>AP025051.1:24094016-24694016 GCA_036186865.1 Eustoma russellianum
ACTCATAGGGGTAGTTGTAGGTTTCAACTCTTCAAAGCCAAAACTTCTTAATCATATCATTAACATACTTAAGTTGGCTAATGTGAATTCCTTGAGGGGTTTGTTTGATTTGAAGTCCTAAGAAATAATTTAACTCTCCTACCATTGACATTTCAAACTCTGACTTCATACATTCTTCGAAGTCTTTTACTAAAGTAGGGTTGGTTGAACCAAAGATTATATCATCTACGTATATTTGAACTATTAACAAATCATTACCTTTTCTTCTTAGGAATAATGTGTTGTCGATGGTCCCCCTTTGATAATTATTTGCAATAAGAAAGTTTGCAAATCTATCATACCAAGCTCTTGGAGCTTGTTTTAAACCATATAGAGCTTTCTTAAGCTTATAAACATGGTTAGGATTCTTTGGATCTTCAAATCCAGGGGGTTGTTTGACAAACACCTCTATCCATTCAAGAACGCACTCTTGACATCCATTTGGAAGAGATTAATATTGCTTAGACTTGCCATCGCAAGTAATAATCTAATTGCTTCTAGTCGTGCAACGGGTGCAAAGGTTTCTTCATAATCTATTCCTTCTTGTTGATTATAACCTTGTGCGACTAGTCTAGCCTTATTCCTTGTAATATTTCCTTGTTCATCCATTTTATTCCTAAAGACCCATTTAGTTCCTATGATAGACTTGTCTTCAGGTTTCGGTACTAAGTCCCACATGTTGTTCCTTGTGAATTGATTTAATTCCTCATGCATAGCATCTATCCATGATATGTCACCTAAGGCTTCCTTTACGTTCTTAGGTTCTAATTGTGAGATTAAGCTATGTCCTTCAAGTTGACTTATATTTCTACGTGTTCTAACCCCAACACTTGGATCCCCAATGATTAGTTCTCTAGGGTGCCACCAATTCCTAGATTGACTAGGTTCACCCGCATCTTGTTCAAATGTTTCATTAGTGTGAACATTATAATATGTAATTGGATCATTAGTTGTATCTTCTAATTGCAGAGTCTCTTGATTTATTTCATCTAAGGGTTCATGTATGTCTTGTTCAGGGGGAGTTGGTTCTAGATGATCAAGTACAGGCTCAAGTAATACATCATCATCAAACATATTTTCAACATTTGTTTCTTGTTTATGTTGATGTTTATCACTAAATTCAAAGCATGCATTTTCATTGAATTTCACATGTATGGATTCAATTATTTTTCTAGATGCAGGATTATAACATCTATATGCTCTTGAGTTAGTTGAATACCCAACAAATATGCATTCAATAGACTTTTGTTCAAATTTATCTAGATTATCCTTAGTGTTCAGCACAAAACATTTACATCCAAATACTTTAAGATAATCTATCTTAGGTTGTCTATTGTTTAGCAATTCATAAGGCGTTTTATTTAATTTCTTTCTAATAGTGAGCCTATTTATAATATAGCATGCACAACTAACAGCTTCAGCCCATAAATATTTATGTAATTTATTTTCACACAGCATTGTCCTAGCAACTTCTTGAATCGTTCTATTTTTACGTTCAACAACTCCATTGAGTTGTGGTGTTCTAGGTGGTGAGAATTCATGTTTGATTCCATATAGTTCGCAAAATTTGATTACGTCTTTGTTTTTAAATTCTCCACCTCTATCGCTTCTAATTCTTTTAACATTTTCTTCATAAATGTTTTCAAGTTGCTTAATAAGAGTTTCGATTGCTAATGGAGCATCGTCTTTGTGTGTTAACAACAATGTCCATGTGTAGCGTGAGTAATCATCTACTATGACACACACGTAGTAGTGTCCACCTAGACTTCTTGTCCTACTTGGACCAAATAAGTCTAAGTGAAGCAATTCTAGTACATGACTAGTACTCACTTCATGTTTCGGTTTTAAGGTTTCTTTAATGTGTTTTCCCTTAATACATGTTTCACATATTTGAAAATTATTTAAGTCTAACTTAAGCATTCCTCTAATTAAATTCTTCTTAGACAATTTCTTAATAGTTGAAATTCCTATATGGCCTAATCTTCTATGCCATAAAAAATCGTTTGTGGTCAGATTGTGCAAATCTACCAGAAATGGTAGTCTGATTTGAAAATTTTATTCCGATTAAACCGTGACTTCAAATGCTCTTAAATTTAATGACAAAACCCTTACTATATGTATTTAATTGGGTTGAAACAGTTTTGAAAAATCGTTTGTGGTTAGATTGTGCAAATCTGCCAGAAATGGTAGTCTGATTTGAAAAATTTATTCCGATTAAACCGTGGATTCAAATGCTCTTAAATTTAATGACAAAACCCTTACTATATGTATTTAATTGGGTTGAAACATTTTTGAAAAATTCCTTTGGGAAGTATGTCAAATACGTTCAAGTTCTCAACCTTTGCAAGTCTGAAAATCAGATTGCACTAGTCTCAGATCTATTAACATTTGAATGGCTTATACTTGTCCAAAAGGATAGAAACTTGCGCCAAATGAAACTTAAAATGTGTGGCTATGTTTTTGAAAAGTTTTGTGATTTTTGAAGTTCGTTTGATATTTTTAAGATCGCGATGAAATAGATGCAAAGTGCAGGAAATTGAAAGTACTGTGCAGAAAAGTAGAGAACACAAGGAATTTTATACTGGTTCGGTTAAATCAACCTACTCCAGTCTTCGAGGACACCTTCCTCGGTTATCACTAAACAAAATAACACCTTACCACACAGGGTTGATGGAGTTATACACCAACTCCAACCCTTTACAATCGAAACAAGCAATCACAATGATCACGAACACCACCACCGAGTGGATGAAGGTTTGATCACACCTTGATTAACCTTTTACAACAATAGGGCATGTATGGTGGTATGAATGAAGCCTATACAATATGTTTGAATATAGATCAATAGGCTTTGAGAGAGAAAGAGAAGAAAGGAATGTAGAAGAAGAGAGTAGAGAGACTTTTTGCACTTTTGAACTTGTAAGACTTGTCTTGCATTTGATTTGCTCTTCCTCTCTTCATTTTATCTCAAAGTGGCCGCCCACTCTAGGGCTTCATTCCCTCTTGAAAATTCTCTTTTAAGTCCTTGGAAGAATGCCTTGTATAATTGTGACATCAACTTGCTTACTTGGCACCACTTGATTGGATAATTGTCTTGGCCTTGCTTACTTGGCGCTCTTTGATTGGATGAGATTTGTCATAATTTGATGACTGTAAAAATCTGAGAATTACACTTAAAACATGTGCCAAATTACTAATAAAAACATTGCCAATTATCACAAAATTAGTCCCAAAGAGTTTGGAAGGAAAATATGTCACCAATAACTCCAAGATTTCGGCCACCTTATGCAACACATGCTGAAATTTTCAGCATGTGCAATATTCAAATTATTGCCATATTAGTATTATATCAATCTCTTGAACATGAAGAGGCAAATATATCACAATTAAGGTAAAAGTTTCAGCCATATTAACACACACATGCTGAATTTTCAGTATGTGTTATATTTGTGACATAGTTTGAAATATTACCTTGTGTAGCTCCCTCCATTATGTCACTAACCTTGTATAGTCCATTCTTCACCCATCAAGATGCCAACTAAGGTACACATAAGCTCCATCAAGGCTGAGTAGGCGTGTGAATTGAGCTTGAACATGTGCTGAATTTATTTTTGTAAACTTTGTAAAATAGTGCACAATAATTATACACATATGGTATATTCCAATCAGCCCTAATTTGAATATTCTAGAACACTTTAGCATGTATTGAATATGTAAAAAGTGTCTAGATACATGTTACATGTCATGCCAAAAACGTTCCATGTGTTTTGTTCGTAAAAAACCGAATTTGCGACTTTTATTGATTACGTGATTTTTCTCTGATTAAATTCCAACTTTTTGTACATGTTATATATATTATGTCACACATAATATACATAATATAACTTTAATATTCAGCTCTAATGGCTGATCAAATTGGCGCCTACATGTGACAAAAACTTAAATTTTGAATCTCCACAATTTGGCCTTAATTGTGGGTGATTTGTGTGTGCCAACATGGAATGATTTTATGGTTGAATATACCATTTAAGCCACGAAATTTATGGCCATTTTTGAAGTGTAGGGGCTGGCCATCTATACATGGCAAGTACGTGAAGTTTCGGTAGTCACCCGATACGACAATTTTTGGTTTAGAACCTTGTAACGTGTATAAGACTTGAATATACTAATAAATATGAGGTAAGTTTAGTGGTGTGACGTTGACGTACATTCATAAAATATATAACGGTCGGTAGTACGTTGGAATATATGTGTATAATGCCTTTTAAAATAAATCTGAATATATATATATGTATGTATATATAAGGCGTGTGGTTTAAGAGGTAGAAGGAGACTTTCCATTTCCGTGTTTGTTGCCTTTGTGCCTTCTCCAAATATTTCTCCATTTAATGAACTAGTTTAGTTCATTAATGGTGGCACCTGAAAATAGTTCAAACACAACAAATGTTTGCCATTTGATGTAAGCTTTAAAGCTTCATGGCTTGTTAGTACGGCAACATTATATATAAAGTATATAAGGCAAGTTTGTTGCAAAAACGTGTCAATTCATGAAATGTGTCATGCATTTCTTTAGACACGTTATTTAAATCTTGCATTTTTGTGAATCACTCAAACCCTCTTTCTCAACATAGAGCTATTCATAGTGGGTCTTTATATTCGCTTTTTGAGGTTGTTTATGGTTTTAATTCCTATTCTCCACTTGATTTGCTTTCTATTCTTGTGAATGAACGTGCTAGTCTTGATGGTAAACATAAGGCTGAATTGGTTAAGAAGTTACATGAAAAGGTTAAATTGCAACTTGAGAAAAAGAACAAACAATATGCCAAATATACTAACAAACACAGAAAAAACATTGTTTTTGCCCAGGGTGATCTTGTTTGGTTACATTTGAGAAAAGAGCGGTTTCCTAAAGCACGTAAGTCTAAATTGACGCCAAGAGGAGATGTACATTTTAAAGTGCTTGAAAAGGTTGGTGACAATGCATATGTACTTGATCTTTCCACACGAAAGGTATGGTTCTATCTCTCAAACCTTTAATGTTTCAGATTTCTCCCCTTTTGAACACTTTGAGGATCTTGATTCGAGGTTGAATCCTTTTAAGGAGGGGGAAGCTGATAAGGCTCAAGGGCCTCATCAAGAGGATCTTGCACAAGGATCCACATATGACACACACAAGGGTCCTTTGACAAGGAGTCAAGCAAGGAAGGATGGCCCTGACACAAGAATGGTTGGCTTTGATGTTGGATCTTTCCTGTATAGGCATGTGCAAGATGAGCCTACACATGATGACACACGTTGGGTACGTATTATTGAGCCTATGAACTGATTATCTTAGAGTTTACAAGTCTTAAAATAAGAAGTAAGGGTTGGTGGGAGGACAGGATAGTCACTTCACTTGTGCACCTCATGATCCTGTCTCCTTTTGATTGTTTTGTCCTCGATTGGGTCTAGGTTAGCTTAGAGAGTCTTTATTATTATATTTCCTATGCTTATGTTAGTGTTTGAGAGTCTTTGTAGGTGTTGGAGCTAAGGAAATCCACATGGCAACAAAGTCCTAAAATTTAGGAGGCCATTTCCTGCACACCGTTAGCTATTTTGCGTGTACAGCTCCGAAGACTGATCCAAACTTGTTCAAACCACTTGAACATGTTAGAAGAATAATTTTGGGATAACTTTTGAGTTTTGCACTTTTCCGAATTCGAATCACAAGAAGGCCTATGAAAGAGTTTGAAGACTGAAGACAAAATTTGGAAAGTTTCTAAATTTTTCTGGCCGATTTTTGGAAAGTAATATTATTTTGTGTGGTTATCCAAATGAGGTGATTCTAGAGCCTAAATTCAAGGAAATTTGTGCTCTACAACTTTACAGAAGAGTTCAAAGGCTGACTGTGAGCGTACAATCGTGTAGAGAGCTAAAACCAAGACAGTGTCATCTCCTTCTAAAAGATAGGGACATTTATTCAAACATTAATCTTGCATTATTTTCATTGGTTGTTTCTGGTAGATCTTATCTAGACTCCTAGAAGATAGTTTTCATCAAAATTATCACAAAAAATTTGAGGGAAAAGGCTTAGATATAGGTTGTTTTCATTATGGTAGAGGGAAGGACGATTTTCTCATTCTTTTTTATAAAAGTTTCGGCTTTGCACCTCTTTGGGGAAGTTCTTGCTTTTCCTTTGCTTTTCCTTTGCTTTTCCTTTGCTTTTCCTTTGTGGCGTTTACACGGTTGGAAGGAAGACGTTCCATTAATACTAGGGTTCCTAGCATCCATCGGTCGCTCTCTAAGGCCTCTAGCACGACTAGGACAAAATAAATCAATATGTAATAATTCCAAGATTATAGATGTGCTAATCTCATTTTTGGAGTTAAGTGATTATCGTGTTTGTTTGCCCTGAATACAAGATTCACACAACTTAAAGTTGTCTAAATCAAGTTTAGGCATTCCTTGTACTAGATTCTTACGTCAAAGTTTTTCAGAGTGGAAATACCAATGTGTCCTAAACGTCTATGCCGTAAATTCACATTCGATTCATTTGCCTTAAATCACTTTACTTTTGCATATTACATATCATCTATAGATAATGTAAAAACATTTCTTTCTTTTTTTCCTGTTAGTACTATTTCTCTATTATTATTAACAATATTGCAGTATAGGTGAGAAAAATTCACATCAAAACCACCATCACAAAATTGTGAAATAAAAAGCAAGTTATATGATAAGTTGCTTACCAAAAAATACATTGGAAATGTGAAGGGTACTTGGATTTCTGATTGTGCCCTTTCCAATTATTTTACCTTCGTTGTCATCTCCAAAGGTTATGGATCCTCCTTTTGTAACCTTCTTTAATTTTGAAAATAAGGTTGGATATCCCGTCATGTGTCTTGAACAACCACTGTCAAGAAACCACTTTTTTACTACATCTTTTGTTTTATATGATCCCTGAAGAGTGTAACAATCATTTAGATACCCTTTATTTTTGGGTCCTTAAGGGTTAGTGATTCAACCCTTTGCAAGAGTACCCTTAGGTACCCAAACTTGGGTAACCTTTCTTAGTCTTACAAAAGATAAGAGAAAAGATGAAGAAGGAACATGGAACATGTCATGATCATTTCTATTTGGCCTATAAAGCCTCATCATGATGATCTTGCACAAAAACCCTCTAAGAAGACACAGACGGGACCCTTAACAAGAAGCCAAGCGAGACAACTAGGGTATGACAGTAGGGCTTTCTTGAAAGGCATGTGCAAGAGGTGCCAACACATGGTGGGCAGCGTTGGGTGCTCATCATTGAGGCCATGATTTGATTATCCTTGAGTTTAATGCATATTATAAGATGCAAGTGTTGGTGAGAGGGCATGATAGTCGTTTCATGCATGCGCATCATAGTATCGAGTCTAGTTGTTTGTTTTGTCTTTGTTTAGGTCTAGGACAACCTATAGAGTCTTTTAATATGTGTTTAATTTGTAATGGTTGTTTTTGACTGTCTTCGTAGGTGCTAAGACTAGGTAAGGAAAGCGGCTTGGGGAATCCCTACTTTTTATGAGGACAAGCAGACACCCGTTTGGACTTTTTGATGTACAGGTCGGAGGATAGGTCAAAATGGGTTCAAACGACTTGGACGTGTTAGAAGACTCAATTTGGGATGACTTTCATGTTTTTTACTTTTCCTAATTCCGGCTACAAGGTGGTCCAAAGTCAGCTTGAAGATTGGAGTCCAAGTATAGAAAGTACTGAAGCCCACTGGATTGGTACATGATCTTTAGAAGACCATATCTCTGAGAAGAAGAGTCCAAATGATTCAAGAGCACAAATTAAAGGGCATTTTATGCGCTAAAACTTTTATGGAGAGTGCAAACCCTTAATTCGGTGTCTAGTAGCATGTAGAAGTCTAAACCCGACAAGATGTATTCCAGTATGAAATTTTAGGGATTTGATTGTACACTCTTTTCTTGATTAGTTTTGACTTAATTTCCTATGTAGATTTAATTTAGATCGATAGGGGATATTCTGATTATTTTGATTGATTAGTTATCTTTTATAATTAGCAAAATATCGGTCATAAAAGGGCTTGGGGCGGCAGTATTTTAAATAGTTTTTCCAGAAATTTTAGAACCTTATATTTTTGGCAGCCCCTTTGTGTGCTTCCTTCTTGTGTTTTCTTTGTTTTTCACATATCCAAATCGAAGATAGATCCAACTCAAGGTTTGAGAAACCCTTGTTGGTGGCCACGATCTACAAAAAAGAAACGACTTTGTAGATTGGACAGTTGAATTTCTCAGCATTGAAGTGTGCAACGCTATTTAGGAAGAAAGGTGGTGTCTTACGCCATTGTTCAACCTTAACCGATATTGAGGGATTGGGAGAGTGGAAGGAAGGGTCACGTATCAGTAATGGTCAAACCTTTCATTGTAGAAGTAGGATGAATTTCGACTTTGATGTGCATTTTTGTTTGCATGCAGGGTGCGTGATCTAGATGCATTAGTATGATATGAATGTAGTGTATACATGAATGGATTTCTTTCATATTTATATGATATGTGATTATACTTTCCATGTGATGAAAAAGAAATAGTACGATTACATACAATCGATAACTCGCTAATTTGTGTCGTTACCTTCTTAACCCTTGCAGTCGTATTGAATCCATGTGGTTGCTTAATGAAGATAAAACAAAATTTATAGATTTGCGTTGTACCCGATTATCTTGAATGTACCCTAATCCGGTTTTGTCAGGCCCATGCTTTTGAGAAGAGATAAGATGATCTAACGGGCAAGTTACTGTATTGAATTGTTTTACCGTCTTTTTTTAATCTGTGTTTATTGATTTCAAATCTGAGATCTCAGCCTTCATTACAACATTTTTGGATGTCAAAGATTCAATTTCAAATCTCAATGAAACAATCAAATTAGACGACTCCTCTTTTGAATCGTTTAATTGAGATACAAGATTTGTGTTAGAAGATTCTAACAATTTCTTTTCTTCAATTAAGCATTTCTTTCTTTTGCAAGAGTTTTAGTAAACTTATGTAACTCAATATATTGACCAAACAAATCATCATAAGATGGTTTTGAATCAGAATCAGAATCAGAATTTACCTCATTGGATGCTTTGGATGAAAAGCATACTTGAGCCGTTTCCTTTTCAGCTTCTTCACTTTCAGAATCAGATGAGTCACTCCATGTAGATGGTTTGAGGGCTCTTCTTGTACTACTTTTCTTAGACTCTGAGACTGGTCTAGTTTTTTTCTATTCCTTGTTGCGGTTTTTGTTTATAGTTTCGTTTTAGTCCTTGTTAGGGTAGTCATAAGAGATGTGTCGAGTCTTCCACATTGATAGCACTTAAGATCTTTATCGTTATTCTTATTCCTATGTCTCTTAGACGAAGTAGGCTTAGGTTTGTTTTAAAAAGACTTTCTCATAAACTTTCTTAATCCTTTAGCCAACAAGATTATATTATCATTATCAGAATCCTTGTCACTATCATCTACGCGATTAGAAGAAGTAGAGAAGTATTCATAAAACCTACAGTCTTGCCTTGTTTAGAAGTTTATTCAAATTTCCTTAGAGTGATTTTGTTTTCACGTATCTTTATAGATCCGATAAATTCTTCCATTTTTATTGACTTTGTTTCCTTACTTTCTTCAATTGCAGTCACTTTAGGATCCCACTCGGATGGGAGGCTTCTAAAGACTTTTTGTATTTTTTTCCTTTGAAGAGAAAACCTTTCCAAGAGACTCAAGAGAATTATAGATTTTAGTCAATCTCAAATCCATATCTGTAGCGTCCGTACTCGGCCATCCCGCGTACGGTGCACCCACCGTATTTCACTACGGAAAGTACAAGGCGTGAATGCATAACATGTCACAGTCCATGACAAAATCGTGGACTACCATGTCATCATCCTAATAGGTAGGCAAAATTTAGGTAGAATAAAAACTTTCAATGAAAACATTTCTGAACATCCGATATAGAGTTTACAACCAGGTTCGCAAAATAAAGACAGATCCGAAATCAAAGTCCCAAAATGAGTCCACAAAACATAGGCCCAGCATAAAAGTCCTTAAACTGCAATCCACTCACACGACTACGGATACGGAACTCGAGGCTCATCATCAATCCACTCTACACCATTCCCTGTAGGCTATGAGGGAAAAATAAAAGGGTGAGTTACAAAGTCACCAGCAAGTATACTATAAACAATCATGACATAAATGGAAACTGTACACAAGAACCAAATCCCAAGAATCTCAACTTTTCTGACACTGGCCTTCAACCCAATAGTCACAATGGTAACATGATCGTAACTTAGGCAACAATAGGCTAAGCATTCTACTCATAATTATATGCAACACATGTGAATATGCAAATGCAATGCAACATGATAGGATGAACACCAATTTCGATCATTCTTACTTTCAAAACATAATCGTCATAAAACAAGGAGTAGAGAGGGTTTAGATCTATTGTCTCCAGATCTGAAACGGTCGTACGATTCCCTTCAGATCTATTATTTCCGGATCTGAAAACGGTCATACAATCAATCATCATTATTAGGTCTATTATCTCCGGACCTGGGCGGTCATCAATCATCATCATCAGGTCTATTATTTCCGGGCCTGGATGGTCATAAGTCATCATCATCAGGTCTATTATCTTCGGGCCTAGACGGTCATCAATCATCATCCTCAGATCAATTAACCCCGGATCTGGAGCGGGTTGTGCTGGCCAGGAAGTAATGGTACCATAGGAACTTTTCTTTCAAAACAGAAAACTTATCTTCACAAAAGAGAGCTTTCTTACAATTCTTTGGCATAAAATCAGTTTCATAAATCACATGAACATGGACAGTAGAATGCATGATATGCAACATGAAATTCATGACTAAGTACATCATAGATCACATATGCAGACTTGTCTCTTAAGCTGGAAAAACAGTCCAGCAGCAATGCCCTGTTCACACGGCGTCAAAATCACCAATTCAGAGCCTATTTCAAGAAACTTTTGCCATAAACATGCATAATGGAATCTTAGATACATTCCATAAAAATTTCATAACATTTCGAGATGTCTAAGGTCCTCAAAACATTAAATTACCATTAAGGGGTACTGTAGAATTCTGCAGCGCAGTACCCGCCTTATCACAGTTCTAGGGCCATAAAACAACATTCGATTAAGGCTATCATCGGGAAGAAATAGCCAACATACTAAGGAACAATATCCATATGCCCAAACAGCACATCTAAGTCTAAATAAATAAAATCAAGGCCCACAATGCACAACCTCAAGTTGCCCTGTTTCCCAGTTCTGTACTGCGACCTTCATCTTAGTTGTTAGCCCTTAAAATAGAGGTTTCAAGCCAATTTCTTTATATGGACGTGTGCACCTATGCCTTAGGTAGATACCATAAAAATTTCAAAGCAATCTGACATGCTTAAAGGGGTCAAAAAATTATTGTTCTTAGCCTGGGTACCTGCAGAATCTGCAGTCACCTATACATACTAAAAATTCAGTGAGGCCAAACCACAAGATCTTTTGCAGAGTTTCCACAACATAAAATTGCTATACATATCAAGCTACAAGCACACCAAAATTTAGCCCAGTTACCAAAATAGTCCTGTTTCAGAGAATCTTACATATCAACACTATTACTCTTCAAACATCTCCCAAACCCACTCCAACTCCTAAAATAACTTGCTAACCACCAAGTGCACATTTTAACATGAACCTTTCAAGTCTCATGGTATTCCTTAAGCTACACACTACCCCCATGCCAAACAGTCCTGTAAACTACACGTAGGACATGACATTTTCCTCTTAAGTCAAATGACTACCATAAGCAATATTTAACCCAAATTTCCAACCATGTATCATGAAATCTTGATTTCCAATCATATATTAAAATAATGGGAAGCAAGATATAATCTTTCCCCTACCCCTACAGAAAACCGAAATTACCAAGCTCCCAATTCCTTCAATTTTAACATGTTTGACTTTATATCAATAATGCTCCTTAAAGGTCCATAGAAACAACTTATTAGCGGAAAAAAATACCCCTTTTAGCATGGGTTGACATAGAAAAGGGGCGTTTTAGGGCTGTCCAACATTACCTACCAAACTGTCCACTATTGATGCATTTCTATACATTTTATGCCTCATAAAGTCTATTCCTAACAAGAACTATTTCACCATTCAACTAATCATCAAAACAGCCCCTTTTAAGTGAAGGATAGATCTTATATTATGTTTACATTAGGCACATAACACATCCATAGGGAGAACCACTCAACATGCCAACAATTTCTCTTATAAAACATTCAATTTCTCATGCTTTGCACTTAGTACTCAATCTAAGGTTCATTACTTAAAGCAACTAGACATTCAAGCATACAATTTCATAAATAAATCAAGAGTGTCTAGAGTATACTTGCCACTTTTGAGCTTAGCAATTCTTCCTAGCTTGAGCCTTGGGTTGAAATGGATTGAAGTTTCCTTCAACTTCACCAAAGAGGCACACGGTTTTGGTGAGGAGAAGAAGGGTGAACATTAGCTACTATTTTAATGAACAAGAGAGTTAGACTAAGGCTATGTTTCCTTACCAAAATAGATCTTACATGAAGATTGAATAAGGTCCAACCCACAAAGATGCTAGCACCATCTAATAGCTTGAAAAATCTTCACCTAGTGACCGTTAGAAGGTCACGGTTTTATAGAGAGAAAAGGGCACAAGGTAAGCTTCACAAATGCAACTTGAAATTCATTTTGGAGTTTAGAATACGATTTACCTAGATAAGTTGCTTATGAGGATGATGGTCTTGAATCTCCTTACCTCCAAGCTTGCCGAATGGAGTGTTGAGATATGCAATGGACCTGTAGGGAGTTGCTTGGGTGGATCCTTGAGAGTATGGAGTTTCTAGTATAGTCTTGAGGGAGGTTTCATGGGGTACCCGACGGTTTTAAAAAAAAGAAGAGGGAAGGAGACTCTTCAATAAGTTGAGGCATAATCATGAAGGCTATTTACTCCATGTTTAACTTTTGAGGATGGTTTTAAGAGGGCCAGTAAAATGGTTAGTTGGGCATTAAGAGTGAAGATGGTTCTAGAGTCTCCTAGACTCTATGTAAGCCGATTTCTACAAAAGGGCTGGGAGGGTATAATTGTCATTGAACTTGCTTCATGGGGCATACTTATATAATTATACAATTTCTTATAATATTTGCTTTAAGGAAATTTAATTGAAGAAGAAATAATGCAATTTAATAAAATGCACTTGGAAGGACTGATATTTTATTAAACCACTTCATAAGAGTCGGAGATAGAGAATGATTTCTATTGGGTTCAACAATATCAACAATAGATTCATTAGGCAATAATTTAAAGGATTCAAGAGTAGACATAAGTATATTGGTCTTAGACTCTTTTACTTGACTAGTTCCTTCATGCTTCATTTCTAGACACTTCCACATCTCTTGAGCACTAGAGCAATTAGCGACATAACTAGATTCACTTTTAGTTAAACCATTTAAGAGAAGTTGCATGGGTTTAGCATTCATACTCAACTTCTTTTTATCATTGCTAGTATAATTCTGTTTAGGTTTTACAACTTCTAAAGTAACACCATCAACCGTGGTTATTTTAGATGGAACAAAAGGACTATCTTTTGCTATAGACCATAAATATATATCAATAGCCATTAGAATAAGTTTTATGCAAAGTTTCCATTGATTAAATGACTCACCATAAAAGAGTGGAGGCCTTTGGCTTGAAATATCTTCTTGCTCGGTTTTATGGCTAGTGGATGCCATCTCACAAAGATTGTTAGATCTTCTTGTTATGAGTGAACCTCACTCCGATACCACTTGTTGGACATGTATAGCACCACTAGAAGGAGGGTTGAATAGTGAGTGTGGAAAAATTAGTTTTTAAAAATGTTTATTGACCAATACCCACTTCTGAAAATAAAATATATTTTTCAGACTAAGTTTTTGAATAATTAACTGAATAGGTTCTGGACCTTTAAAATACGTGAAATTTTGACACACTAAACTTTAAGATGTTAAATATATTTCATAAAAATTTGAGATCAAAATTCAAAGTCTAAAGCCCTAAACAACCATTTTTGATTGGACCTTATCAATTAGTGAAAAACTTTCTCTTATAATGAAATTCCCAATCAATGAAAGCTCTAAATGATCTGCAATTTTGATGAGATGTCCCTTAAAATTCTAGTGTAATGGGTTGAAAAGTTTTGCAAAATTCATTTGGAAAGTATGTAAACCATGTTGATGTTCTTAACCTCTCGCACTCATAAAATCAGATTGCACTAATATCAGAACTCTGAACGTTTGGATGACCTATACTTATTCAAATTCGATGAAACTTGTCTTAGATTAAATCCAAGAACTTTTTTTGTGTCTCTGTAAAATTTGGTGATATTTGAAAAAAGTTTACTATTTTTCTTAGTTGTTTTGAAAACGTTACAAAAACAGTACTGAAAGCAAAAGTGCAGAAAAGTAAGAACAAATAGATTTTTATACAGGTTCGGTCAATGTGACTACTCCAGTCTTCGAGGACACCTTCTTCGGTATTCACTAATAATCAGAGTCACCGTAGAACAAGGGTGGCAGGAGTTATACAATAATTCCTTTAATGTCCAACCCTTTTACAACAAATCACAACAAAAATCAACATAATCACCACCACATCACTAATGAAAGTTTGATCACACCTTGATCAACCTTTTACAAGTATGGAATGATAACGGTGGTTTACGTGAAGTCTATACAGAATATAGAATGTATATTTGATAGGCTTGAATTTTTGTGCATGAGAAGAAGATAAGAGATGAAGAGAACTCTTGCTTTTCACTTGGTAGCATGTAAAAATGTGTATTGTCTTGTGTTTGATCTTCCTCATCCTTTCTGTAATGTGTTGCACGCCCCTAGGGCTGTGAAATGTCTTGATGAAATGTCTTGAGTGCTGTTGGAAGATATTTTGCAAAGCCTTGTGACATACCTTTGCTTATTTGGCGAGATATGATTGGACAAGTGATGTGTCTTTGCGTTGTTGTCACTCCATGATTGGGTCTCCATTAAGCCACCTTGGCACATAATATATGCCATGGATAATCATCAAAAATTTGAAAACAATTTGAATTTTGAATATCTTGATTGCCAATCAACCATTAGTATGATTTTTGCTCATTTCTTCATAAATCGGCCACATGCTGAAAACTTAGCATTATTTTTGAATTTTGAAATATTACCTTGTGTATATTGATCTCCATAAATATTTGAGTTCTCTTGCAGATCATCCAGCACCAATCATAGTGCAAGATAAGGTCCACCTAGGCTCCAAATAAGCCCATATCAGCCGTCCTACCTCAGCATACATGTGCTAAAAATGGTTTTTGAATTTTGAATGAAAAATAATGTACTATCTTCATAACCATGGTAAACTTCAATCATCATTTAACCTTGTATTCTAGAACACTTCAAGATAGGTCTTGGATGTGTAAGACATGTCTAGGTACATGTCAAACATGTAAGAAATCATCCCCCTTTAATATGGTGTAGAAACTTGAATTTTCGAATTCCGCCGATTGCGAATTTTTTTCTCCAATTGACCATGAACCTTTTAGTCATGTTAAATGTGATATACACCATATAGTATACATAAAAAATATATAATCTCTGCTCCAAGTGACAAAGGAAATTCGGCCATGGGTATAACAATTTTGAATTTGAATTTCCAACAAAATATGGAAAATGATGGACAATTGATATATGTAATTATGGTATGAATTTGGTATTGAATTTCTCATTTGATGCATGAAAGTTAGAGGTGCTTGGAGTGTATATTGGCTGGACATCTTTGTATGGTAAGTTTATGACGATTCGGTAGTCATTTCATGTGGCGATTTTCAGTTTATGAACTTTTGGTGTGTCAATATATTTTTGGAAGATTAACGACATGGAATATATGACTTGTGGTATCTTGGATATTTATATACTCATAAGATGACGTGTATATGATTGCTTGATGTTGATGACGTATGTTAATGATGTGTCATTGAAATGCCAGGATAGAAGAATATAGCTTGATGAATTTGAAAAGAAATATATATATATATATATATATATATATATATATATATATATGCCGTGTATGTATAAATTTGATGTAGATGAGAACTTCTCATGTTGAGATTTGTTGAAGAATAGGCATTTTCAAATATCTCCTTAAGCACAACTAGTTTAGTTCAGCTCCTTAAGCACTTCATTTAATGAACCAGTTTAGTTCATTTAAACTGGCACCTGAAAATAGTATAAACACAACAAATGTTTGCCATATGATTTAAGCCTTAACGCTTCAGTCACGTTAGTACAACATTGATGTATATAAAATATATAAGACACATTTATCATTCACGCATGTGAGGTGACATTTAAATCATACATTTTGAAATCACGTAACATTTAAATCATGCATTTTGAAATTATTTAAACCCCGATTTCTCAACATAAAAGTCATTGGAACCATTCGTTTCGCAGTAGAGTTCGTTACGTGTAAAATCCTCTTTCGAAACATATCAAGTGGTAAAACATTTCCGTAAAAATATATCGAGTGAGAAAATATTTTCGTCTCAAAATGTACTGTGTGGTGAAAATATTTCATATACATGTGTCGTATGATAAAACATCTCGTTTCAAAACCTTGATTCGTTTATGCATGCATGAAGTCTCGGTTTTGGCTCATTTGACCATCTAAGATTTTGGCACTTCTTTAGTCCATACTTAGTTCATGTTTCATGCCTTAAACTTCACTAAAATATCGTACATGCCCCTTCTAAGGGCTCTCGGTTGTAGGGTATCAAAACTGTCCACTTCTTGGGCTTTTCCACTAACATCATTATCTTAGATTGTTTAACATTCATATTATTTCATGGAAAATCAAAGCAGCCCCTTTTTGGAGTTTTCCAAGATTGTCATTTCCTTAATTTTCATACTTAGCGCTTCAAATATCATGTCAGACACATAATTTCACATACATGTATCTAAATAGACATATTAACAATTTTATTGGTACATAATTTACACCATTATGCCGAGGGGTGTGTATGCCCTCTTCACAAATAATTCATCATTCTAATCATCTTTAGATGCATGTACGGTGGTAGTACCTCTTTTTACACTTCAACATATTATGATCATGAACATGCAACTTTAAGTGGTGACAAATATTATATGGCATACATGGCCTACACCCTTTTCTTTATGATCATGTATTATACTTTTCATTTCAACACAATTAGAATCATGCATGTTGGTTTCCATCATAAACATGAACATAAAAACCATGATCATGATGATTATTATGATGAAATTGACAAGCAAATACATATGATGATGGAAACCACGAAAATACACATCGTTAAGCCATGATCATCAAGGATATACATCAAAATAATGGTGATGAAGCATACGTAAAGTGGCGCCCCTAAACAGCCCAATTAAGGATGTTTTTGAATGAAAATGACATAATGGTCATCAAAGAAACAATCTTTTATGGCCAATCATTATAGCATAAATTATGATGCCTTACAATCATGCTAAATCATGACCGTCAACATGCATAAACACTAAAAACCACGGAGAAACATATATGTGATGATCATCAAAAAACATACAAGAAAAAGAAGCAAAGTGTGGTTCTTAGTACACTTTTTCAAGAAAGTATGACATGTAACCAACACTTTCCATGAAAAGCAACATACATGCCTAATCTTCTGTTACATGTGACATGCATACACATATGAGGCCTAAACCTATCATAAACTTCACATGCATGACCATTTCACACATCATCTTAATCTTAAGCACGCCTACAATCAAGTATCACACACAAGTCTTCACATAAGAGGCATGCAAGAACACTTTTTACATGTTTATAGTGGAAAAATCATTTGAACATATGCATGCATGGTCAAATTTTATAAATGAACATAGATGATGGATTTTTCAACATGCATGAAGAAACAAAGAAGAATACTTGCCTTTTCCTTTGAATCCTAAACTTAAACATGGAAGATTTCTTTTTCCCCCTTGCTTGGGTACCTCACAACCTAGGTGGCCAAAATGAAGGAAAGATTGGTCATTTTTAAAGGAAAAGACACTAAGAAAGTTCTAAAAGAAAGCTCACCTTTGAAGTTCTTGAAAGTGCCTACCTCTTCAACCTAGAAAAGCTCTTATCCCTCTTCTAAGAAACTCACGGCATAGGTGCATATTTGAAGATTAATGTTGAGAATATTGAAGTTTGATGGAAGAAAAGAGGACTACAAATGGTAAGGTAGGTTATTACCTTAAAGATTCCTAAACTTGAAAGTTTTTTCCCTCCTTGAAGTTGAAGAATTTTTCTTGTTCTTGCCTTGGAGGTGTCCACAAATCCAGGAGGGGCTTGGGAGTGTTTGAGAGGAAAAGAATTTTCTTGAGAGTAAGAAAGAGATTAGAGTGAAGAGAGAGTTTTCTTTGGAGAAATGTTAGATGAAATGGAAGAAGTGGAGTGAAACTAAAATGAAAGAATAGTGGGTGTGTAAGGCTTGCATGTGGAGTTATTGGTTGGAAGAGTGGCATAAGAAGAAAAAGAGGGGAGTGTTTGAAGACAACTTCCTCCCTCTTTCTTTGCTTATGGTTCTCGTTTTTGGGGGTATTGGAGGGGGAATGAAGACTTTATTTTTCTTGGGGAGGGGATAGAAAAAGGTTGCTTGGTTGGAAGGAATGAAGTAAGGAGAGTGGAAGTGAAAGTGAAGTGTATCTTCCTATTTTTCCTTTCTTTGGCTGAAATTATAAAGAAGAATAGAGAAGTGGAGAATCTTCATCATGTCTTATGGAATTGGAAGAAGGAAAGGATGATGGAAGTGTAAGGTTGCATGAAAAGGGATTGGGTGGAAGTGGTGCTTTGTAAGAAAATTTCTTATCTTTCTTGCATGTAATGTTGGCTATGTGGGCAAAAGAGGATTTCTTGGAACTAGGAGATATATGAGTATGACATGTTGTAAGGTTTGCATGGTGGCTAATTGGTTGAAAGAGGGTGTGACATGGAAAGTAAGGAGGTGAAGTGTGGGGAAGGAAAATTCTTGCTACCTTTCATCCTTATGGGGCCGAAATTTTGGCATGGAACATGATGGAAGAATTTCTATAATGAAGTGCATGGAAGAGGAGGAAAATTGATGTGATGAGTGTAAGGTTTGCATGCAATCTGGTTGGATTGGGAATGAAGTGTGTAAGACCAACAATTCTTGCCTTTTTTGCATGGTATGGAAGTAAGAATAGATATGATTATATCTTTGGAAATTGTAAGAGAATAACAAGGTGAAGAATGTATGTAACCTAGTTGGTAAACGGTGGAATATTGTAAAAAGACTTCTTCTGCTTTTGTTGTCCTAGGTGGCGGCCGATTCATGGGTGGGTAGGGCAAGGACTATTTGACATTCTTCATTTTTTCCTATGTCCAAATTTACCTTTGTCATTATTGAATTGTAAACAAAGTTTGGGTCTTACTTTTATTTTTCTTAATGAATTTACCTAAGTTGTTGGTAACTTAGAGTCCTTATTTATTTTAATGTGGGGCAAAATTTTACCTATACCGCATATCGCGGTACCACAATCACACCCTAACTCCCTTGTAATTTCCTTTGTTTTCTTTCACTAACGATACGGGGGTGCGAGTCATAACATAAAAACCCCACATATATGCATCTAATCAATGCCATAAATCATGAAAATATATCATCTTTTCCAACCCCCTAACTTTTGGCCAAGGCTACCCAAAACAGCCTACTTTTATCCAATTTTTCTCAATCAATATTTCCTTACAATACACATCTTACACTTAGTTAAATTGGCCAAACTTAATTTAACATTCATTTCCATATTCTTTCATATTTCATAAGAATATACATAAAGTAAACATATTTTCTATCATACTTTATTTTATGCATATTTATATTCATAAACATGTACAAAGTTATTTATGACACACCAAGAATAACCTAGTCCATGTAATATATATATATATATATATATATATATAAATGAAGCGAATTTATTATTGAAATTCCTCACTTATGGCGGAGGGAAACCATATTACATCAAAGTTAATGTCATTATATGAAAATAACGAATGTAGCATAACTAGTATGCGAATCCGCCAATCATATATGATATGCCGCATTAAAACCTTGTCAAGTAAAATCACCCTTGTGGATAAAACCTTGACGAAGGAAAAAGCATACATATTTATATGATTAGTCGGTGAAAAACAAAAAATGTACAAATATGTAGAAATATATGATGGTAAGCTACTCCGAATTTGACCGAAGAGGCACGTGTTGTTGAAGAAACAGCTTGGATGGAGAAGTATTGAATTCGCTGATGGCCAATGACAGAGATCAAGACCTCGTGCAACATGCAAAAAACTTACGTAAGGACAGCTCCGAGAAAATACCATAACCATAACATGAGGAAGGAAGGAAAGCCATACCCGCGTTTCCCGTAGCCAGATAACCACGGGCAACCACCAAATACGAATTCCATATCGTCCATGCCAAAGCAAGCCCCATGGTCGTGGATGCCAGACATCAAGCAGCACATAGAAGCAGGGAACGTCATCCAAACGTAATATATAAGAATCTCTTAGATGTATAAAACAACATAAGAAGTATAGAGCAACAAAGACATACCAAGGCTGCCTATGCCAATTTAGGACATAGGCAACCCGCAATAGTGATGGCGGAATCATTGAAATATCATAGCCGAAAAGCTGGAAGAGTAGCGTCCATGCTAATGACTCCACGCACCTCACTTGGCAGAGCAGAGGTTGATATGTATGTCTTCATTCCTGATATGTGGACCATAGCATGCTAACAAATGGGCTGCAGAATTTGCCTCGCGCAGACAATAACAGACAGTAGCTGAATTGAGACAAAGCAGCTCAATAGCTCTCTGCACATCACTCAAACAAGAGCCATGATATTGTGAAGGGTTAGCAAGCATATGAAGTAACATGCGGCAATCCGTTTCAACATGCAATGCATCATATGTGACTGCATAATATAGAAGAGAGAAAAGCAAGGTCAGCAGTTCGGTCCTGACGGGAGTAACATGTGGAAGAGCGAAACAAAGGCCAGATACAAATCGGCCAGTATCATCCCGGAGTACTGCACCTGCTGCCGCACCATGGCGGCCTACCGTAGCATCCACATTGACTTTCATTCGTCCAGAAGGGGGCAATTTTCATTTAATCAATCTGTGCCGAAATACCCTTAAACGAGGAGAGAAACCGCAAGCAATAAGGTTGGGAATAGACTCCACAAATTTACGATCTTGTACTGAAGCACACCAAGTATATATATGTGTACGGACACGATCAAATAAATGATTATATGAGAAAGTATTGTCTTCAAAGCGGATAGACGTATACTCCTTCCAAATCACCCAGAGTACCAATGTTGGAACCACAGCTAGAAGATGTCCCCTCATGGAAGATGCTGAGGCTTGCCGCCACCAACAGATCAAGTAGGCATTAATGGTTGATTGTCGTGGTAAAGGTGCTGAAAAGATGACTGCAATCTCATTCCACAATGATTTAATTTCCTTGCATTGTAAAAACATGTGATCCTTAGTGTCCGATTGACTCAAACAGAAAACTCACTGTGAAGGGTAGATAGTCTGCCATACCCGAAGGTTATTCGTGATAGGCAATGATCCCGACCAAAGACGCCATAAAAACACTTTTGCTCCTATCGGAGAAGAGACCCACCATATAAACTTAGACAATTGCAAAGTAGGATTGTCATCATGGTGCAATAAATAAGCTGTTTTGATAGTATATGTGCCAGTTGCATGCGAATCCCAGCTGATGCCATCGAGAGATTGAGTGACATGTGTATTCATGTATTCATGAACATGACAAAGCCTTTTCCACACTGCTGAATCATAGATATGTGCAGACACAATCAGCCGCTGTCCATATTTTGCACGGTAATATATGGCCCATAAGGAGTTCGATGTGTGATATTTCCACCAAAGCTGTCCATCATACGCTTGTTGAAGGTAGTCCAAATTTCGGATACCAAGGCCACCATTAACAGTCGGACGGCAAACCAGATGCCAAGAGGTCCAATGATGGCGACCATTCCATAAAAAATTTGCCATCTTCCTATTCAGTGCGTTGATAACACTTTTAGGCAACCGTGAACTTGCAATGAGATGAATTGGGATCGATGATAAGACATGTTTGAGTAATGTTAATCTGCCTGCCATTGATAATAATTTGGATGACCAAGCATTGAGACGGATGTCAAAGTGGTTTAGTAGAGCAGTGCAGTAGGAAGCACGATTAACACCTTTATACAAATACGACCCAAGGTATTTTATGGGTAGCACAACCAATCGCATGCCAAGCAATCGAGCTAACTGCGGTCCAGCAACAGATTTTCCCACAATCAGCTGACTCTTGTTAAAATTAATTAATTGACCCGTGCCTGCTTGATATGTATCGAGGAACTATTTAAAACGTCGTACATTTGAAAGCTTGCCATTAAGAAAAACAAGCAAATCATCTGCAAAACCCAAATGCGATACTTGCGGGGCACGGCCCATATTAAAGCCATGTAACTCACCGGAGGCTGTTAATGAGTTAAGTCCACGAGAAAATCCTTCAGAAGCCAAGATAAACAATAAAGGCAATAAAGGATCACCTTGTTTTACCCCTCGTGTAATAGGAAAGAAGCCCACTGGTTTCCCATTTATAAGTATGGAGCACCTTGTAGCTGCCAAATTATTTAATATAATCCTGACTATCTTTGCGTCAAATCCAAACTTATGGAGGAGATGCCGAAGATAACCCCAATCAACACGATCGAACGCCTTTGCCATGTCAAGTTTTATCATAACTTGACCTCCATGCACACGTTTGTCAACCAAATGAACCATTTCTTGGGCCAGTAAAATCTGATCGGTGATACCACGGCCCTTTAAAAAACCCGACTGCTCCATCAAAATCAGCTTTGGCAATATGTCAGAGAATCTAGAAGCTAACAGTCGTGTAATAATCTTGGCAATAAGGTTAGTTAAACATATTGGTCTGAAATCAGAGAATGTTTGTGGATTCGCAACTTTAGGAATAAGTGTGATAAGAGACGCCGCCAATTGATTTGGAGGCAGAATACCAAGGAAGAATTCCTGGACTACTTTATGCACATCAAACTTAATTACATGCCAAAATTTACGATAGAAGGAACCTGGGAAACCATCAGGGCCAGCCGCACTTGTTGGACTCAGTGCCCATACTGCTTGTTGTACTTCTTGTATGTCTGGATTGGCCAAAAGCGACACATTATCTTCAGCAGTTAATATAGATGGTATATATTGAAGCAAGTCAGAAGTGTTGTGTAAAGGCTCTGCGGCGAATAACTGCTGATAAAAGCGAATGGCTTCTTGCTCTATTTCCTCTGATGTTTGACATTCAATACCATGAGGACTAAGAATTCGAGTGATACGTTGCCTCTTCCTCTTGTCTTTAACTAGTTGGTGAAAATATCGAGTGTTGATGTCCCCCTCTTTCATCCACTTGACATTGGCTTTTTGCTGCCAAAACAGCATTACCCGATGCTGTTTTTGTGTCAAAATTGCCATTTTCTGATGATATAACTCACGGTTTACAGCAGTGGGATTGGCATCATATTCTTTTTCACAGCGGATGACGTCAGCTTCTGCAACAGCAACAGCGTCAAAAACATTTCCAAACATGTCTTTATTCCATTGTTGAAGATGATGTTTAAGCTGCCTCAACTTGGCATAATAGCCTCCATACCCCCAACGGTTTCATAGGATTGCCAACAGTGAGTTACTAACTTTTCAAAATCTGCATGTGTAGTCCAGACGTCCAGGTATCTAAATGATGCCGTGGTGCTTGAGCTTTCAACTAAATCCTGAAGATAGATAGGGCAGTGATCCGATGTAGTGCGGCTAAGGTGTTGATATGTAACCGCGTGAAAGAGCTCAAAAAAATCCAGTGAGCAAAGATACCTATCTAGCCTACGCCATACCTTTCTGAGTCCTCTTCCATCACTCCCTGTAAAAGGAGATCCTTGGTAATTAATCGATTGTAAAGAGCAAGCAGAAACACAATCATTAAAATCCTGCAGAGATCGCAGAGAGGGTACTGATCTACCCTTGTGTTCTTCCAATGACAAGAATGTATTAAAATCGCCTCCTAGTAGCCATGGAACATCTAGTTCCTGATGTAAAGTCATTAAGTCATCCCATAAAGGGCGACGCGAGATCACCGAATGTAAACCATAAACTAAAGTGCAGCAGAAAACATCTCCCGTGGGTATCCATTGAAAATACATTGAGTGATTTTGAATGCCTGTACGATCTCTCTCTAAACGCAAAAAGCCAGCACTCCAAAATATCCATATCTTATCCTGACACACTGAAAACGCGTGTGTAAAACCGAATTTCAGATGATAGAATTGCAAAGAAGAGGGCCTAACCTTAGGCTCAATTAATACCAAAACATGCAACTGATAACGACGTAACAACGATAATATACGTGACATAGACATGTGCACTCCACGGACATTCCATATCATGATCTTCATTGAGTTGATAAATAGTCGAAAGATTTAGAGAGAGTAGACATGGATCTTGTAACTGGTGGTGACACCGGCTCAATGTTACGACGAGGAAGACGAAGTAGACGAGGCGGAGGCTAAAACTGATCATCCAACACGTGCTCTGGTATATTTATAGTTTGAGCATCCGAAGAGGCGGCTGCTGAAACCACTGCATGTATGATATCTTCAAGAACTTCAGTGGCGACTGCAGCTGCTTCAAATGCTGTTGTAACAGCAACCTGCACCTCAGTTGAAGGCGGAGGGACTTCACTATCAGAGAAAGATATAGGCTGTGGATGATACTGGATGTCAGAAATGAAACTATCATCCACTCCTTGCAATCGAGAGAGATCCTGAACGTAAGGGACTGCAGTTGGCATAGATGCAGTTAAATCTGGTGACAATAATTGAGTTGGTTCGGAAGGAACATGCTGAGCAGTTTGCTGTGGTTGTTTTTTAGGCATCCACTGCTGATCTGTAACCTTGCGTGTGAGCAGTGGGCCTACTGCTGCTGTCTGAGGCTCTGCCGCAGCCTTAGTATGCACTTCAGATTGCGACACTATAGCCTTTCCACAATCTGCAGTCTTATATCCGAGCCTACAACATTTAGAACAATATGATGGCAAATCTTCATAAATTACCGGTTGAGCCATCACTTTGTTTAATGCTTGGATGAATACTCGCGAAGGTAACTCCTGGGAGACATCAATTTCGATACACAAACGAGCCACTGATGGACGGAGAGATTCAGCTGTCGCAGTATCCAGTTTCATCGGGGTTCCTAGCATACGACCAATCTGCATGAGGGTAGATTTCTGATGGAGATGCAACGGTAGGCCAGGAAATGATACCCAAACCGGCACAATAGGCACATCAACTATAGGATCATATGCCGGCGTCCATTTTGTAACCCGCATATATTTCCCTGCTATCATCCAAATTTGACGTGCAAAAAAACGCAGGTAATCTTGTTCATGCTTAAAATGAAGTACCACATGCGTGGAGTCCAGGAGACCCACTTGCACCGGTCCAGTAAATCCGATCCGATCAATGGTCGATCGGATGATGGCGATTGGCGGCTTGCTCTTTACAATCGATTAATTACCAAGGATCTCCTTTTAGATGGAATGATGGAAGAGGACTGGGAAAGGTATGGCGTAGGCTGGATAGGTATCTTTGCTCACCAGATTTTTTTGAGCTCTTTCACGCGGTTACATATCAACACCTTAGCCGCACTACATCGGATCACTGCCCTATCTATCTTCAGGCTTTAGTTGAAAGCTCAAGCACCACGGCATCATTTAGATACCTGGACGTCTGGACTAAACATGCAGATTTTGAAAAGTTAGTAACTCACTGTTGGCAATTCTATGAAACAGTTGGGGGTATGCGAGGCTATTATGCCAAGTTGAGGCAGCTTAAACATCATCTTCAACAATGGAATAAAGACGTGTTTGGAAATGTTTTTGATGATGTTGCTGTTGCGGAAGCTGACGTCATCCGCTGTGAAAAAGAATATGATGCCAATCCCACTGCTGTAAACTGTGAGTTATATCATCAGAAAATGGCAATTTTGACACAAAAACAGCATCGGGCAATGCTGTTTTGGCAGCAAAAAGCCAATGTCAAGTGGATGAAAGAGGGGGACATCAACACTCGATATTTTCACCAACTAGTTAAAGACAAGAGGAGGAGGCAACGTATCACTCAAATTCTTAGTCCTCATGGTATTGAATGTCAAACATCAGAGGACATAGAGCAAGAAGCCATTCGCTTTTATCAGCAGTTATTCGCCACGGAGCCCTTACACAACACTTCTGGCTTGCTTCAATATATACCATCTATATTAACTGCTGAAGATAATGTGTCGCTTTTGTCCATCCCAGACATACAAGAAGTACAGCAAGCAGTATGGGCACTGAGTCCAACAAGTGCGGCTGGCCCTGATGGTTTTCCAGGTTCCTTCTATCGTAAATTTTGGCATGTAATTAAGTTTGATGTGCATAAAGCAGTCCAGGAATTCTTCCTTGGTATTCCGCCTCCAAATCAATTGGCAGCGTCTCTTATCACACTTATTCCTAAAGTTGCGAATCCACAAACGTTCTCTGATTTCAGACCAATATGTTTAACTAACTTTATTTCCAAGATTATTACACGACTGTTAGCTTCTAGATTCTCTGACATATTGCCAAAGCTGATTTCGATGGAGCAGGCGGGTTTTTTAAAGGGTCGTGGTATCACTGATCAGATTTTACTGGCCCAAGAAATGGTTCATTTGGTTGACAAACGTGTGCATGGAGGTCAAGTTATGATAAAACTTGACATGGCAAAGGCGTTCGATCGTGTTGATTGGGGTTATCTTCGGCAGCTCCTCCATAAGTTTGGATTTGACGCAAAGACAGTCAGGATTATATTAAATAATTTGGCAGCTACAAGGTGCTCCATACTTATAAATGGGAAACCAGTGGGCTTCTTTCCTATTACACGAGGGGTAAAACAAGGTGATCCTTTATCGCCTTTATTGTTTATCTTGGCTTCTGAAGGATTTTCTCGTGGACTTAACTCATTAATAGCCTCCGGTGAGTTACTTGGCTTTAATGTGGGTCGTGCCCCGCAAGTATCGTATTTGGGTTTTGCAGATGATTTGCTTGTTTTTCTTAATGGCAAGCTTTCAAATGTACCGCGTTTTCAACAGTTCCTCGATACATATCAAGCATCCACAGGTCAATTAATTAATTTTAACAAGAGTCAGCTGATTGTGGGAAAATCTGTGGCTGGACCGCAGTTAGCTCGATTGCTTGCCATGCGATTGGTTGTGCTACCCATAAAATACCTTGGGTCGTATTTGTATAAAGGTGTTAATCGTGCTTCCTACTGCACTTCTCTACTAAACCACTTTGACATCCGTCTCAATGCTTGGTCATCCAAATTATTATCAATGGCAGGCAGATTAACATTAGTCAAACATGTCTTATCATCGATCCCAATTCATCTCATTGCAAGTTCACGGTTGCCTAAAAGTGTTATCAACGCACTAAATAGGAAGATGACAAATTTTTTATGGAATGGTCACCATCATTGGACCTCCTGGCATCTGGTTTGCCGTCCGACTGTTAATGGTGGCCTTGGTATCCGAAATTTGGACTACCTTCAACAAGCGTGTGATGGACAGCTTTGGTGGAAATATCACACATCGAACTCCTTATGGGCCACATATTGCCGTGCAAAATATGGACAGCGGCTGACTGTGTCTGTGCATATCTATGATTCAGCAGTATGGAAAAGGCTTTGTCATGTTCATGAATACATGAATACACATGTCACTCAATCTCTCGATGGCATCAGCTGGGATTCGCATGCAACTGGCACATATACTATCAAAACAGCTTATTTATTGCACCATGATGACAATCCTACTTTGCAATTTTCTAAGTTTATATGGTGGGTCTCTTCTCCGATAGGAGCAAAAGTGTTTTTATGGCGTCTTTGGTCGGGATCATTGCCTATCACGAATAACCTTCAGATATGGCAGACTATCTATCCTTCACAGTGTGTTTTCTGTTTGAGTCAATCGGACACTAAGGATCACATGTTTTTACAATGCAAGGAAATTAAATCATTGTGGAATGAGATTGCAGTCATCTTTTCAGCACCTTTACCACGACAATCAACCATTAATGCCTACTTGATCTGTTGGTGGCGACAAGCCTCAACATCTTCCATGAGGGGACATCTTCTAGCTGTGGTTCCAGCATTGGTACTCTGGGTGATTTGGAAGGAGTATACGTCTATCCGCTTTGGAGACAATACTTTCTCATATAATCATTTATTTGATCGTGTCCGTACACATATATATACTTGGTGTGCTTCAGTACAAGATCGTAAATTTGTGGAGTCTATTCCCAACCTTATTTCTTGCGGTTTCTCTCCTCGTTTAAGGGTATTTCGGCACAGATTGATTAAATGGAAATTACCCCCTTCTGGACGAATGAAAGTCAATGTGGATGCTACGGTAGGCCGCCATGGTGCAGCAGCAGGTGCAGTACTCCGGGATGATACTGGCCGATTTGTATCTGGCCTTTGTTTTGCTCTTCCACATGTTACTCCCGTCAGGGCCGAACTGCTGGCCTTGCTTTTCTCTCTTCTATATTATGCAGTCACATATGATGCATTGCATGTTGAAACGGATTGACGCATGTTACTTCATATGCTTGCTAACCCTTCACAATATCATGGCTCTTGTTTGAGTGATGTGCAGAGAGCTATTGAGCTGCTTTGTCTCAATTCAGCTACTGTCTGTTATTGTCCGCGCGAGGCAAATTCTGCAGCCCATTTGTTAGCACACTATGGTCTCCACATATCAGGAATGAAGACATACATATCAACCTCTGCTCTGCCAAGTGAGGTGCATGGAGTCATTAGCATGGGCGCTACTCTTCCAGCTTTTCGGCTATGATATTTCAATGATTACGCCATCACTATTGCGGGTTGCCTATGTCCTAAATTGGCATAGGCAGCCTTGGTATGTCTTTGTTGCTCTATACTTCTTATGTTGTTTTATACATCTGAGAGATTCTTATATATTACGTTTGGATGACGTTCCCTGCTTCTATGTGCTGCTTGATGTCTGGCATCCACGACCATGGGGTTTGCTTTGGCATGGACGATATGGCATTTGTATTTGGTGGTTGCCCGTGGTTATCTGGCTACGGGCAACACGGGTATGGCTTTCCTTCCTTCCTCATGTTATGGTTATGGTATTTTCTCGGAGCTGTCCTTACGTAAGTTTTTTGCATGTTGCACGAGGTCTTGATCTTTGTCATTGGCCATCAGCGAATTCAATACTTCTCCAGCCAAGCTGTTTCTTCAACAACACGCGCCTCTTCGGTCAAATTCGGAGTAGCTTACCATCATATATTTCTACATATTTGTACATTTTTTGTTTTTCACTGACTAATCATATAAATATGTACGCTTTTTCCTTCGTCAAGGTTTTATCCACAAGGGTGGTTTTACTTGACAAGGTTTTAAGGCGGCATATCATATATGATTGGCGGATTCGCATACTAGTTATGCTACATTCGTTATTTTCATATGATGACATTAACTTTGATGTAATATGGTTTCCCTCCGTCATAAGTGAGGAATTTCAATAATAAATTCGCTTCATTTAAAAAATATATATATAAAGGGGGACCGGTTGGATAAGATTTGAAAAAAAAAAAAAATTTAAATGAAAAAAAAGGATAAGAACAAACTAAATAAAATCAAAAAAATAAAATAATAAAAGATGAAATAAAAAAAGAAAAGGATACGTGACAGGGGGAGTAACCGACTCCCCCCGACTTTCGCCATCATTAAATAAATGGGGGGTTAAAGGGGCGGCTGAATTGGAAAAAGAAAAAAAGGAAAAAAATAAAAAGTGCAAGCAGGAAGTGGGTAGGGAAAAGAGAGAAGAGAGAAGAGAGAAGAAGGCGGAAGAAAAGGGGGAAGCCTGCAAAACAAACCCCGACTTGGTCGTATAGCTGTCTGCCTCGAGGTAGGTTCCCTTTTCCCCCTCCAATTGGTGCAAATTCAAGCATGCACTGATGATATTTTATGTGTTTTGTTGTTTTTAATTGTTGAAATTCATAGCATGTTGGTCAATCTATGAAAAGCATGGGTTTTGATGGGTGTGCAATGCGTTTGATGATCTGTGGAATGCCTGAAGTGTATTGCGTGCTTTGGTTTTGATTTTAGGGAAAAATTTGATAATCAAAATAGTAAAACTCTTCCATGATTAGAGATTTTTGGTTTTGTTTTGACCTTAGAATAGGTTCTCATAGACTGGAAATAGGCAAAGATATAGATCGGGGTCGAAAAACGGATCCCGAAGGCCGCCGGTACACCGCACGCGCCGCCGGAAGTAGCCGCGCGTGGCCTTCACACGTGCGCAGGTGTACCCACGAGCCTCCTGAAGCGTTAGTCTCATAATATAAAAAAAATTATGTATATAACAAAAGGGCCGAAGCCCGGTAGCTGTGCAGACCAGCCATTGGCGGGCTGGCTGGTTCAGGGGGACAGGCCCAATAGTGTTAGGTAGTTAAAAAAAGGGGGGCAGGCTTGGTAGCGGGCCGGGCCGGATGGCCAGCGGACCGGACCAGGTACCGGCCGGCCCAATTAACAGTTAAATAAAAAAAAGAGGCGCTGGAACAGGGTGGAAGCCTTCGCGGGCCGGGCCGAAGCTGGCGGACTGGGGGGCTGGCAGAAACAGGCTGGGCCCTTTGTAATTTATAATTATTTAAATGATTTATGAATTTCTGGAATTTAGTGAATGTATTTAATTAATTTAAAATGGTAATAAATATAGGAAAATATAAATAAATATCAGACAATTTATAAATAAATTCCAGAAATTATAAAATTCAGAAATTTAATTATTTCCATTAAATTTCAGTAATTGTGGTAATTTATTTAATTTAGATAATTAAGTAATAAATGGAAATAAATAGGGAAAAAATGAGGAAAAATATAGAAAATACAAAATAAAGGTATACAAGCATGGAAAAATAAGTCTAACGTTAAACAACATTAGACAATTATTCGGATATTAAATGAACCTAGATTTGAGTGCCGGAGGATGGTGAGGATGGGCCAGGGGCCTCAGGCGAACATTAAATGAACCTAGATTTGAGTGCCGGAGGATGGTGAGGATGGGCCAGGGGCCTCAGGCGATTGTGTTGTTTGCATTCTTGGCACGTGCATTGCATGATGGTGGGTCGTAACGTATGGGTCACGGGCGCTCAGGATGGTGTATGGTGGCGGGGCCAAGTACACTCAGGATGGTGACTGTGGGTAGGTACGACCCACAGCCACTCAGTTAGGTCCCGGGATCATGCATTGCATGGCGGAGATACCGGCATTTTGTGTGACATGACTTTGTTGCGTGTGACATGCATAGTAGGACATGCATCACGATGTTGCACATTCTTTATCTGGAGTGAATTACTTTTCTGCATTATTTCGTATGCTTATGTGATATCATGTCCTATGTGCTATGTGCTATATCATTATTGTATGCTTGTCTTGTACTACTTGGAGGCAGGTGCCTACTGAGTGATTTTCCAGTCACTCACCCCTACTCCCCCCCCCCCCACCAGGTGAGCACGAGGAAGAGTACGACTATATCTTTGCTGAGGACGGGGCTGATACGGTGGAGAGGGAAGACTGATGGTCGCGCCTAGGATATAAGAAGACCCTGCGACTGTTTGTCTTTACTTTATTGGGATCTCACCGGACATCACCTTGTTTAGATTTTCAGACTTACGTTATCGTCAGGATTAGGTTCATTATTGTATTGAGGAATTTTCTTTGTCAAGAAAACTTTATGTTTTTGTATTTCGTTTCTGCGCGAAAAATTTCTACGTCTTTTTTGACATGTTGGAAATTGATTCGACGCTTTGTATTCTCCTCAGTGAGATACGGCAGGCGCACTGTTCCCGATGCTAGGGTTCGGGAGCGGGGCGCTACAAGTGGTATCAGAGCTGAGGCTTCAGATCCGCCTCGGGAACGCAGGATTAACTAGATCACCTAAACGTAAGCTATGATCTCTTCCTAGAAATGACAAATATACCCCTAATAAATGAAGTAGACCTAAGTTATGATCGGGTTATGGGAGGTGTGTGCCGTTGGTGAGCTTTCTCCATTTAATTACCGCTGTACCCCCGAACTTTCGCATGAGCCCCATAAATGCTAAAATCCCTCGATCACTCCCGTTCAATCCGGATTCTCGTCAAGGTTTGCGCAAATCCAAGAAAATATCGTCGCGTCGTAAAAAAATATATGGCAAAGGAGGCAACAGTGGTTATGGTAACGACCACCAGGATCAAGGGGTCATCCTCCAAGCATTGGCCTACACCATGGCCACCACTTGGCGCAACGGCGACTGTAGACTGCACAGTGCCAATAGCAGTTGGACTAGCATCTTCCACCACTGCCACAACCAGATCTGAGGTTCTACTACATGGAAAAGCAGGACGTCTGGAATCGGATGTTTAGAAGGACTCTTCGCCGGGAGGCATAAATGTGCGACATAGCCGCTAATAATCACAAGACCGCTCGCAACAGAAGTACATCCGTAGAGGAGTGCATGGCTACCGCTGCCACCATGTGCTCATTGTTGATGCCACGTTTGGGTCAATGTGGAAGAAACAATGTAAGTATGAGTGCGACAATCAGGACGTTGTACAAAAGAGAGCGCCGAGCAGAGGCCGACGCCACTATCACAATAGAATCAGGAACATCATAAGAGGAAGCAAGGATCACTCGGATCCATGTGATGTCTGATGCAAACGTCAAGGAGGCTGGCAATGTCATACTAAGGTCAACCGTCGGCAACCAGGTATCAATGACTCATCGTCAGTACAAAGAATGCCAGATCAAGATAAATGATCAGAGTTGCGCTGCGAAAGCTAGACCTTTTTTACGAAGAGGGGACCTTAATGGATCCGAAGAAGATTAAGACTATCGCTTAGCAGTTCTGACCGACCAAGGTGATGAAGTAAGAAGTTTCTTGGTTCGGCCAGCTGCTACAGGAAATTTGTGAAGAATTTTTGTCGATAATGGTGTCCTAGAACGGACGGAAGCAGAAGAAGGCGATGTTCGAGTGGACTGTTGATATCAGCAAAGCGCGCTGAGCAAGAAAAATATATATATATATATATATATATATATATATATATATATATATATATATATATATATATAAAACACAAGAGTATAGTACACAATACTGTTAATTAATTGTATATATACACCCACTGACTAATACAACATACCTTAACGGCATATTTCTACATATCAACCATGTGCCAGGACATTAACATACAAAATCCAGCATAATTACGCAAAGAGATATAACACACTACAAAAAAAAGAGGGATATCACATAACATTATGAACTATAAATATACAACGACATAAGTCAACAATATATAAATATACACACACGCACACATATACATACACATACGTAAATATATACATATATACATATACATACAAAGCGACCAACACAAAAATACGAAGTAATAGGTAAAAGCTCACAATATATATATAGAATACTATAACAACGTAGGAGTAGCGAAAATATAAAAGATATACGTTAAGTCAGGATTATATGTGCTAAATGATCACTATATAAAAAAACGAAGCCATGCCAGATAACCAACTTAGAAACTTATAAACGTTAAGCGGTTAATATATATCGTGGGGTACTAATCCACAGAGTAATACATAATTACAAAAAAAAACATACAAATAGATACACGAAACAAAAGTAACTACACGATGCTAAGTACATATGCACAAGTATACACACAACTGTTTCAATGAGCCCACAACATAACTAACACAACAAAACAGTGATACACAACATTGTATATAACGACAACAAACAACACAACTACAAAGAATACAATAACAAATACCTTGCATGCAAGACATGGGTTGCAAAAATAGGCATACAATTACAAGTTATAAAACAAATTAACAACATACACATTTTTAGTAAAGCATACTAATTATGAGTTAGGAATGACATAGTATTGCATGACAGCATAGTAATAAAATTAGAGTGTAAATATCTTAATAACATGAATTTTTTTTATCATATTTGAACACCCAAAGAAATTATATATCTACATTTCCATAAAAAGCTATGCGCTTATGCATTTTCTTCGGAATGATATATATAAAAACATTTATACAACAATAAGGCAAGCTAGTACGAAAAATATAGAGTATCGGCAAAAAAAAATAATAAATAAATAAAAATAAATAAATAATAAATAAATAAATAAATATTAACGACTAACATGTGTACAAAAGAGGGATCACGATAAACAAAGACTAAATGAGCACGCATAGTGTGCATATTGCTTAAAACTCAACTAACAAACAATATTAATATGATACGTGACAAACAGCCGATAATGGTTGTGCATTCATGAGCTACATATGATGCATAAGTCATATATGCATTAAATAAGGATACACAGCCTACAATATGTCTATATCAGACATGTTATCAGTAACAACTTAATAATTAAAATGACAACACATATTAAAAAAAGGACTCGTGTATGCTGATATTTATATGGGACAGAGATACGTTTGAGCACTGCATCTCATCCCCCTACCGATGAGCAGTCAGAGAAGACGATACAAGCATTAGAGGACATGTCGAGGGCGCCACTGACTTTAAAGAGAACTGAGATGGTATGATTAAGTTGACTGAGTCCTTCTACAACAATGGCTAGCGCCATCGGCATGACACCATCTGAGGTGCTCTATGAGCGTAAGTGCAGATCCCCAGTCTAGTGGGATGGGGTTAGAGAGCGTACTATTACCGATCCAGAACTGGGTGAACAGACCAAGGAGAGGGTAAAGTTGATTCGGAAAAGACTTAAGGTTGTCCAAGACGGAAGCAAGAGTTGGGCAGCATCGAAGAGGCACCCCTGGAGTTTACGGTCGGAGAAAAGGTTTGCTTGAAGGTATCGCCTACAAGGGAGTTGCATGTTTTGGTCTGGAGGGTAAGCTAATGCCTTGTTACATTAGCCCCTACGAGGTGCTTAAAAGGATCGGATCGTTAGCTTACCGTTTGGCGTTACCTTCGGCTTGGACCCAAGTGCGCAACGCATTCCATATTTCTCAATTAAGGAGATACATTATGGATCCGAGCCCTATACTGGACGCACAGCCCTTGAGAATCAGATCGGGTACATCATATGAAGAAACTCATCCTTGGATTACAGACCGTAAGGAACAAGAACTGAGAAGAAGGATCATTCCGTATGTCAAGGTGCAATGAAGCAACCACAGGAAGAACGAAACGACTTAGGAGCTGGAAGATCAAATGGGGGAGCGCTGCACTACCTTTTGTCAAGTTTCGAGGACGAAACTTCTTGTAAGGTGGGTAGGATGTTACACCCCAGAAATTTCGAGTTAGTCGTTATGTGATAATTTACAACTAGAGTAGCCGTTAAGTGTAACGACCACTCGGAATTAAATTAACCATAACGAATCGTATATGTTCAAGTGATTCACAATCTAAAAGGGGTATTAATTGTATATAAGATACATAAAGGGTTGGAAAAAAAAAAGAGAAGAAAAATGATAAATGAATAAAGAAGCTATATATATATATATATATATATATATATATATATATATATATATATAAAGGGGGACCGGTTGGATAAGATTTGAAAAAAAAAATTAAATGAAAAAAAGGATAAGAACAAACTAAATAAAATCAAAAAAAATAAAATAATAAAAGATAAAATAAAAAAAGAGAAAAGGATACGTGACAGGGGGAGTAACCGACTCCCCCTGACTTTCGCCATCATTAAATAAATGGGGGGTTAAAGCGGTGGCTGAATTGGAAAAAGAAAAAAAGGAAAAAAAACCGCAATCAGGAAGTGGGTAGGGAAAAGAGAGAAGAGAGAAGAGAGAAGAAGGAGGAAGAAAAGGGGGAGCGTGCAAAACAAACCCCGACTTGGTCGTATAGCTGTCTGCCTCGAGGTAGGTTCCCTTTCTCCCTCCAATTGGTGCAAATTCAAGCATGCACTGGTGATATTTTATGTGTTTTGTTGTTTTTAATTGTTGAAATTCATAGCATGTTGGTCAATCTATGAAAAGCATGGGTTTTGATGGGTGTGCAATGCGTCTGATGATCTGTGGAATGCCTGAAGTGTATTACGTGCTTTGGTTTTGATTTTAGGAAAAAATTTGATAATCAAAATAGTAAAACTCTTCCATGATTAGAGATTTTTGGTTTTGTTTTGACCTTAGAATATATTCCCATAGACTGGAAATAGGCAAAAATATAGATCGGGGTCGAAAAACGGACGCCGGAGACCGCCGGTACACCGCATGCGCCGCCGAAAGTGGCCGCGCGTGGCCTTCACGCGCGCGCAGGTGTACCCACGCGCCTCCTGAAGCATTAGTCTCATAATATAAAAAAAATTATGTATATAACAAAAGGGCCGAAGCCCAGTAGCTGTGCAGACCAACCCTTGGCGGGCTGGCTGGTTCAGGGGGACAGGCCCAATAGTGTTAGGTAGTTAAAAAAAGGGGGGAAGGCTTGGTAGCGGACCGGGCCGGATGGCCAGCGGACCGGACCAGGTACCGGCCGGCCCAATTAACAGTTAAATAAAAAAAAAGAGGCGCTGGAACAGGCCGGAAGCCTTCGCGGGCCGGGCCGAAGCTGGCGGACTGGGGGGCTGGCAGAAACAGGCTGGCCCCTTTGTAATTTATAATTATTTAAATGATTTATGAATTTCTGGAATTTAGTGAATGTATTTAATTAATTTAAAATGGTAATAAATATCGGAAAAATATAAATAAATATCAGAAAATTTATAAATAAATTTCAGAAATTATAAAATGCAGAAATTAAATTATTTCTATTAAATTTCAGTAATTGTGGTAATTTGTTTAATTTAGATAATTAAGTAATAAATGGAAATAAATAGGGGGAAAATGAGGAAAAATATAGAAAATACAAAATAAAGGTATACAAGCCATGGAAAAATAAGTCTAACGTTAAACAACATTAGACCATTATTCGGATAACAAATGAACCTAGATTTGAGTGCCGGAGGATGGTGAGGATGGGCCAGGGGCCTCAGGTGATCATTAAATGAACCTAGATTTGAGTGCCGGATGATGGTGAGGATGGGCCATGGGCCTCAGGCGATTGTGTTGTTTGCATTCATGGCACGTGCATTGCATGATGGTGGGTCGTGACGTACGGGTCACGGGCGCTCAGGATGGTGTACGGTGGCGGGGCCAAGTACACTCAGGATGGTGACTGTGGGTGGGTACGACCCACAGCCACTCAGTTAGGTCCCGGGATCATGCTTTGCATGACGGAGATACCGGCATTTTATGTGACATGACTTTGTTGCGTGTGACATGCATAGTAGGACATGCATCACGATGTTGCGCATTCTTTATCTGGAGTGAATTACTTTTCTGCATTATTTCGTATGCTTATGTGATATCATGTCCTATGTGCTATGTGCTATATCATTATTGTATGCTTGTCTTGTACTACTTGGAGGCAGGTGCCTACTGAGTGATTTTCCAGTCACTAACCCCTACTCCCCCCCACCAGGTGAACACGAGGAAGAGTACGACTATATCTTTGCTGAGGACGGGGCTGATACGGTGGAGAGGACGGACTGATAGTCGCGCCTAGGATATAAGAAGACCCTGCGACTGTTTGTCTTTACTTTATTGGGATCTCACCGGACATCACCTTGTTTAGATTTTCAGACTTACGTTATCGTCAGGATTAGGTTCATTATTGTATTGAGGAATTTTCTTTGTCAAGAAAACTTTATGTTTTTGTATTTCGTTTCCGCGCGAAAAATTTCTACGTCTTTTCAGACATGTTAGAAATTGATTCGATGCTTTGTATTCTCCTCAGTGAGATACGGCGGGCGCACTGTTCCCGATGCTAGGGTTCGGGAGCAGGGCGCTACATGTAGCCCCTCCTTGGCTTCCACCGGCACCGCCACTGCCGTCACTCCCACTGTCGCTTTTCTCTATTTCTATATTTTCCCTTGTTCTTCTTAAAAGAAGATCTGGGATTTTGGTTTTAGCCAACTAGAGGGTAGATAGATTTGCTTAAAAATTGAAGATATTAGAAGAATTTAAGGGAAAATATGGCTAGGCTTTCGTGTTCTTGGAGAGAAAATCAGAGAGGGTGAGATAAAGTTGAAAGAATGTGAATTATAAAAAAATGAAAAGTGCTTTTAAAACTGCCCCTGGGAGCTTGACTGAACATTCGGTCATTTTGGCCGAATACAGAGTTCGGAGATTTAATTCATCGAACTCAAGAGAGTGCTCATTGAACTTTTGATGACACCGAATGCAGGGATGTACTCATAGAATGTTCGGTAGTACATTACACCTACAAGAAGTTCTGTAATTTTTCAGATAGGCCCAAAAGCAGACTTACCGAATGTTCAGTGACTTTCAACACTTAATAATTTCAATTTTTAACTTCATTTTCAACTTGATTCAGCTTTTCAACTCAGATTGATTATACCAAGCCTTATTCTAATTTACTTGAATGCCTCAATTATCAAAAAGGGTCAGTGAATATATCCACTAATCGATCATTTGTTGGCACAAAATCAACATATAACAAATGTAAAATTTCGCACACAATCTCTTAGAAAGTGATGTTTACCTTCAATCTACTTAGTTCTATTATGATGAGCATGATTTTGCGTAATATTAGTAGCTGAGGTGTTATCACATAAAATAGGTACGCTGTCAAGTTTATTATTATATTCATTTAATATATGTGACATCCACATCAATGGAGCATAACATGAGGCGAGTGACACATATTTGGATTCTCTCATAGAAAGAGACACACTATTTTGTTTCTTGAGAAACCAAAAAACTAAGCAATCACCAAGAAATTGATAGGTACCAGATGTACTCTTCCCATCAACGAGGTTACCGGCATAATCCGATTTACTATAACCACACAAATCAAAAGATCTATTTTTAGGAGAAAATAACCCAAAAGTCAATGTTCCTATTAAGTATCTAAAGATATGTTTAATGACATCTAGATGCAATTCTTTTCGCACACTTTGAAATCTAACACATAAGCATACTGCATGCAATATGTTCAGCCTACTAGCCGTAAAATGGAGTAAATGACCAATCATTCCTCTATATTTTATTACCTCGACTGACGTTTCTTTTTTGTCCTTATCTAGCTTTGCGTTTATACTGATTGCAGTAGTCACGCTTCTACCATACTTGAACTTGTACTTCTTTAGAATGCCTTTGGTGTACTTAGTTTGAGAGATATATGCTCCTTTGGTTTCCTTGATTTAAAGTCCATGGAAGTAGTTGAGCTCATCCATTATGCTCGTCTCAAACTCACCTTCTATAAGCTTAGCAAAATACTTGCACAAGGAATCATCAGTAGCACCAAAGATAATATCACCAGTATAAATTTGTACAAGTACATGATCACTTCTTTGTTCTTTAATAAACCAGGTAGTATCAACTTTTACCCTTGACAAACCATTTTCAAGTTGGAAGTTGCTTAGTCTCTCATACCAAGCTCTAGGATCTCATTTAAGCCTATATATAGCCTTTTTAAGTTCAAAGACATGATTTGGACAGTCATGAACTTCAAAGCCTGGCAGTTGAGTTGCACATACTTTCTTTTGAAAAATATCATTCAAGAAAGCTGACTTCATATCCACTTGATACAATTTGAAGCCTCTAAAACATGCATAGGCTAAAAGCATCCTAATAGCTTTTAATCTTGCTACGGGGCAAAGGTTTCATCATAATCAATTCCTTCTTCTTATTCATGCTATTGTGCTATTAATCTACCTTTATTTCTTGCTATATTTTCTTGGTTATCCATTTCATTTCTAAATATCCATTTTGTTCCAATGGCAGGATGATGGTTAGGCAAAGCAATCAATTCCCTCACGCCACTCCTTTCAAATAGATTTAACTCTTTTTGCATAGCGATTACCCAATCTTAATCAATTATAGTTTCTTTTATGATTTTAGGCTCAACTTGTGAAATAAATGTATTTTCATAAAAAGATTTCTAGTTATCATCCCTTAACTAGGTTGATTTAACATCAATTCTTTAGGGTGATCCTTCCTATATTTAAATGATTCTAGTAAATTTGAAGATCACCTTGAACTTCTATTTCTTCTTTGCCTTAGAAGGAGATGCACTTTCAAGTGGCTCAATTCTAAGATCAACATAAAAATCCCTTTTAAGTGTATTATTAAGATTTTCTATTGAACTTACTTTAACTACTTCATTTTTTTCATCATCATTAAATTTTGGTTCATCATCGAATGATGTATTAAACTTAACGTGAGTTCCCTCTTCAACTTTTTATGCTCTTTTTATTATACACCATAAATGCCCTACTATCATTTGCATATTCCACCAAGATTTCTTCATCTGCTTCAAAGTCAAGTTTATCCAAGTTATCTTTGGCTTTAAGTATGAAATACTTACTATTAGGTCTGTAACACACTCTACAGGGGGGTGAATAGAGTGTTTGACAATTTTGCGGAATTTTCTTGTTTGGCTCAACTCAAAAAGAATTCAAAATCAAAGCATGAATGGGAAATGAGAAACAATGAATGAGTACACCGGATATAGAGTGGTTCGAATCGTAAATGATTCTACTCTACTGCCACTTTGTTGCTAAAGTGGATTTTCAATAACTAATCCTCTTATTAAAGATAATAAGAGCAACCACAGCAACACTTACACCAATACCTTAGTGTAAGCAACCACAACAACAACTTCTTGCACAAAATACCCTTGTGTAACAACAGCAACTACAGCTCTAAGTAAGAACGATTTATTGCTACCTCACAACTTCAACAAAGTGTTGAGAAAAAGGGATTTGAGTGATTCACAAAATGTATGATTTAAATAACGTGTACTAAAGAAATGCATGACACGTTTTATGACTTGACACATCTTTGCATGAAACCTGCCTTATATAGTTTATATATAATGTTGTCATACTAACAAGCCATGAAGCTTTAAAGCTTACATCAAATGGCAAACATTTGTTGTGTTTGAACTATTTTCAGGTGCCACCATTAATGAACTAAACTAGTTCATTAAGTGAATTACTTAGTTAAATGAACTAAGTAGTTCATTAAATGAAGAAAGATTTTGATAATGCTTTATATAGGTCTATGATTGGTTCTTTGCTATATCTTACTGTGAGTAGACCTGATATCATGTTTAGTGTATGCATGTGTGCACGTTTTCAAAGTCAACCTAAAGTGTCTCATTATAATGCTGTGAAAAGAATATTTCGCTATATTAAGCACACACCCACTTTAGGCATTTGGTATGATAAAGATTGTGAATTTAACTTGCATGCTTATACCGACGCGGATTATGGTGGATGTAAAATAGATAGAAAAAGCACAAGTGGCCCTTGTCAATTTATAAGAAATTCACTAATTTCATGGTATCCTAAAAAGCAAGTGTAGCCTTATCCACTACCGAAGCTGAATACATGGGAGTTAGTCCTTGTTGTACACAACTACTATGGTTAAAACAACAACTTTTTGATTTTGGTATCATGGTATTCCAGTCTATTGTGATAGTATGAGTAACATAAACCTATCTAAGAACCCCGTACTGCACTCTAAGGCCAAGCATATAGAAGTACGATATCACTTCCTTCATGATCACGTAAATAATGGTGATATTATCATAGATCATGTACGCATTGAGGCCCAAGTAGACGACATCTTCACTAAGGCACTAAATCAAGCCACGTACGAAAATCTCCGCTCCAAATTAGGCATGATTTCTGCTGATTTGATTTGATATTTCTTTCCATACTTACATGATCTTTTGATTGTCTTTCCAAAATAAAGGGGGAGAGAGTGCATGATTTCAGGGGGAGAGAGAGAGATTGCATGATTTTAGGGGGAGAGAGAGAGAGATTGATTGCACAAATCAAGGGAGAGAAAATTCGAATTTTGAAATTCGAAATTTGAATTTGTGTACGATTGGAGGGGGAGCAATCAAATTTAATCATGTACTAAGATTATTTTGAAAATCATAAAAAGGAGGATATTGTTGAGAAAAAAGGGTTTGGTGATTCACAAAATGCATGATTTAAATAACGTGTACTAAAGAAATGCATGACACGTTTTATGACTTGACACGTTTTTGCATGAAACCTGTCTTATATAGTTTATATATAATGTTGTCATACTAACAAGCCATGAAGCTTTAAAGCTTAGATCAAATGGCAAACATTTGTTGTGCTTGAACTATTTTCAGGTGCCACCATTAATGAACTAAACTAGTTCATTAAGTGAAGTACTTAGTTAAATGAACTGAGTAGTTCATTAAATGAAGATATATTTGGAAAAGGCACAAAGGCAACAAATTGAAGAATGAAAAGTCTTCCCCTTCTATTATCACACGCTTTTACATACATACATATATATATATTCAGATTTTTTTGGCTGACCTGAGGAGTGTACAAAGATTTTTGCAACTGAATGGTTCAAATTTATCATATTGCCCAAGAGAAGTGAACACTACGGCACATTCGCTTTCCTGTTATGGTCTGCAGGCAGCTGGATTCATTTTCTATGCACATTTATCGACCTTGCCATGCGAAGTTCGGGGCGCAATCACTATGGATGCAACGTTGCCCAACTTCAGATTTTAGTTCATATATACGTCTCCCTATGGGTTGGCACAGTCAGGATGAAGTTTCCTATGTCATCTATTGGCATGGGCAATGTTGGTATGTTTTTCTTCTGATCTTTCTACTTGTAGTGCCCCGCACCCGGACCCCGTCCGAATACGGTGCACCCGCCGTACCTCACTAAGGAGAGTACAAAGCGTCATGCATAACATGCGAAAATCCATAACATAAGCCATGGACTCCCATGCTAACATTTAACATGGTAGTAAAATTAGGCAGAATTAAAACTTTTTCATAATAAACATGCATTGCGAAAATACTAAGTTCCCAGAAGTAGCATTCCCACAAAATAACATAACCGAAATTCAGAAAGTTCAAACATTGTTCATAATACAAACATCATGTCTGCACAAAAGTCCTTAAGCTTTGGTTCCTCCAGATTTCTTCGCCTACGGATAGGGTACCTTTGGTTCATCCTCGATCCACTCAATGTTAGCATTATCTGACTCTGGGAAAAATAAAAGTGTGAGCGATAAAAATCACCCAGCAAGAATACAATAAACTACCATGAAATACATAAAGAATTATAACATGAATGTAATAACCTAAATACTTCAAATAATGACTCATACCTGGTCTTCATTCCTGAATTTGTTTCATGATTTAGCCTAAGCATAAATCTAGATAGGCTATACCAATAATATCTTAATAATCAGTAAACATAACATACAACATGGGAGCGTGCTCATGGATTATGCAAAATGCAATGCATGATGTCATGCCGTGGCAAAACATCCTTTTGGTCCCATAAACAACATGTCATAAAACAGAGTGTCAGATCAATTAACCCCGGATCTGAGCGGGTCCAGAACATGTATCAGATCAATTAACCCCAGATCTGAACGGGTCCAGAACATGTATCAGATCAATTAACTCCGGATCTGAACGGGTCCAGAACATGTATCAGATCAATTAACCCCGGATCTGAACGGGTCCAAAACATGTATCAGATCAATTAACCCTGGATATGAACGGGTCCAAGACATGTACCAGACCAATTAACCCCGAGTCTGGAGTCGGGTTAGGCGCATGTTTAGCCGGCAAAGGAAATCATGAAACTTTCTTTAAAACATGGGACCATAAAAACTTTTCATGCATAGCGGAAAACATTTTTACTTGAAAGACTTGCTTGCATAAAATTCATAAAATCGGTTTCATATGGCATATGGACATGCATGATACATGGAATGATATGCAATGCTAGTCATGACGTGAATAATCGTAAGCATTTCTTATAACTTGTCACAAGCATGATTTTGTAACTAAGAATTTCCCGATTTTCTACCTTATGTTTAAAGGCGGTTAATTAGGCTTTTGAGACCTTAAAATCTTCATTATTTGGATTATAACTAAAAAACACCCTAAGGCTTAACCCTTATAAGCCCAAACCGTGTATAGAGGTCCATATCCTCCAAATTGAGTCTTCTTAAATTAATCCTCTGTTCAGTCAATTTCCAGTTTAGTACGTCCACTTTATATTCGTAATTACCCATCAAAATGTTAAGACCAACCGGATTAATTTATATGGTCTTACTCTTTTATGTCTTAAGTGGTTACGATAAAATTTCCGTATCAATCTAACGACCTTAAACGGTTCATTTAATCATTTTTCTGAAATGGGTCATATGCTTAAACTGGACTAACCCATTTTACTGAAACTTCAATTGTGGCAAAACCATAATTTCGTTTTTCGAAATTCCAGCTCACACAAGTCATAAACATGTAAGGCTAGCATCCTACCGAAAATTAGCCTATTTGCATGTCCCTAAGATTCATTTTTGAGTCCATTAACTCGTTACTTAATTTCTGCTCTGTTCCAGTAACTTCAATTGAGCATTGTTACTAATTAAATCATTAAAAATAATCCACAACTTGTTTTACCAAAATTCCAGCTTGAGTACTCACTGCACGCCTAGGATTGTTATCATGCCAAAAATCAACTTTATTGAACATCTACAAGGTTCATTTTTAAGCCAATCAAAAGGAGGTACAGTTCTGCTCAGTTCCAGACTTTTCAGTCTGAGCAGTTTTACTAAATATTTTATTAAAAATATTCCTCAATTCATTTTTTCCAAACTTCCAACTTCCATACTTTCTATACACACAGGACTACCACCACATCGAAAATTAGCCTTATTGAACTCTCCAAGATCCATTTTAAGGTCATTCAATACGTTACATCATTCTGCCAAGATTCAGAATTTCCAATCTGAGCAGTTCTACCAAATATTTTATTAAAAATAATCCGTAACTTATTTTATCAAAATTCCAACTCTCATATTTGCTACACACATAGAGATAACTTTGTACCAAACATCAGCTTGATTGAAGGTCTACAAGACCCATTTTTCAGGCTAGTAAAAACGTTGCTCAATTCTGTCCAGTTCCAGTGGTTTGATGTTTGGTCATTCCTTTAAGTCAAATGTCCACTATTTCCCTTGTTCTTATGAAATAGCTTATTGGTTAACACATACACTCCTTTGTAACATGAATATCCAGATTCCATACTTATTATAAACTCACCTTTGCATCATACCAAACAGTTTGTAGATAATAAACCAAGCAAGTGTCATATATGCACAAAACAAGTGTTCTTCCTTGAAATCAATAATCACCTCCCTTTCCATCCTTTAGGCCGAAGCATATGTGGTACCTTAACCACATTTTACAACATGTATTCAAACATGCAACACATTCAAGAGTCCTTTTTAGTCTAATCTTGCAACTACTTCATAAAAACCCATATCCATCACATGCATGCTTTTCCTAGGACCTTTCAAGTTACAACCAAGGGTTAATCTTGCCTAGGCTCACTTAGGTAAATCTTATTTCATCTTAAATCAGCCTCTTACTATATTGCATGTAAGAAAAGACTCCATCTTTGAAAGAATAAATCACATGCAAGGCATTGTTCTTAAGGAATCACTAAGATATAATCTTAAACTTAAGATATTCAACTAAAGATCACATCTTTGGAACTTTTAATCATTCAAGTCACTAATTCTTTAAGTAAGTCATGAGAGATTAGTGTATACTTGCCTCTTCAAGCTAAAGTTCTTGTCTTAGCTTGGTTATGGAGTGAGTTGAGTTGGAATCCTCCTCTTCCTTCACCCTTGGGCATACGGTTTTGAAGATGAGGGAGGGAGAAGGTTAGTCTTCATTCAACAGTGAAAATAGAGTTTTAATTGAGGCTAAAACATCTTACCAAAGTGAGCTTGGAATGGAGCTTCAAGTGTAGCAAGATAGCACCACCTAAGAGAGTTGAAGACTTTCACCTTTTTGAACATGGAGGCCACGGTTGGGGTGAATAAAAACATCCTTGTCAGCTTCACTATTATGTATGAATATCTACTTAGGAACTTTGAAATGAGACTTACCTAGAGGCTCCTTGAGATTGAAGAAGAAGATGGAGTTGAACCTCCTATCTTTGAGGTGTTGGCCGAAAGTTGGTGATGGAAGGAAGATGGAGATTTTCTTAAGTGTTGGCTTGGTTTGCTTGAGGGAAGATTCAAGATAGAATGAATTGAGGTTGGTCTTGCAATTTAAAAAAAAATCTAGAGGGGCAAGGGAAGGGGGCAATCCGGCGGTGCATGGGAGGGGAAAAAAAAGGGTCTAGGCCTTACTTTTTCTTACACTTTAGCTCATCTTTTCTTATTTTAACATTTCTTTTGCATGCAAGTTGCCTATTTTATTTTTAAATTATTATGTAATTTGTTAATTATGGATTATTTAGAAGAGTGTGGAGAATTCTAGATTCTCCTAAGCCTTGGCCGAAATTTTGGGGCTCTTGGGGGTGTTTTGGTCATTTCACATTTATCTTATCCCACATTTATATAATTTTATACTATTATTTATTTTATCTAATATGATTTTAATCTTGCTTTGTGAAGATCAGTTAGGCTTTCTTTCTTATGATCAAGATTGTTCTATGGTTGGGCAAGGCCTCTTGGCCGAAATTCACAAGGTATTAAAATACCTTGTGACATCCTCTTACTTAGTTATTTAGTATCCATTTCAAAAGTAATTAAGTAAAGTAGTGCTACTTTGACTTAAGTAACATGTAATTGAAAGATTCATCGCTTTCATTACATCGCTTGGTCACGGTTTCAAGTACATGGTCGTTGGGGTACAACATCCTCCCCCTTATCATAAGTTTCGTCCTCGAAACTTCAGAAGCTAGTCAAAAAGGTGAGGGTATCTAATCCTCATATCTACCTCCGTTTCCCATGTTGCATCTTCTTCCGAATGATGCTTCCATTGTACCTTTACAATGGGTATGGATCTCTTTCTCAAAGCCTTCTCTTTCCGATCAACTATCCTTAAGGGTTCCTTTTCATAAGATACATCTTCTTCAACCTTCAAGTGTTGATCTTCAAGAATGTGGCTAGGATCATATACATACCGGCGAAGTTGAGAAACGTGAAATACATCATGTAACTGGGAAAGAGATGGTGGCAACGCCAAACGATACGCAACTTCACCCACTCTTTCCAATACCTCATAAAGTCCAACGAATCTTGGGCTCAACTTGCCCTTGATGCCAAACCTTTTGACTCCTTTGGTCGGAGAGACCTTTAGGAAAACTTTCTCTCCTTCTTGAAACTTTAAGGGTCTTCTTCTTTCATCAGCCCGTATCTTAGTCCTATCTTGCGCCGCTTTCAGTCTTTGTTCATCTTGACCTTTTCTCGCGTCTGCTCAACAATGTCGGGTCCCATGTACATCTTATCTCCAATCTCGTCCCAATAGAGCGGAGACCGACATTTTCGTCCATACAAGGCTTCGTAAGGTGCCATCCCGATGGATCGGTGGAAACTGTTGTTATATGAAAACTCAACAAGCTTAAGACTTTTATCCCAGCTTCCTCCAAAGTCAAGAATGCAAGCGCGAAGCATATCCTCAAGGGTTTGGATTGTTCTTTCTGATTGGCCATCTGTTTGAGGATGGAATGCGGAAATCATTCTAATCTCTGTGCCCATTGCCTTTTGAAAGGCTGTCCAAAATCTCGAAGTAAAACGGGGATCGCGGTTGCATACAATACTTATGGGCACCCCATGCAAACAAATGATCTGGTCAATATACATAGAGGCCAACTTCTCCATAGATGCCTTAATCGTCATAGCCAAAAAGTGAGCCGACTTAGTCAGACGATCCACAATGTCCCATATAGCATCATTCCCATACTTAGTCTTGGGTAGGTCGGTCACGAAATCCATTGTGACGTGGTCCCACTTCCATTTCGGCACTTCTAAAGGTTTCAATAATCTCGCATGTCTTTGGTGTTCAGCTTTTACTCTTTGATAGATCAAACATCGCTCAACAAATTCTGCTATTAGATTCTTCATTCGGTGCCACCAAAAGTTTTTCTTGAGATCTTGATACATCTTGTTAGCTCCAGGATGTATAGATAAGCGGGAGTTATGAGCTTCCATCAAAACTTCGTCTTTAACTTCTTTGTTCTCTGGCACACATAATCGTCTTCGGTACCATAGACTGCCATCACTGCGAATTTCAAAATCCTTTCGTGGCTTATCTTTCATCATGTCCTTGATTTTTCTTAAGGCTTCATCATTCCCTTGAGCCTCTTTGATTCTATCAATCAATGAAGGAATAAGCACTAACTTGGCGAGGACTTCATCCACCGAATCCATTTCTTCTAAACCAAACTCTTCCATGTCTCGCTGAAGAGGCGGTTGCCTTGGGTGACTTGTTTTTTGACTTAACGCATCAGCGACTTTGTTAGCTTTTCCCGGATGGTATTAAATGGAGAGATCATAATCTTTAATCAACTCCAACCATCTGCGCTGCAGCATATTGAGTTCTTTCTGGGTAAAGAGATACTTTAAGCTTTTGTGGTCTGTGTAGATCTCACACTTCTCGCCATACAGGTAATGTCTCCATATCTTTAATGTGAAAACCACTACGGCAAGCTCAAGATCATGGACAGGTAGTTTTGCTCGAATGGCTTCAACTGCCGAGATGCATAAGCAATTACTTTGTCTTTCTGCATAAGAACACATCCAAGACCATTCTTCGAAGCATCGCTGTACACTACGTACTTCTCACCAGGGGTGGGTTGAGCTAGTATAGGAGCGGACGTCAACTTTGATTTTAGCTCTGAGAAACTCTTTTCACAGTCGGCGCTCCACTCAAACTTAGTCTTCTTTTGGGTCAATCTGGTGAGGGGAACAGCTATCCTCGAGAATCCTTCAACAAACTTCTGGTAGTACCCAGCTAGTCCAAGGAAACTTCTCACTTCCGTAACATTTGTTGGTCTGGGCCATTCCGTGATAGCTTCAATTTTCTTGGGATCCACTGAAATCCCATCTTCCGAAATAACATGGCCTAGAAAGGATACACTTTGCAGCCAAAATTCGCATTTGCTAAACTTGGCATACAACTGTCTTGCTCTTAGAATATTCAGGACTGTCCTCAGATGGCCTGCGTGAGTCTCTTCGTCGGGTGAATAAATCAAGATATCGTCTATGAAGACCACTACGAACTTGTCCAACTATTCTTGAAAGATCGATTCATGAGATCCATAAAGGCGGCAGGGGCATTGGTCAAACCAAAGGGCATGACTAAGAATTCATAGTGTCCATAGCGGGTTCTGAAAGCAGTCTTAGGGACATCTTCCGTCTTAATCTTCAGTTGATAGTATCCGGATCGCATGTCAATTTTACTAAAGATTCGGGATCCCTGCATTAAGATACTTTAGATAGGGTTTGAAAATATTTAAATCTTAATCAAACTAAAGCTTATTAGTTACATACCCTGAGCTGGTCGAATAAGTCATCAATCCGGGGCAATGGGTACTTGTTCTTTATGGTGATTTTGTTGAGCTCCCGGTAGTCGATGCATAAACACATACTTCCATCTTTCTTCTTTACGAATAGCACCGGAGCACCCCATGGTGAAACACTAGAGCGTATAAGTTTCTTTTCTAACAGTTCGTGTAGCTGCTCCTTTAGCTCCTTCAGTTCTGCAGGTGCCATTCTATAAGGGGCTTTTGATATGGGTTCAGCTCCTGGAATAAGGTTTATTTTGAAAGCAATCTCGCGATCAGGAGGTAGTCCAGATAAATCATCAAGAAACACATCAGGGTATTCATTGACAATTGGAACTTGTGAAAGGGTAGGGCTTGCTTGCTCAGCACTCAGGACATAGACAAGGAATCCTTCATGACCTTTCTTTAACGCTCGGCTTGCTCGAGCTGCGTTAACAAAAACTTTCTGGGATGGTTTCTTTAACTTAGCTCCTCCTTGGAATGACACTTCCTCTTGGGTCGGGTTCTTAATTCTAACTTGCCTACTGCGGCAGTCAATGTGAGCATGATTCTTTGAGAGCCAATCTATTCCGAGTATCACGTCAAAATCACTCATAGATATGGGGACCAAATTGGCCTCAAACTGCTGATCATTAAACTCGAGCGCACAATTCTTGAAGATGTGATGGGAAACAAGCACCTGGTCACCAGCTGCTTGTACTCTATAGGGTGATTCTAGTTGTAGAAATAAGAGGGTTTGAGTGATTTCAAAATAAGAAACGTTGAATATATATATATATATATATATATATATATATATATATATATACACAAACGTGTATAAGTGTGTACATGTATGCATGATAACTTGTCATCACTTGCCTTATTTAGCTTATATATTATGTTGCCGTACTAACGAGCCATGAAGCATTAAAGCTTACATCATATAGCGAACATTTGTTGAGTTTATACTATTTTCAGGTGCCACCATTAATGAACTAAATTAGTTCATTAAGTGAAGTACTTAGTTTAATAAACTAAGTAGTTCATTAAAGGAAGATTCATTTGGAAAAGGCACAAAGGCAACAAGGCTAAGGAAGGAAAGTTTTCTCCTCCTCTCCTCATTAATATATACACACGCCACATATATATAATATATATATATTTTCAGATTTTTTTGAAAAAGGCACATACACATGTATTCCAACGTACTACCGACACGTTATATATTTTACGTACGTACGTTAACATCACACCACTATACTCAACTCATATTTATGAGTATATTCAGGTCCTATATCATATGATATAAGTTATGGTGATGACAAATTAAATACGACACGATAAAAGGTTCTAAACCGAAATTTGTCGTATCGGGCGAATACCGAAACTTCGTCAACGTGTCACGTACTTGCCATAAATAAATGGCCAGCCCATATACATCAAAAAATGATGAAAATTTCGTGCTACACATGGTGTGATCAGCCAAAAATACTTTCCATGTTGGCACACACAAATCACCCCACATTTAGGCCAAAATGTGAAGATTCCAATTTTAATTTTGTCACATGTTTATGGTATCACTTTAAATCAGCCAAGTGCTGAAATTTAAAGTATATATTATATATATTATGTATAACATAATATATATATCATGTGCAAAAATTGGAATTTAAATTAGAGAAAAATCGGGGTAATCGATAAATATCGAAAATTCGGTTTTCTACGCACATAACATGGAACGTTTTTCTTGAACATCATGTGACACGTATCTAGACACTTTTTACATATAATATACATCTTAAAGTGTTCTAGAAAATTAAATTAAAGGGCTGATTGGAATATTACATGTGTGTATTATTAAATGTGCACTATTTTACAATGTTAGCAAAAATAAATTTCAGCACATGTACAAACATACTCAACGCCACCTACAGCTGATTTGGAGCGTATGTGGATCCTTGTTGGCATGTTGATTGGTCAAGGATCAATCATACAATGTTGAGAAATCAAAGAGAGAAGCTACAAAAGGTAAGTATTCAACATATACCTCTCTTATGTCACATGCTGAAAATTTCAGCATACTACACACATGTGGCCGATTTTTGTGTCATTAAGGCAACATATTTTGTCAATTTTTATTAAAGGATTAATTGAAGATGTTATGGTAATGATTTGAATATTATGTAAGGTAATTGAGTGTGATATTTTACATATCACACATGCTGAAATTTTTCAGCATGTGTGAAGGTGTGCTGGCCGAATTTTACCCTCCTTTTGTGTCCAAGTTCATTCATCATTTGTTAGCAAGACTTACCATATATGATTGATTTATTTTTATGACAAAAATTCAAAGGAAAATGGTAAATAACCTGAATTTTATTTCATGATGTAAATGCTGAAAATTTCAGCATGGAAAAGATGGTATGGCCGATTTTTTTGAGCTTGGAAAGGAGGATATTTCTTGTCTTGAAATTTATGAGAGGATTTGTGCAGTCTGATTTTCAGACTTGCAAAGGTTGAGACTTTGGTTGTATTTGACCTACTTCCCAAAAGAATTTTCTAAAACTGTTTCAACCCATTTAAATATAGTGTGTGAAGAGTTATTGGTCAAATTTTCAGATCATTTGGACATTCACACAAATAGGAATTAATTTTTCAAAACCATCTACCGTTTCTGGCAGAATTGCACAATCTGAGTGCCAACGGTTTTTGAAGGGGTTAAAGGTTGAATTTTAATTTGAAATTTTTAGGGGACCCTCATAACATCTGAGACTAAGTTCTCTCAAAATTTCATAATTTTTGGAGACCTCTAACCTGGTTTTAAAAACGTTTTAAAACAGGTCCTGAAAACAGAATCTGTTTTCAGAACTTGAATTGTTCAAGTTTAAAGAAATTTTAAAAAGCACACTTTCCGCACCATCTATTCAACCCCCCCCCCCTTTAGTGGTGCCTTGCAGATCCTACAAGTGGTATCAGAGCGCAGGAATACTCACTACAAGGAATCCAACGATTCAGTGAGATGGCATCCACAAATCTCAAAACCGAACAAGAAGGTATGTCGAGCCAAAGGCCTCCACTTTTTGACGGTGAGTCCTTTATTCAATGGAAACTTAGGATGAAACTTTTTCTTATGGCTATAGATATAGATCTTTGGTCAATAATTGAAGATGGTCCATATGTCCCATCTAATGTATCCACTGTAGACGGAGTTACTTTAGAAGTTATTAAAACTAGACAAGAATATACGAGTGATGATAAAAAGAAACTTAGTATGAATGCTAGGGCTATGCAATTGCTTTTAAACGGATTAAGTAAAAGTGAGTCTAGTTATGTGTTAAATTGTTCGAGTGCACAAGAAATGTGGAGAATCTTAGAAATGAAACACGAAGGCACGAGTCAAGTAAAAGAGTCAAAAATTAATATGCTCATGTCTACTCTTGAGTCTTTTAAATTGTTGCCTAATGAGTCGATTGTAGATATGGATCTTCGTTTAACTAACATCTATAACTCTCTTGAGTCTCTTGGTAAGGCTTTTACTACGCAGGAAAAGGTACAGAAAGTCCTACGAAGCCTTCCTTCGGAATGGGACCCTAAAGTGACTGCTATAGAAGAAAGTAAGGAGACTAAATCAATAAAAATGGAAGAACTCATTGGCTCACTCAAAGTTTATGAAAACAAACTTACTATTCGGAAATCGGAATCATCTAAACAAGGTAAGACAATTGCTTTTAAATCAAATGAATACGTCTCCCCTCCCTCCGATCACGTAGATGATAGTGATTCCGAATCGGATAATGATGATTTAATTCTATTGGCTAAAGGACTAAGAAGATTCATGAGAAAGTCATTTAGAAATAAAAACAAGGGCACTACATCTAAGAGAAATTAAAAACAAGTCAAATGATAAGGACATTAAATGTTATGAATGCGGCAAACTCGGATACTTATCATATGACTGCCCAAACAAAGAAAAGCAAACTAATAAATACCCTGACAAGGAGCGGAACAAAAATAGACTCGTCTCAGATCCTAAACAAAGGAAACGTGCACTAAAGGCCTCCACATGGAGTGACTCATCAGACTCTGAAACTGAGACCGAAGAGGAGACCGCTCAAGTTTGCTTCGCTTCAAAGGCGTCTAATGAGGTATCATCCGATTCTGACTCTGACTCTGAACCTTCTTATGATGATCTTTTTAGTCAGTATCTTGAATTACATAAATTTACTAAGACTCTCGCAAAAGAAAAGAAACGTTTAATTGAAGACAAGAAACTGTTAGAATCTTCTAACGAGAATCTTGTCGCTCAATTAAGCGATTCAAAGAAAGAGTCTTCATGTGTCATCACTGCATTAAAAACCGAGATCTCATCATTGAATTCTCAAAATAATGAAATGAAATCCGAGATTTCAAATTTGAAATCAAGGAATACAGATTTAGAGAAAATGATGAGACAATTCGATACAGGGTCAAACATGCTACATCGCATCATATTATCGCAAAAGCATGACAGTGACAAAACTGGATTGGGATACGTTGATACTAACGAAGTATCAACCAAACCAACCAAGTTTGTTGTGTCTAAGAAAGTAGACACCCCTAAGCATCAAGTGGCGTCTAAGATGACGCAAAAAGCGCCCCCTTCCACACGCCCCACTCCCTCATATCATGTGAAATATAACGTTGTACCATATAGATATGAGAAGAAAAGAACAATGCATACACGAAATACATATCATCCACGCACTACGCACACGCACACAAGGACATATCAAAAGCGTCCTTCATTCAATGAGTATAGAGGAGTCCTTGGGCAAAGACCCAAAGTACATGCACCACATGTATATTATATTGCACCTTCATTCTTGCCATTTGATAGACCGAGAAGGATCACCCAAGTATGGGTACCGAAAGGTACCTTTACCAAAAGGTGATTAACTAACTCGAAAGGACCGAAAATTAAAAGGGTACCTAAATCACCTTTTCACATTGCAGGGAGACCACTCATCAAAAGACACATCAATAAAGTGGTTCCTTGACAGTGGTTGCTCGAGGCACATGACGGGTGACCCGAGCCTGTTCTCCAAATTAAAGAAGGTCACAAAAGGTGGATCCGTGACCTTTGGAGACAACAATGAAGGCAAGATCATTGGAAAAGGTACGATTGGCAATCCGAATACACTTCAAATCTCCAACGTATTTTTGGTAAGCAACTTATCCTACAATCTTCTTAGTATTTCTCAATTTGTTGACAATGGCTTCAATGTTTGTTTTACTCACCCTTATTGCAATATAATAAATAAAAATGGAGAAACCGTTTTAAAAGGAAAACGAGAAGGAAATATCTTTACACTATCTATGGATGATGTAGTAGACGCTAAAGTTAAATGTTTTATGTCAAATGAACCAAATGTGAATTTGTGGCATAGATGTTTAGGACACATAGGTATTTCTACACCAGAAAAATTGCAACGAAAGAACCTAGTACGGGGATTGCCTACGCTTGATTTAGACAACTTTCAGTTGTGTGAATCTTGCATAAAAGGCAAACAAACACGTGAGTCACTTAAGCCGAAGAATGAAATAAGCACGACTAGAATACTAGAACTATTGCATATCGATTTGTTTGGTCCTAGTCGCACTATAAGTCTAGGTGGGCGTCACTATGCATGCGTGATTGTTGATGACTTTTCTCGTTATACTTGGATTTTATTTCTTGCACATAAGGATGATAGCACCGTAGAGATCGCTAAATTAATTAAACAACTCGAAAATCAATACGGTGTAAATGTGAAAAGAATAAGAAGCGATAGAGGCGGTGAGTTTAAAAATAAAGAGATGATTTCGTTTTGTGAAGAAAAAGTGATTAAACATGAGTTTTCACCACCTAGAACTCCACAATTAAATGGAGTAGTAGAAAGAAAAAATCGCACACTACAAGAAATTTCTAGAACCATGCTTTGCGAAAATAAATTGCCTAGATTTCTGTGGGCGGAAGCCGTAAATTGTGCATGCTATATTGTAAATCGCCTATCTATAAGAAAGAAAATAAACAAGACGCCTTACGAAATTTTGAATGATCGCATGCCTAAGATTGATTATTTTCATGTGTTTGGATGCAAATGCTTTGTCTTGAATACAAAGGATAATTTAGATAAATTTGAATCCAAATCAATTGAGTGCATTTTTGTTGGGTATTCCATAAATTCAAAAGCATATAGATGTTATGATCCTGTTACTAGACAAATCATAGAATCTATTCATGTTAAATTCAATGAATTTGGAGAGATTGATAAAGATAAGGAATATGACGATGATTTTGAATTGAAACCCGTTTTGGATGAAGATAACGATTCTTTTGATATGCATGAGATGAATGAGACACTAGAAATGCATGATCATATAGAAATGCATGATAACTTAGAAAATAATCAACCAAGATGGCATAGAGATCACCCACATGATCTCATCATAGGCGACATCACTCACGGTGTGCGACCACGTAGAAGAATCACTTCGGATGAAATAAATGAATTTCATGCTATGATTTCTGAAATTGAGCCTGAAAATGTGCATGATGCTTTGAGTGATTCATCTTGGATTGATGCTATGCATGACGAACTTAATCAATTCGTTAGAAATGATGTATGGGATTTAGTGCAACGACCACAAGATAAGACAATTATAGGCACAAAGTGGGTATTTAGGAATAAAATGAATGAAGAAGGAAAGGTCGTTAGAAATAAAGCAAGACTCGTAGCTCAAGGATATAATCAAGAAGAAGGAATAGACTACGATGAAACATTTGCACCCGTAGCACGTTTAGAAGCTATACGACTCTTACTTGCCATTGCTTGCATGAAAGATTTTAAATTGTATCAAATGGATGTCAAAAGTGTTTTTCTAAACGGATTCATACAAGAAGAAGTATACGTGAAGCAACCACCCGGTTTTGAAGATTTGAAACATCCAGATCACGTGTACAAACTAAAGAAGGCACTATATGGCCTAAAGCAAGCGCCGAAAGCATGGTATGATCGTTTTGCTACTTTCCTTTTAGAAAATAATTTTAAACGTGGTACTATAGATAGTACACTATTTTTGAAACAAGAAAAATCAGATTTACTTATTATTCAAATCTACGTAGATGACATTATTTTCGGTTCTACCTCACATAGACTCGTTAAAGATTTTGAAAATTGTATGAAAGCTGAATTTGAAATGTCTATGGTTGGTGAACTTAATTATTTTCTTGGCTTGCAGATTAAGCAAACGAGTAAAGGAATTCATATAAGCCAAGCTAAGTATGTAAATGACATGATCAAGAAGTTCAATTTTGAAAATTTGAAACCATCACCCACGCCTATGAGTGTTACTACTAAATTAGACAAAGACGAACATGGTAAAGACGTTGATAATGGATTATATCGATCTATGATAGGTTCTTTACTATATTTAACTGCGAGTAGGCCTGACATCATGTTTAGCGTATGCATGTGTGCTCGTTTTCAAAGTCAACCTAAGGTGTCACACTTAAATGCGGTAAAAAGAATATTCCGTTATATTAAGCACACGCCCACCTTAGGTATTTGGTATGATAAGGATTCTACATTTGACTTACATGCTTACACTGATGCAGATTATGGTGGCTGCAAAATAGATAGAAAAAGCACGAGCGGAACTTGCCAATTTATAGGAAATTCCCTTATTTCATGGTTTTCCAAAAAGCAAGCAAGTGTTGCTTTGTCCACTACTGAGGCTGAGTATATGGCTCTTAGCCTTTGTTGCACACAGTTGTTGTGGATAAAACAACAACTTTCGGATTTTGGAATTACCGTAAATAAAATTCCTATATATTGTGATAGTATGAGTGCAATAAATTTGTCTAAAAACCCCGTGTTGCACTCTAAGGCTAAGCATATAGAAGTTCGCTATCACTTTCTTCGTGATCACGTTAACAATGGTAATATTGTCATAGATCACGTACGCACAGAATCACAAGTAGCGGATATATTTACAAAGGCCTTAAATCAAGCCACATATGAATCTCTCCGTTCTAAATTAGGCATGATTCCCGTTGATGTGATTTAATCTGATATTATTTGATTTACTTTCCTTTTTGACAGGAATCTTTTGATTAACTTTCCAAAATAAAGGGGGAGAGAGTCACTGATTGATCTTAATTGCATGAATCAAGGGGGAGCCGGATTTGAAACTCGAAATTCAAATTTTGAATCTGTGCATAATTCAAGGGGGAGAGATAGCACTTAAATCATGTACACTAGTTATTTTGAAAATCATCAAAAGGGGGAGATTGTAGAAATAAGAGGGTTTGAGTGATTTCAAAATAAGAAACGTTGAATATATATATATATATATATATACAAACGTGTATAAGTGTGTACATGTATGCATGATAACTTGTCATCACTTGCCTTATTTAGCTTATATATTATGTTGCCGTACTAACAAGCCATGAAGCATTAAAGCTTACATCATATGGCGAACATTTGTTGAGTTTATACTATTTTCAGGTGCCACCATTAATGAACTAAATTAGTTCATTAAGTGAAGTACTTAGTTTAATAAACTAAGTAGTTCATTAAAGGAAGATTCATTTGGAAAAGGCACAAAGGCAACAAGGCTAAGGAAGGAAAGTTTTCTCCTCCTCTCCTCATTAATATATACACACGCCACATATATATAATATATATATATTTTCAGATTTTTTTGAAAAAGGCACATACACATGTATTCCAACGTACTACCGACACGTTATATATTTTACGTACGTACGTTAACGTCACACCACTATACTCAACTCATATTTATGAGTATATTCAGGTCCTATATCATATGATATAAGTTATGGTGATGACAAATTAAATACGACACGATAAAAGGTTCTAAACCGAAATTTGTCGTATCGGGCGAATACCGAAACTTCGCCAACGTGTCACGTACTTGCCATAAATAAATGGCCAGCCCATATACATCAAAAAATGATGAAAATTTCGTGCTACACATGGTGTGATCAGCCAAAAATACTTTCCATGTTGGCACACACAAATCACCCCACATTTAGGCCAAAATGTGAAGATTCCAATTTTAATTTTGTCACATGTTTATGGTACCACTTTAAATCAGCCAAGTGCTGAAATTTAAAGTATATATTATATATATTATGTATAACATAATATATATATCATGTGCAAAAGTTGGAATTTAAATTAGAGAAAAATCGGGTAATCGATAAATATCGAAAATTCGGTTTTCTACGCACATAACATGGAACGTTTTTCTTGAACATCATGTGACACGTATCTAGACACTTTTTACATATAATATACATCTTAAAGTGTTCTAGAAAATTAAATTAAGGGCTGATTGGAATATTACATGTGTGTATTATTAAATGTGCACTATTTTACAATGTTAGCAAAAATAAATTTGAGCACATGTACAAACATACTCAACGCCACCTACAGCTGATTTGGAGCATATGTGTAGCCTTTTTGGCATGTTGATTGGTCAAGGATCAATCATACAATGTTGAGAAATCAAAGAGAGAAGCTACAAAAGGTAAGTATTCAACATATACCTCTCTTATGTCACATGCTGAAAATTTCAGCATACTACACACATGTGGCCGATTTTTGTGTCATTAAGGCAACATATTTTGTCAATTTTTATTAAAGGATTAATTGAAGATGTTATGGTAATGATTTGAATATTATGTAAGGTAATTGAGTGTGATATTTTACATATCACACATGCTGAAATTTTTCAGCATGTGTGAAGGTGTGCTGGCCGAATTTTACCCTCCTTTTGTGTCCAAGTTCATTCATCATTTGTTAGCAAGACTTACCATATATGATTGATTTATTTTTATGACAAAAATTCAAAGGAAAATGGTAAATAACCTGAATTTTATTCCATGATGTAAATGCTGAAAATTTCAGCATGGAAAAGATGGTATGGCCGATTTTTTGAGCTTGGAAAGGAGGATATTTCTTGTCTTGAAATTTATGAGAGGATTTGTGATTTATGGCATGACTTAATGGTTGATTTTTTGGCAAATATTAAGTGATTATTTCAGATTTTCCATGTCATCAAATGATGACAACATTGAGCCAATAAAGAGGTGCCAAGTAAGCAAAGACTAAATGATGGTCTAATAGGAGGATGCCAAGTAAGCAAAGCATTGTCACCATGATGTCTTACACTCTCCCAAGCACTTAAAAGGAAATTTTTCAAGAGGGGAGAAGGCCAAGGGGGACGGCTGAATGCTATAAGGAAGGGAGAAGAAGAACAAACAAATACAACACCAAGAATTGCATTCAAAAGTGATCAAAGTGCCAAGCCTCTTTTCTCCTACACTTTCTTTCTCTCTTTTCTTGTAAAAAGCCTATTGTACTTTACATCTTTCAATCTTGAATAGGCTTCATAGAAACCACCATTCATACATCTTTGTAAAAGATTGATCAAGGTGTGATCAATCTTCATTCTAGCGAGGTGGTGGTGTTCGTGCAAATTGTACTAGCAATACAAGGTTTGTAAAGGGTTGGAGTTAAGGTGTAACTCTATCAACCCTGCGGTAAAGTGTACTGCGTGTGTGTGATTAGTGTGAACCAAGGAAGGTGTTCCTTGAAGACTGGAGTAGGTTGTTTATAACCGAACCAGTATAAAATTCTTGGTGCAATTTACTTTCTGCATTTACTTTTCAGTTTCTGCACTGTTTATTCGTTTTGTTCACGTTCGGAAAAATAGCAAGCGATTTCCAAAAATTATAAAAATTTCCAGAAACATACTTGCACGTTCTAGGGTTAATTTGGCACAAGTTTCAACCCTTTTGGACAAGTATAAGTCAATCAAACATTAAAAGTTCTGAGACTAGTGCAGTCTGATTTTCAGACTTGCAAAGGTTGAGACTTTGGTTGTATTTGACCTACTTCCCAAAAGAATTTTCTAAAACTGTTTCAACCCATTTAAATATAGTGTGTGAAGAGTTATTGGTCAAATTGTCAGATCATTTGGACATTCACACAAATAGGAATTAATTTTTCAAAACCATCTACCGTTTCTGGCAGAATTGCACAATCTGAGTGCCAACGGTTTTTGAAGGGGTTAAAGGTTGAATTTTAATTTGAAATTTTTAGGGGACCCTCATAACATCTGAGACTAAGTTCTCTCAAAATTTCATAATTTTTGGAGACCTCTAACCTGGTTTTAAAAACATTTTAATCAAGTCCTGAAAACAGAATCTGTTTTCAGAACTTGAATTGTTCAAGTTTAAAGAAATTTTAAAAAGCACACTTTCCGCACCATCTATTCAACCCTCCCCCCTTTCTAGTGGTGCCTTGCAGATCCTACACTAGTTTGACTGGATTATGGTCGAGATTCTTAGCAAACTTCCTTGAAATAAATGAGTGGCTGGCATAAAAAGTACTAAAAAGTACTTTAAATCTTGTGATCCAACCTTGTATAGGAGATTGGATGAAGTTTGGAGTGTTTTATGAAGAATGGAAGGAAATGGGGGCGTTCCAAACACTTTAAGCGCCTAATGTAGGCGTTCGAAGTGTTCTGGAATACTTCCAGACACTTGAAGCGCCTAATGTAGGCGTTCGAAGTGTTCGGGAACACTTCCAGAACACTTCGAACGCCTTGTATAGGCGTTCAATGTGACATGAAGCGCCTAATGTCATTTTGTACAGTCGTTCGAAGTGACATTAGGCGCCTAATGTGTCGTTCGATGTCACATGAAGCTCCTATGTCATTTTGTACAGTCGTTCGATGTCATTTTGTACAGTCGTTCGAAGTGACATTAGGCGCCTAATGTGACCCGACTGTTCACAAAAGATGCATCTTCTTCTCCAAATGACATCTCCTTTCATATTGAATGTCCATAACCGATCCATGGAGGAAAAATCTGCAGAAAAAGGGTCTTTTGAACTTGTCTCAAAGCTTATAAATAGTAGGCTTTGCTATCTTCAAAACAGACATGAAAAACTCTTCAATTCTTGTGAAAACTCTGCAGCATTCTTCTTCTACCTTTCACTATCATTCACTTCTACTAAACAAGTTCAATACTTTCTCTCTAAGAGCAATAGAAAGGAAGTAAGCCGTTATATCCTGGGAAGCATTTGTCTGAAGACTACCTTGCTCACCGGTAGAGGCAAAATTGCTTTAAGGACAGTGACAATCTAGTCACGTCTCGGCTGTTTTGGTTTGTTGTTCTTGTTGATTTTCAATTGATTCTATATCAAATTCTCATGAAATTCATCATTTTCTAGAACCCTTTGTTACAGATTCATTTTGTGTTCCCTAGCATAATAATGGTGTTCTTGGACGAATCTGTCAAACTGTTATATTCCATGTTTGATAGCCATATCGACCCATATTGTTGTACGCCAACGATCATGTACTTGAGACTATGATTAAGTGTCAAAATAAAAGCGATGATTCCTCACGAGCGTGTTACTTAAGTCACATTTATCGCTTCCTTATTTAAATTCTCCAAATTCATTTAGGACGAACACTAAATAAGTATACGAGCGAACGTCACGAGGCGTGTGATACACCTTGAGAATTCGGCCAAAGGCCAATAATCACCCTTGAAGTAAACTCGTTCTTGTAAGAATACAAACATAAACCATCCTCACAAACCAAGATTAAAACCAAACAAATGAAATAAGACCAATAAACATTATAAAATAAATGATGGGATTTGATAAATGTGAAAGGACAAAAATACCCCCCAACACCCTCCTAATTTCGGCCAAGGCTTAGGAGGATCTAGAATTCTCCACACTCTTCCAAATAATTTATAATTAACAAATTACATAACAATTGAAATATTAAAGAAGCAACTTGCATGCAAAAGAAAGGATAAAATAAGAAAAGAGGAGGCTAGTGTGTAAGAAAAAGTAAGGCCTAGATCCCCTTTTTCCCCCTCCCATGCACCGCCGGGTACCCTTCCCCAATTCCCCCTACATGTTCTATTTTAACTACACCTAGAAGCTTAATCCAATCTCATCTTGAGACATTCTCAAACAAGCCAACACTCAAGAAGTTTTCTCTTCCCCCACACACCAACAACATTTCGTTTCCCTCCATCCTTGAAGGCTAGGAGATTCAACTTCACTCTCATTTTCAAGCTCAAGAAGTGTTTAGGTAAGTTCTCTTCTAAGTTCTTAAGTGGATTCTTCATACAAAATAGTGAAGCTCACATGGGTGCTATTTTCTCCCCCAAACCGTGGCCTCCATGTTCAAGGAGGTGAAGATCTTCAACACTCTTTGGTGAAGCTATCTAGCTACACTTGAAGCTCCATTCCAAGACTACTTTGGTAAGATGTTTTAGCCCCAAATAAAACTCTATTTTCACTATTTAAGGAAGACTAATCTTTTTCCTCCCTCTTCTTCAAAACCGTGTGTTCAAGGGAGTAGGAGGAGAAGGACTTCCAACTCAACTCACTCCAAACCAAGCAAAGGCAAAAACTTTGGCTTGAAGAGGCAAGTATACACTAATCTCTCATGACTTACCTAAAGAATTAGTGACTTGAATGATTAAAAGTTCCAAAGATATGATCTTTAGTGAGATATCTTAAGTCTAAGGTTATATCCTAATGATTCCTTATGTACACGGCTTTGCATGTGGGTTATTGTGTCTAAGATGAAGTTATTTCTTACATGCAACATGGAATGAGGCTGTTTTAGGATGGATTAAGGTACATCTAAGTGAGTTTAGGCAAGATTAAATTCTTGGTTGGAACTTGAGAGATCTTAGGAAGACATGCATGTAATGGATGTTGGTTTTATGAGGTTATTTGTAAGATTAGACTAAAATGACTCTTGAATATGTTGCATGTTTGAATATATGTTTTAAGATGTGTTAAGAGTCCCCATATGTTTCGGCCTCATGGATGGAGAGTGAGGTGAACCTTGACTCTAAGGAAGAATAACTATTTTGAGCATGTGTGATACTTGCTTGGTTTACCATTTGCAAACTGTTTAGTGTGATGAAAAGGTGATCTTATAACAAGCATGCAATCTGGATATTCATGTTACGAAGGGATGTAAGTGATAACTTATGACCTAGTTCATAAGAACAAAAGGAATGGTGAGCATTTGACTTAAACCATGACAATATAGTAAAGAACTGGAACTAGGCAGATTGGGATGACATTTTCAACGGCCTGAGAACTGGACTTGCAGACCTTACATGAAGCTACATTTTGGTATAACATTAGTCCTAGGAGTGTAGCACGAGTGAGAGTTGGAATTTTGTTAAAATAAGCAAAGGATTATTTTTAATAAATTTTACGGTAAAACTGCTCCAGTAGGAAATTCTGGAGCAGGGCAGAATTGGTTCCTGGGTTTAACGAATTTAAAAAGGATCTTTTGAACCGTCAATAAATCTGGTCTTTGTCACAGAGCTAGCCCCATGTGTATAGTATAGTTGAGAGTTGGAATTTTGGTAAAATAAGTTATGGTTAATTTTTAATAAAATAATTGGTAAGACTGCTCAGACTGTAAATTCTGGAACAGGACAGAATGATGTAATATTTTGCATGACCTGAAAAGAGATCTTGTAGAGGTTCAAAGTGGCTAATTTTCGGTGTGATAACACCATTACGTGTATAGGAAATGTGCAAGCTGGAATTTTGGAAAAAAGAGTTGTGGAATATTTTTAATAAAATATCTAGTAAAGCTGCTCAGGATGGAAAGCCTGAAACTGGGCAGAACAGGACATTATTTTGTTTCACCCGAAAAAGGACCTTGTGAATAACCAATAAAGCTGGTTTTTGGCATGATAATAACTCTATGAGTCTAGAAGACATGCCAGTTGGAATTTCAGCAAAATAAGTTCTGGATTATGTTTAATGAATTATTTGGTAAAACCGCTCAATAGAAATTACTGGAGCCACCCTGAAATTTGTAACGACTTTCCAGGCTTAGAAAAGGGACTTAGAGACATGCAAATGGGCTGAATTTCGGTAGGATACTAGTCCCACATGTTTATGACGTATACGAGTTAGAATTTCTGGAAACCGCATTACGGATTTACAGTAATTGAATTTTTAGTAAAGTCTGTCAGCCCAGCCTCAGCACCTAAAATAGTTCGGAAAGTAAGTAAGAAACCCCTTCATGGTTATTGGAATAGTCCGCAAATTTTATGACATGTATCTAAATGTAATTGTGACAAAAGGATTATGGAAATGGACCTAATTAATTAGCTTAACCGTCCTATGAAAATGAAGTAAAAGTCTTGGAGATATGTAGCTTCCATATTCATGTATGTTGATATATTATAAGGAATGCACACGATTATTCATGTCATGGCTTGCATTTCATATCACGGCATGTATCATGCATGAGCATGAAACTGATTTTCATGGATTTTATGATGCAAGCAAGGTTTTATAAACGACTATCCTCTCGTTATGCATGAAAAGTTTTTACGGTCCCATGTTTTAAGAAAGCTTCATGATTCCTTTGCCGGCCAAGCATGCTACTAACCCGACTCCAGACCCGGGGTTAATTGGTCTGATTTCTGTTCTGGACCCGCTCAGATCCGGGGTTAATTGATCTGATATCTGTTCTGGACCCGCTCAGACCCGGGGTTAATTGGTCTGATATCTGTTCTGGACCCGCTCAGATCCGGGGTTAATTGATCTGATATCTGTTCTGGACCCGCTCAGATCCGGGGTTATTTGATCTGATTTCTGTTCTGGACCCGCTCAGATCCGGGGTTAATTGATCTGACACTCTGTTTTATGACACGTTATTTATGGGACCATAATGATGTTTTGACATGACATGACATGACATTCATGCATTGCATATTGCATAATTCATGATTCCGTTAATATGTGGTATGATACAGTTAAAGACTTAATATGCCAATAGTGTTTAGCGGTATCTAGAATTATGCTTAGTCCATATCGCCAGCTGACTTCAGGACTTAAAACAGGTATGAGTTGCTAATCAAAGATTTATGTTGTTACATTCACGTTGTAATTCTTTATGTAATTCATGGTCGTTTATTGTATCCTTGCTAGGTGATTTTTATCACTCACACTTTATTTTTCCCCAGATAATACCAAGATAGAGTGGATCGAAGATGAGCCGAGGATACCGTATCCATAGGCGTGGAGACGTGAAGGGAAATGAACTCAAGGACTTTTGTGCTGCTGAGATATTTGTATTATGACTATGTTGGTACTCTGTGGGATTTGACTATGATGTTTTGTGTGACTACTACTCTGGGGATCTAGTTATTTCGTAATGCATGTTTTATTTGGAAAGTTTTAATTCTGCCTAAGTTTTACTGCCATGTTAAATGTTAGCATGGGAGTCCACGATTTATGTATGGATTTTCGCATGTTATGCATGATGCTTTGTACTCTCCTTAGTGAAGTACGGCGGGTGCACCGCATCCGGAAGAGGCCCGGGTGAGGGGCGCTACAGGTGGTATCAGAGCCCAGGCTCTAGATTACGGGCAGAATGCAGGACTAAGTTATGACCTTAGCAATCTAAGTTTGATCGTAGACCTAAGTCATGATCTTAGATGAGTGGCGACCTTAGAATAGGACCACTTAGACCGGGTTTAGGATGTGATTTAATAACTAATCCTAAATTATGAAAGCTAGGTCAATGACATAAGACGTGCCTTTTTATTCCCTCTACTGATGAGCTATTGATTCTGGTCCTTAGTCGAATTCAACTGATTCTGATTCCGATATACTAAATCGATGCTAAACTCATAAGTGCAGATGGTGAGACCACGTGGCAGACCTCCGAGAGCCCAACCAGCTGCTCAGGAGCCCATTCCACCGCCACCAGCACAGGTCCCGCCGCCACCACAGCCGGACCACAATCCTCCACCGCCAGCTCCACAGGCACCGGTTCCTCCGGTCATTCCAGACATGAATACTTTTCAGACTTTTTGTCAAGTTATTACTCAGATAGGGCAAGGCTTAATTCACCAAAATGCCCCACCTCAGCCACATCAGCCAGTAAGGAATGCCCAATACTATTTCGAGAAGCTCAAGAGGGCTAACGTACCCCCATTTGAGGGAAAGCCAGACCATGATATCGCAGAAAAGTGGCTAGATGAAGTGGAAAACTGTTTTGAGCTAATTCAAGCCCCGGAAGAGATGAAAGCTCAGGCCATCCGACCCTTCCTGATCAGTGAGGCCAATCAATGGTGGAAGACAAATCTGCAGCCTTTGCCCAGACCGATAGCCTGGGAGAGATTTCTACAAGAATTCCATAAGTTTTATATTCCCCCGTCTGTCAAATTACAAAAGAGGCATGAATTTGAGTCACTGAAGCAAGAGCCGGGCATGTCAGTAGCTGAATACGCAAATAAGTTCATGGCACTTGGGAGGTTCCAGCCAGTTACGATGAATGACGAGGAGACGAAAATGCTAAAGTTCGAAAGAGGTCTGAATCCGAGGATTAGGACATGGCTAGTAAATGCAAATCCTACTAATTTTGGAGCACTCCTAGATGCATGCTACCGCATAGAGAGAGATATTATCCGAAGACATGACGTGGGCCAGAAACGAGAAAGACAAGGGGCCGGGAATGAGAAATATAAGAAAGTAGCAAAGAAGAATTTCAGAGGATCAGTTCGTCAAGGACAGAGTCAGCACCGCAAGCGAGACCAAAACAATCAGCAGAAGAATCAGGTCTCCTCTCAACAGCCAGCAATCCCAATATGCTCCCACTGCCAGAAGAGGCATGTGGGTGAGTGCAGGTGGAAAACAGGAAAATGCTTTGGATGCGGCAAAGATGGACACATGATTAAAGATTGCCCAGAAAAAGGAGCGCAGCAGCAGCAGCAACAGAAGAACCAGCGGCCCCGTACAAACGCAAGAGTGCACGCTATGACCGATGCTGATGTCGAGGAGACTGCTGATGTAGTGACTGGTGAGATTTTAAGTTTTATACCTTCAATACATTTCACTATTGCATGTCTATCATATTGCTTAGTAATTGTGCATGGTTCAGGAACTATATTAGTGTGTAGCATACCGGCAAATGTGTTGTTTGACAGTGGTGCTAGCCACTCGTTTATTTCAAAGAAGTTCGCTAAGAATTTAGATCATGATGCTCTCCGATTAGAGACACCATATAGAGTACAAGCAGCTGGCGACCAGGTGCTTGTTTCCCATCACATACTCAGAAACTGTGCACTTGAGTTTAATGATCAGTTATTTGAGGCCAATTTGATCCCCATATCAATGAGTGATTTTGACGTAATTCTCGGAATGGACTGGCTCTCAAAGAATCATGCTCACATTGATTGCCGAAGCAGGCAAGTTATCATTAAGAACCCAGCTCGAGATGAGGTATCATTCCAAGGAGGAGCCAAATTAAAGAAACCCTCTAAGAAAGTCTTTGTTAATGCAATTCGTGCCAGCCAGGCATTAAGGAAGGGTCATGAAGGATTCTTGATCTATGTTCTAAGTGCTGAGCAAGAAGGCCCTACCCATTCACAAGTTCCAATTGTCAAAGAATACCCTGATGTATTTCCTGATGATTTACCGGGACTACCTCCTGATCGGGAGATCGCTTTCGAAATAAACCTTGTTCCAGGAGCGGAACCCATATCGAAAGCCCCTTATCGCATGGCACCTGCTGAACTAAAGGAATTAAAGGAACAGTTACACGAACTGTTAGAAAATAAACTTATTCGCCCCAGTGTTTCACTATGGGGTGCTCCGATGCTATTCGTGAAAAAGAAAGATGGAAGTATGCGCTTATGTATCGATTACCGGGAGCTCAACAAAATTACCATAAAGAACAAGTACCCGTTGCCCCGGATTGACGACTTATTCGACCAGCTCAGGGTAAGTAAATCATAAGTTTAACTTGAGTAAGATTTAAATCTTTCCCAAAACCCTACCTAAAGTATCTTAATGCAGGGATCTCGAATCTTTAGCAAGATCGACCTACGATCTGGGTACTTCCAGTTGAAGATAAAGGCGGAAGATGTTCCTAAGACTGCTTTCAGAACCCGCTATGGACACTATGAGTTTCTAGTCATGCCTTTTGGTTTGACCAATGCCCCTACCGCCTTTATGGATCTCATGAACCGAATCTTCCAAGAGCAGTTGGATAAATTTGTGGTAGTCTTTATAGATGACATCTTGATATATTCACCCGACGAAGAGACCCACGCAGGCCATTTGAGGACAGTCTTAAATATTCTAAGAGCGAGACAGCTATATGCTAAGTTCAGTAAATGCGAGTTTTGGCTGCGAAGTGTATCATTTCTTGGTCATGTGATATCAGAAGATGGGATTTCAGTAGACCCCAAGAAGATTGAAGCTATCACAGAATGGCCTCGGCCAACAAATGTTACTGAAGTAAGAAGTTTTCTCGGGCTGGCCGGATATTATAGAAAGTTTGTTGAAGGATTCTCGAGGATAGCCATTCCTCTCACCAGATTGACCCAAAAGAAAACCAAATTCGAGTGGAGTGCCGACTGTGAAAGGAGTTTCTCAGAGCTAAAAGCAAAGTTGACATCCGCACCTATTCTAGCTCAACCCACTCCTGGTGAGAAGTATGTAGTATACAGTGATGCTTCGAAGAATGGTCTCGGATGTGTCCTTATGCAGAATGACAAAGTGATAGCTTATGCATCCCGACAGTTGAAACCATTTGAACAAAACTATCCTGTCCACGACCTTGAACTTGCTGCAGTGGTTTTCGCATTGAAAATATGGAGACATTACTTGTATGGCGAAAGATGCGGAATTTATACAGACCACAAGAGCCTGAAGTACCTATTTACCCAGAAGGAGCTAAATATGCGGCAGCGCAGATGGCTGGAGTTAATAAAGGATTACGATCTTTCCATCCAATATCATCCTGGAAAAGCTAACAAAGTCGCCGACGCACTAAGTCAAAAAACAAGTCACCCACGACAACCACCTCTTCAGCGAGACATGGAAGAATTTGGCCTTGAAGAAGTTGACTCAGTCGAAGAAGTTCTTGCCAAGTTAGTTCTTATCCCTTCATTGATTGATAAGATCAAAGAGGCCCAAGGGAAAGATGACACATCGAGAAAAATCAAAGAAAGGATGAAAGTTAAGCCGCGAGATGACTTTGAGGTCCGCAGTGATGGCAGTTTATGGTATCAGGGACGGCTGTGTGTTCCCGAAGACAAAGAACTTAAGGAGGAAGTTTTGAAAGAAGCTCATAATTCTCGATTGTCTATACACCCCGGAACCAATAAGATGTACCAAGATCTCAAACAAAGGTTTTGGTGGCCTGGTATGAAGAATCAAATAGCAGAATTTGTTGAGCGCTGTCTAATTTGCCAAAGAGTGAAAGCCGAGCACCAAAGACCTGCTGGATTATTGCAACCCTTAGAAGTGCCGGAATGGAAATGGGATCACATCACCATGGACTTTGTGACTGACTTACCCAGGACTAAGTATGGGAATGATGCTATATGGGTCATTGTAGATCGTTTGACTAAGTCCGCACACTTTCTGGCCATGACGATTAAGGCATCTATGGAGAAGTTAGCCTCAATGTACATTGACCATATCGTTTGCTTGCATGGGGTTCCCATAAGTATCGTATGCGACCGTGACCCCCGTTTCACTTCGAGATTTTGGACCGCCTTTCAAAAGGCAATGGGCACAGAAATTAGGATGAGTTCCGCCTTTCATCCTCAAACAGATGGACAGTCAGAAAGAACAATCCAAACCCTTGAGGATATGCTCCGCGCTTGCATCCTTGATTTCGGAGGAAGCTGGGTAGAAGCCTTAAACTCGTGGAGTTCTCTTATAATAACAGCTTCCATAGGTCAATCGGGATGGCACCATATGAAGCGCTGTATGGACGAAAATGTCGATCGCCACTCTATTGGGACGAAATTGGAGATAAGACCTACACAGGACCTGACATTGTTGAGCATACACGACAAAAAGTAAAATTGGTCCAACAAAGACTAAGAGCTGCACAAGATAGAATGAAGATATGGGCGGACGAAAGAAGGAGGCCCTTGGAGTTCCAAGAGGGAGAGAAAGTTTTTCTAAAAGTTTCTCCGACTAAAGGTGTTAAAAGATTTGGCATCAGAGGGAAGCTAAGCCCAAGATTCATTGGACCTTATGAGATACTTGAGAGGGTGGGCGAAGTTGCATACCGCTTGGCGTTACCACCATCCCTTTCTCAGTTGCACGATGTATTCCATGTTTCACAACTTCGGCGATATGTATATGACCCCAGCCACATCCTTGAAGATCAACAGTTGAAAGTTGACAAGGATGCATCTTATGAGGAAGAGCCTATAAGGATCGTTGATCGAAAGGAGAAGGCCTTGAGAAAGAGATCCATAACCATGGTGAAGGTACAATGGAGACATCATTCGAAGGCAGAAGCAACATGGGAAACCGAGGAAGATATGAGGAGTAGGTACCCGCATCTTTTTGATTAGTTCCGAAGTTTCGAGGACGAAACTTATAATAAGGGGGGGAGGATGTTGTACCCCAACGATCATATACTTGAGACTATGATTAAGTGTCAAAATAAAAGCGATGATTCCTCACGAGCGTGTTACTTAAGTCACATTTATCGCTTCCTTATTTAAATTCTCCAAATTCATTTAGGACGAACACTAAATAAGTATACGAGCGAACGTCACGAGGCGTGTGATACACCTTGAGAATTCGGCCAAAGGCCAATAATCACCCTTGAAGTAAACTCGTTCTTGTAAGAATACAAACATAAACCATCCTCACAAACCAAGATTAAAACCAAACAAATGAAATAAGGCCAATAAACATTATAAAATAAATGATGGGATTTGATAAATGTGAAAGGACAAAAATACCCCCCAACACCCTCCTAATTTCGGCCAAGGCTTAGGAGGATCTAGAATTCTCCACACTCTTCCAAATAATTTATAATTAACAAATTACATAACAATTGAAATATTAAAGAAGCAACTTGCATGCAAAAGAAAGGATAAAATAAGAAAAGAGGAGGCTAGTGTGTAAGAAAAAGTAAGGCCTAGATCCCCTTTTTCCCCCTCCCATGCACCGCCGGGTACCCTTCCCCAATTCCCCCTACATGTTCTATTTTAACTACACCTAGAAGCTTAATCCAATCTCATCTTGAGACATTCTCAAACAAGCCAACACTCAAGAAGTTTTCTCTTCCCCCACACACCAACAACATTTCGTTTCCCTCCATCCTTGAAGGCTAGGAGATTCAACTTCACTCTCATTTTCAAGCTCAAGAAGTGTTTAGGTAAGTTCTCTTCTAAGTTCTTAAGTGGATTCTTCATACAAAATAGTGAAGCTCACATGGGTGCTATTTTCTCCCCCAAACCGTGGCCTCCATGTTCAAGGAGGTGAAGATCTTCAACACTCTTTGGTGAAGCTATCTAGCTACACTTGAAGCTCCATTCCAAGACTACTTTGGTAAGATGTTTTAGCCCCAAATAAAACTCTATTTTCACTATTTAAGGAAGACTAATCTTTTTCCTCCCTCTTCTTCAAAACCGTGTGTTCAAGGGAGTAGGAGGAGAAGGACTTCCAACTCAACTCACTCCAAACCAAGCAAAGGCAAAAACTTTGGCTTGAAGAGGCAAGTATACACTAATCTCTCATGACTTACCTAAAGAATTAGTGACTTGAATGATTAAAAGTTCCAAAGATATGATCTTTAGTGAGATATCTTAAGTCTAAGGTTATATCCTAATGATTCCTTATGTACACGGCTTTGCATGTGGGTTATTGTGTCTAAGATGAAGTTATTTCTTACATGCAACATGGAATGAGGCTGTTTTAGGATGGATTAAGGTACATCTAAGTGAGTTTAGGCAAGATTAAATTCTTGGTTGGAACTTGAGAGATCTTAGGAAGACATGCATGTAATGGATGTTGGTTTTATGAGGTTATTTGTAAGATTAGACTAAAATGACTCTTGAATATGTTGCATGTTTGAATATATGTTTTAAGATGTGTTAAGAGTCCCCATATGTTTCGGCCTCATGGATGGAGAGTGAGGTGAACCTTGACTCTAAGGAAGAATAACTATTTTGAGCATGTGTGATACTTGCTTGGTTTACCATTTGCAAACTGTTTAGTGTGATGAAAAGGTGATCTTATAACAAGCATGCAATCTGGATATTCATGTTACGAAGGGATGTAAGTGATAACTCATGACCTAGTTCATAAGAACAAAAGGAATGGTGAGCATTTGACTTAAACCATGACAATATAGTAAAGAACTGGAACTAGGCAGATTGGGATGACATTTTCAACGGCCTGAGAACTGGACTTGCAGACCTTCCATGAAACTACATTTTGGTATAACGTTAGTCCTAGGAGTGTAGCACGAGTGAGAGTTGGAATTTCGTTAAAATAAGCAAAGGATTATTTTTAATAAATTTTACGGTAAAACTGCTCCAGTAGGAAATTCTGGAGCAGGGCAGAATTGGTTCCTGGGTTTAACGAATTTAAAAAGGATCTTTTGAACCGTCAATAAATCTGGTCTTTGTCACAGAGCTAGCCCCATGTGTATAGTAGAGTTGAGAGTTGGAATTTTGGTAAAATAAGTTATGGTTAATTTTTAATAAAATAATTGGTAAGACTGCTCAGACTGTAAATTCTGGAACAGGACAGAATGATGTAATATTTTGCATGACCTGAAAAGAGATCTTGTAGAGGTTCAAAGTGGCTAATTTTCGGTGTGATAACACCATTACGTGTATAAGAAATGTGCAAGCTGGAATTTTGGAAAAAAGAGTTGTGGAATATTTTTAATAAAATATCTAGTAAAGCTGCTCAGGATGGAAAGCCTGAAACTGGGCAGAACAGGACATTATTTTGTTTCACCCGAAAAAGGACCTTGTGAATAACCAATAAAGCTGGTTTTTGGCATGATAATAACTCTATGAGTCTAGAAGACATGCCAGTTGGAATTTCAGCAAAATAAGTTCTGGATTATTTTTAATGAATTATTTGGTAAAACCGCTCAATAGAAATTACTGGAGCCACCCTGAAATTTGTAACGACTTTCCAGGCTTAGAAAAGGGACTTAGAGACATGCAAATGGGCTGAATTTCGGTAGGATACTAGTCCCACATGTTTATGACGTATACGAGTTGGAATTTCTGGAAACCGCATTACGGATTTACAGTAATTGAATTTTTAGTAAAGTCTGTCAGCCCAGCCTTAGCACCTAAAATAGTTCGGAAAGTAAGTAAGAAACCCCTTCATGGTTATTGGAATAGTCCGCAAATTTTATGACATGTATCTAAATGTAATTGTGACAAAAGGATTATGGAAATGGACCTAATTAATTAGCTTAACCGTCCTATGAAAATGAAGTAAAAGTCTTGGAGATATGTAGCTTCCATATTCATTGTATGTTGATATATTATAAGGAATGCACACGATTATTCATGTCATGGCTTGCATTTCATATCACGGCATGTATCATGCATGAGCATGAAACTGATTTTCATGGATTTTATGATGCAAGCAAGGTTTTATAAACGACTATCCTCTCGTTATGCATGAAAAGTTTTTACGGTCCCATGTTTTAAGAAAGCTTCATGATTCCTTTGCCGGCCAAGCATGCTACTAACCCGACTCCAGACCCGGGGTTAATTGGTCTGATTTCTGTTCTGGACCCGCTCAGATCCGGGGTTAATTGATCTGATATCTGTTCTGGACCCGCTCAGACCCGGGGTTAATTGGTCTGATATCTGTTCTGGACCCGCTCAGATCCGGGGTTAATTGATCTGATATCTGTTCTGGACCCGCTCAGATCCGGGGTTATTTGATCTGATTTCTGTTCTGGACCCGCTCAGATCCGGGGTTAATTGATCTGACACTCTGTTTTATGACACGTTATTTATGGGACCATAATGATGTTTTGACATGACATGACATGACATTCATGCATTGCATATTGCATAATTCATGATTCCGTTAATATGTGGTATGATACAGTTAAAGACTTAATATGCCAATAGTGTTTAGCGGTATCTAGAATTATGCTTAGTCCATATCGCCAGCTGACTTCAGGACTTAAAACAGGTATGAGTTGCTAATCAAAGATTTATGTTGTTACATTCACGTTGTAATTCTTTATGTAATTCATGGTCGTTTATTGTATCCTTGCTGGGTGATTTTTATCACTCACACTTTATTTTTCCCCAGATAATACCAAGATAGAGTGGATCGAAGATGAGCCGAGGATACCGTATCCATAGGCGTGGAGACGTGAAGGGAAATGAACTCAAGGACTTTTGTGCTGCTGAGATGTTTGTATTATGACTATGTTGGTACTCTGTGGGATTTGACTATGATGTTTTGTGTGACTACTACTCTGGGGATCTAGTTATTTCGTAATGCATGTTTTATTTGGAAAGTTTTAATTCTGCCTAAGTTTTACTGCCATGTTAAATGTTAGCATGGGAGTCCACGATTTATGTATGGATTTTCGCATGTTATGCATGACGCTTTGTACTTTCCTTAGTGAAGTACGGCGGGTGCACCGCATCCGGAAGAGGCCCGGGTGAGGGGCGCTACACATATTTTCCAACAGGAATCACTAAGATATAATCTTAAACTTAAGATATTCAACTAAAGATCACATCTTTGGAACTTTTAATCATTCAAGTCACAAATTGTTTAAGTAAGTCATGAGAGATTAGTGTATACTTGCCTCTTCAAGCTAAAGTTCTTGTCTTAGCTTGGTTATGGAGTGAGTTGAGTTGGAATCCTCCTCTTCCTTCACCCTTGGGCATACGGTTTTGAAGATGAGGGTAGAGGTATTGTCTGCCTACCACCTACCCTTCCCAGACCCTGACGATAGCTTTTGCTGTCGTTGGAATATACTGGGTACGGATGATGATGATGATGATGGTTCGGGTTCAGTCGATGCCTACTTGCCTTACGTGTACGTCAGCTATGAACCAAACTTTTGTTAGGCCGGTTTGGCGTTTGCGTCTAAGATTCTTTTTGTACGTCTATCAAATGCCTTCGAGATGCTATCACGAAAAGTGATAAGCGAAAGCAGGCCAGGAATACTTTAACTAGTAACCACTCGCTAAATTAAAATAAGTTGACCAAGTTAGTTTTTTTGAAAAAACGGCTCATCAGCTGATGCGAATCATGTTTTGTTCATCGTTGTCATTACACGTTTCTTCCCATTTTCTCATTAACGTGTATAACGAAGAAAAAAACAAAAAATAAATGAATTTTTCAATCGTTTAAAAATAACAAAAGGAAAGAATTTATGTCGCGACCCAATTACACTAGCTCAAGGACAGTGCCAGCATAGGCATAAGATGGCTCCCTCAACCCAATTTCATAATCCTCGCCAATTTATGAATTTAACATCATTCATTAGTTTAGTTTGTCAGGAACATCATAATTATTTTGTAACTAAATTGTATAGTGGTTTTTTAGTTTTAACCTTGTTCTCTATCTTTATACTATTCTAATTCCTTCTCTTCTGTTTCATTATTCTTATTATTTGCAAATATAGTTTGAGACAATGCATTAAATTGGTAAAGCAAAGATATAAAAGGAACATAATTTTGGGACTGCCAAAATAGTTTAGAAGACTATGAAATTTGAACAGATGGAGTAAATAGATAGCTAAATGAAAAAACAGAAAAATCTAACTAAGAGGGCAGTTTCAATTGCCAAAAAAAAAAAATTGTGTATTGATCGAAAAATGTTTATGAATAGTAAGTGCTTATGAGTAATATTTAGCTTATAAGCAATTTGTGTTTTTCAATGAAGAGAAAGTTGTTATGCGTTTGTTTGATTAGGCTTATAAACATAAAAATATTTTCTTAAAATAAATGTTTATATGTTTAAGAATATACGAAACCACCATAAGGGTATAATAAAGTAACTTTATTTGGTAAACCTTGCTTAAATCTAAGGTGTTTCTAACCTAACATAGGTAAAAATAAAAATGCGTTATAGTTCCAATTGTTATACAACACATTAAATGATGTTTTTTTCAAAATGTTATTCGAAAAAGTGATTTTGATGAGGTACAGGTGCCAAGCAGCAAGGAAGGTGAGGCAAGTCGAGGTCTAGAGACAAGAAGCATAGCAAAGAGCTTGAGCCAAGAAGTTGATGCATTCTTATTCAGACATGTGCAAGACAAGCTTATGAACCAAGAGGGTTGTTTGGTTTACCTACTTGAGCCCAATCTTTGAGTTTTTATGTGTTTGTAACATATATGAGACATTTTTATTTTTTCTTATATTGCTTGAGTCGTTTGTTTAAAGTTCCTTGTGTGTAAACGTTGTTGTTTTGGTCTTGCATGACCAAACCTTGAGTGTTTAGCTTGTTAACTCTTTAAGTTTGTTTAGTATGTGTCTATGCTTATTAGAGTTGTTTTATGGTCTTGTAAGGTTGTTGGAGGCATTTGAAGACCAAAGGAATTGAAGATAAACAAGCCCATTTCGGATTGTTATTTTCTAGCAGGACTAGCTTTCGTAAAATGACTGTATCTCTCCAACTACAAGGTCAAGTTAGGTGTTTCAAGTTGCGTTGGAAATCTAAGACAAAGATGGAAAACTTTCATGGCTTGCACTTTTCCAAGATCATTCGTCTTTGTAGCGCCCCGACCCGGACAGCGGAATCCGAACCGGTACACCCGTCGTAGCTTACTGAGAAGACTACAAGACGTCTCATCTCTCGAATACACATCATCAATCTCGTGAATCTAAATCATCAATACGGCACACCAACGATAAAGTGCCTATCAGCAATAGTATATGGTCGCAGCCGTCTCAAATGAACTAAGAAACAGAAATAACAGAATCCATCTAATCAATTCCCTCAACATGATCTAGGCATCCCATTCTGCCCACTCGCCGTCGTCCTCTATGAAGATCATGTCGTAACTAGGCTCATCTGCAATGACAAAGGCAGTACCCTTAGCGAAAAACGCTAGCAAGTAACCTGCTTATAAGACATACGGGATCAACACATGGCAAGACATGAGTAATATATAATTCGAGGGAATTGTGGGGCACATGTCTTGTAAAACCTCCCAATATATAGGCGAATAACGTAATAAAGCAAGTACAGCAATTCGCACGCAAATAACAATTCATTGGCTATCAAATACCACGCACATCCATACCACATCGACTCACGTGATGCATGTCAAAATATGCACTACACTACACAGTCACAAATGCATGAGCCATTTCTTTTCAAAACAGTGCAATGCATGTTACAATGTCCGGTCTCGTAACTTGTTATCCTGTAACGTGCCCCGGCTTATATTTCCATCCCGGTTTGCGTTACAGGCCTCGTTATGCTCTGTGATGCACCTCGGCTTATATTTCCATCCCGATTAACATCACAGGTCTCGTAAAACTCTGGAATGCACCTCGGCTTACATTTCCATCCCGATTAACATTGCAGAGGACTTTATATCCTGTAACGTGCCCTGGCTTATATTTCCATCCCGGTTTGCGTTACAGCCTTTTGTGCCCTGTAATGCACCTCGGCTTAAATTTCCATCCCGATTAACATTACAGGTCACCTTCGCAAATCTGTGCCAAAGCACATCTCTTTTTCAAAACAATGTGCAAATGCAAGTTCCATAATGCAAGACTCCTCGTTTCAATCACATTTCTCGTTCACATATGCAGTTCATGTTCACATGCACAAGTACAAGCAACACACAAGATTTCCCTAACTTACACATCAAAGCTTAGGCTTCAACTAGATCGTCAACACCTAATCTTGATTCCAAAAGTCACAAACCAATGCGAGTACCCCTATCTTTCCTTCATGGAACTCTATAACACCTCGTACGTTCATTTCCTAACCCTCCTAGGTCATCCTCATTGAAATCCGATTCGAAAACCCTTTAAAGTCACCAAGTTGATTCACCATCCTAAGTCATGTTCCCAAGACTTAGACTACCTTTAATCAGGTCCTAAGAAGTCTCTAAGGTCACCCAAAGATTCCCCGAGCTTCCCTCCTTCTTCCTCTATTTTCCCACAAAACTGGTGGACATCATCCCCTCACATCGATCGATCGACGTGACATCATACCCTAACATCGATCGATCGATGTCCATCAGAGAACATCGATCTCTCAGCCCTTTTCCATATCGATCGATCGATGTCCGTCAGTGGACATCGATCTCTCAACTTCTCCCCACTTCGATCGATCGATGTCCGTCAGTGGACATCGATCTCTCAGCCCTCCTATACATCGATCGATCGATGTCCGTCAGTGGACATCGATCTCTCAGCCTTACCCTACATCGATCGATCGATGTCCATCAGGGGACATTGATCTCTGACATCGATCGATCGATGTCAGCGATTTCTCCAAAATTTCTCCTGTGAATTTCTGCAGACCTTCCATCAAACGATTCCCAATTTCCTTCCCACCATTCCAAGCCTAGCCACTCTAGCAATCCATTCTTAAGTCATCAACGCAAACCACCTCAAAACCCATCACACATTCGAGCCTAAAACGCACATCGCTCATCCCGACAACCCCAAGATCTCTCTTTTCCTTTCCCCTCAACCCTATCCAACAATTACGGCACATCAAAAAGGGGTTACGGGGTAGGGGTTCGCAGATTCACACGAAATCAACATCAACAAAAACGGTTTTCATCATATAACGGCCAAATCATCGACACCAACCACATAAATCATATACAAGTAATCACAAAACGAAACTACTGCATGGTGATCCAATTTGATAACAAAATAGGCCAGTTTTCTTTCACAAAATGCAGGAACTTATAAGATGATTACTTGCCTTTGATTACTCGATGAGGAAACGAAGAACGACTGAGGTTTGGGTTGATTCTTGGAGGGATTCTTCCTTGGCTACAAGGGTCTCAGAAATCGCCTATGGGGGAGAAGAAAATTGCGTCGTCTGTGAATGGGGGAAAGAACTGATGTTGTCAGTTTAATAGGGAATTAGGGTAAGATTTGGAGTTTCTAAATTATATCTATTATCTTATTTATCTTAAAGGGTAAACCTTTATTATTTAATTCTAAAATTAAATACAATTTAATTCTAATATTTAATCTTCTCATTAATTTCTAATTAATCCTCATACTTAATTCCTAATTCATTACCGTTGACCGTCATTAATCTCCATTAATTCCTTCTTTGTCTTCTAATTATCCTACGGAGGGTGCGGGGCATAACAGTCTTGATGGCCAAAAAAGAATTGCAGTTCAAGTACTATTTTTGCCGAGTTCAAATACTATTTCTGCCGAATTCAGTGCACGTCACCATCATATTTTCTGCCATATACATATTTAGAAACCATCTGCATGCATACATATCAATCCTAAACCCTAATTCTGTCCAAACCTTTATTGCTCTTGATTATCTTGATCTATTCTTGGGTTGCACATTCTGTATATAGACATATATTTTTATGTATTATGATATATTTTCTGTCTTGAACCTAGGAATTTGTATCTAGTTGAAGAAATTCAGTCACAATAAAAAGGTTTGCAACTTTGCCGAATTGCTACTGTGTCTTATATTAATTCTTGTTGTTTGAAGCTCCAAATTAAATTTGGTTGTGATTGTTATTGAATTTGTGAATCTTGGTGGGATATATTTGTATGAAAACATTTCTAACACCGTAGTCGAAAATCCCACAGCAAAAAGAACCAACCTTTCAACTCACAACACTAAGAACCCTAGCTTTCGACCACTTCATATAAGACCCTAATTGAGCATCAAACCGTATACACCATATCCCCTAAATCCAGTAGCTTTGACATCATAAAACATACAGTCTGAAACAGCATATAAAATGTCCCCAAACAGTCCCAAACCAAAGGCAAAACAGAAGTTCACAAACCGAGCAAAAATTGTGCAACTTGCGCAAGGAAAGGTTTTGAAAGTTTTCAATGCAACTTTCTTCAAGAAACATCAAAAAAATATCACATATATTCTGTTCTTGAAGCAATCAAAGCAAGAAAAGTCGAATTAACCAAGTTCCTAGAAACAAAAGCAAAAAAAGAAAAGAAAAAAAATTCAAGAACTTTGTGCATACACATCGGAATTCAGTCATTCAAAAGGAATTTTGATCCTTACTCTATCTACTTTTGTTTATATAGAAATTTCGGGAAAAAAGATTCGAGATAAATACTATTTTCTTTTAAAACCGAATCTGCACCCACAAAGGACAAAAAGGGTCCAACCTCAAATTTGCTTGTGCATGTTAATCATTACAATTGCATTATTTGATTGCATTCTTGACCAAGTTTGACTAAGGATTGCCCAAAGCAACCCCTTGTGATTCTTTGGCTCAGCCGCTATGTATTCTTTTGGTTTCTTGTATTTCTTTGATTCTTAGTGTGACCTATTTGTTTGTGAACATACACTGTCTTGCCTGCCATGTTGGGTGATATACATCCCCTTGAAGAAGATATACAAGCAGAATTTGGAAACCCCGATGTGACCGCTCGACCTGATATTGGATCTAATTTAGCATCTTGAGGAAAAACCCAAGACGAGTGGTAAAAGGCTTGTGTGCTGTGAGAAAAAAAGAGGGGAGGTAAAATCCAAATGAGTGAATCCATGCTCGAGTGAGGAAAGGAAAAAAAATTTGTTTTTTATGTACTAACGTAATCGAGTCTCTTTTGTTTTTACGTTAGTTTTCTTTTTATTTTGTTTATGTCTTGTTTCAACATGAGTACTTCGGATGTCATGGATGGATACACATCGATTAGAAGCATACGGGTATGATTTGCATTAAAAAGGATATTTATGAACTTGAAAGGCATATGCATAATTTCAGTCTTCCTATTGGCATATGGGTAAGTCATTGGCGTAACAAGATTCCAAGGTATCAATCTGGCTCCCAAGCTAGTCTAACTGTACGTAAATATTATAATGAGATGTTAGATGACTTGTATAGAACATACATTAAAGAACTCGAGGAATTAGTTATGCTTAGGTTCATTACTGACTTGAATAAAAACATTGCTGATAAAATGGTGCATAATAGATTTGAAACTCTCAATGACATGTATTATATGGCAAAACACATAGGGAGTAAATTGGAACATCGAGAATTCATGGATTACGCTATGTCTTTAGGATTTAACGTGCATAATAGTAAAGATTTTCAAGATGAGCTTGAATCTTCTAGTAATCCAAATGTTATTTAAAATGATTTGCATGTTGCTGCCCATGATATACATGAAGTTTCTAGTGATCCATCTATGTCTTGCCATATTTCACATGCTATTGATACTCAAGTGTATGATCTTAAGAATGAATTGCATGCTGAATTTATTGATTTGCATGAGATTGAAATATATTTGCATAAAACGATGAGGATGGATTGCATGATAACGTTGCACATGTACATGAGCAAGCTAATGAAGAATTACATGTTATTAATCATGAGCATGAAGCTGAAATTGTGCATGAAAATGATGTTACAAATGAAGCTAAAACTGAGACTAAGACTTTGCATGATATCCGAGAGTCATTGGAGTTACCTAACCTTGAACAAAATTTGCATAATGGTGACGTAAGTGATCTTGAACGTGAACCTAATTCACAAGAAAAAGAAGAAGACAAATCTGAAATTGAAAAGGTAGAAGAAAGACAAATGCATAAAACAAACAAGTTTGAACCCAGGACGTGCTTAAATTTATTGCCATCTTTTGTGTATTGTAAGAATTTGATGCAGATTCTATTCTCTCATCCAAAACCTGTTAAGAAGAAACGATACAAGTTCATCAAAAGGTTGAAACTAAAGGGAAGTTTTTTTTAAGTTTGAGCTTCTTTGAACCTTACCTTATGATTTTTCTATCATATTGATATTTGATCCAGGTGGGGATGAAAATAAACTAGTCAAGTTTGTAAATATTAGTCGTCTATTTTTATTTTTATGTTACAAGCATATTTTTAGCTAAATTTTCTTCCCCATCCAGTGCACATTTAGATTCGAGGACGATTTCTTTCAAGTGGAGAGGGAATGATGATGTCAAAAGAGCTAAATTACATAAAGAGGATATGCAACAGGATGTAGAGAGAGGAAGCACGTCCGTAGTGCTTTGCATGACCTAATTTTCGGCATGGCTTATACTCTTTTTTATTATATTTTAGAGTCATTTTACAGGTTTTTAGATTTTTTTTAAACATTAAAAACTTTAGTTACAGATAGGAACATATGCTTTCCAAATTTGGGAAAAGCCTAAAAAGTAGGGTTTTTCACATGATGACTCTATCTCGGTATGTTGGTCATAACTCACTCTTATGAAGTCATTTTGGGGTGATTCAAGATGTCACAAGAACTAGACATCAGCAGCGAGAACGTTCTAGAAGACCTCATTGATAGATTTGGCCCCTAGATAACTGATATATCGCGTGCAATGTTGATTAGATGATGTGGAGATAAAAATCCAACAGAAGACCTATCCTATCTCTTGTAAACTAGGTTTATCACTTGTAATGTTATATGTAAACATGGTCAGCCGCCTGTAAACTCAGAATATTGAATGAAGAAGTATAATTTTCGGCCAAAGGCTGTTAGCAAGGTTTTTCCTTATGTTTTCTTAGATCATTGAGCAAAACTAGGTTCTATATCAACGTCTTGAGCAGACGTTGTGTGGGAATCGAATCTTTCCATCTTGAAGACATGTACCATGGGTGAATTGCCAATTCTTGGACCAGGAACAAGCTTCAAGGAGGTGGATATTGCTCAGTCCAAGAGAGAAGCACACAACCAAGGGTGGTTTTCGTGAAATTTTCTTGTCAATGCACAAGGTTTCTCATGGAAGACGTGTTAGAACTAAGGAAAGGTCCGTTCTTTTGCATGGAGCATGCATCAAACATCCTTTTTTATAAGCTTCGGCTTTAAACAAGGAAAAGTTGGAGCAAGAAGGTTGTTGTGTTCTTTGATTAATCCTTTGGTTACTTTCCTTGAGTTCTTTATATTTCAATCAAAAAAAGAGAGAAGACGTTACAAAAAAAAGAGTCCAAAAGAGCCCTCATTCAAAAGCGGCTATTTGAATTGCTTTAATAACTATTCTTGCACCATCAAAAAACAAAACTTCATAAAACACCACGGCCGAAACACCCTTTTATACATAACTCTGAACACTTTTTTTATGCATCTTGGACATTGCATACGTGTGATTGAGTGCATTGAGTCTAAGTATGGTTAAGGATTGCCCAAGGCAACCCATTAGCAATTCTTTGGCTCAGCTCTTTACATCATGTTTGGTTTCATATTTTCCTTGAATCTTAGAATTTGTCCAAGTGTGTTGTGTGTCCTTTGATAGTATCTATTATTATTTTGGTGATACTAATCCCATTTTGAAGATTGCACAAGCTATTGAAGACCTCCACGTTGTTGCTCATCTTGGTTACTTCTAGCCCACGATTGGATTAGAGGCACAAGAAAAGAGAGGTAAAAAAAGCTTGTAAATCTTGTAAGGACTTAAAGAAGGGGGGGTTTAAAGCCTTGAGAGTCAAAAATACGAGTGGGAGCTAAAAATACGAGCATGAAAGGACAAACACAAGTTGAAATTATGTTTTACACTAATGTGATCAAGTTCTTTTGTCTTTGTGTTAGTTTTTTCTTTTCTTTGTTTTGTTTTAATTTGGTTTCAGGTTGAGATGGATAATACATCATTAAAGAATTTCAATGCTCTCCCACATTTGGAGGACATGAGGAATCCCGAAACGGAAGAGAACGTGGTAGGAATGCTTAGAAGGATTATAGAGAGGTTAGACCTATTGGAGGCCGAAATGTTACAACCCGGATAGAATAAAAAAATAATAATAAATCTTATATAAACAAAAACCTTTCAATAATCCCCTTTAACTACCCTATGTAACCCCTCCCACTAACTCACATTTACACTCCACCCCACTAACACTCTTTTAATATAACCATTAAGAGTCTTAAAAAAAATCCCACCCCTTAATAAAATGGACCATTTGGCCACTTGAGTGAAAAAAAAGGGAGAGAACAAGTGCTGAGACCAAAAGGAAGAGAGAAAAGAGAGGAAGAGAAAGGAAGGAAAGAAAGGAAAAAAAGAGAAAAGAGAAGGAGGAAGCGACACCACAATCACAACCACTACTACCACCATATCACCACCACCAATCTTAGGCTACAACCAAGAGGTAGGTGTCCCCTCTCTTTTTAGCTAATTTCATATATGTGGTTAATTGCTATTGATTTTATTTGTTGTTTGTTTTGCATGTTATAATTCAAATGGATATGTTATATGCTTTAGTTGCTTTTCATTGTTGCATAAAAATGTTATATATATGATTATTATTCATTTCATGCTTTATTTTTCGGCTGTAAAATTTTAAATTTAAAAAACTATTTTTAAATTATATGTTATATATTATGATTGTATGAACCGGTTTTAGGCAAAACTTGATTTATATACAAAATATTATCAGTGTAATTTATATAAAAAATAACAATAATCTCGTTTACGGTTATTTATGATTGAATGTTTTAATGTGAGATTTAGTTAAAAGAGTTGCAATATGATGGAAATTGAAATTGGAATAGAAGAATATTTAGAATTGAAGTTTTAGTGGATTGGGTTGGAAAAGGGGCTGGGGTCTGTAGAAGTGTTTGGGCTGGGAAAAAAAAGAGAAAGACTGTTTGGCAGGCGGGAGGAAGAACAGGAAAAAAGGGGTTGAGTTGGGGGAGAGTGTCAGATGTGGGCCGAAGGAAGAGGAGATGGAAGGGAGGGGCTGGTCTGGGGGCAGGACGAAGGAAAATAAAAAAAATGGTTGGGCCGGCCTGTGTGCTAGCAGAGGAAGTGGAGGAAAAAAGGAGAAAGGGGGAAAATGGGTTGGCACGGTGGGCTAAGGGCCTGGGGGAGTCGCTGGATAGGCTGGGGGGGAACTGGTTTAGATTCTGAAATAAAAAAAGAAAAACAGTTTACTTGTATTTTAAAAAAACTGATTTAGGTTATATTTTTTCAAAAAAAACTTTGCTTAAATAAAAAAAATATAATAATAAGATGATTTTAGATTATATAAACGGAGAATATAAAAAATAGAATGAGAAAGGAAAAAAAATAATATATTTATATAGACAAGAATATCAAAAACATATTTTAGGATACTCAGAGAAACAAAAGTAAAGTTAAACAATTACACCATTATGCAAATTAATTTATATTTGTATAGAAGAGAGTTAATAATTTAAAATTTAACTAAGAGTAGATAAAGAAAATTGTTGAATTGTGAAAATGAGTGAAGAAAGGAGGAAAAGGGAAAAAATGTGTTGTGTGACATATTGCATACGCATTCATGGCACGAGCATTGCATGACTTCGGGTCGAGATTATCCCTCAAGACGTGTGGCCCTATGTGGCGTGTGGCCCTTTTGGGCATGTGGCCCGACAATGCATGTGGTAGGATCACTTGAGGTTCATGCATTGCACCGTAGAGAGATAGGCATTCCTGTGTTGAGATATCGTTGGATGTGACACAGGCATGCATCATGCCACCGCATGATATTGAGCAGTGCCTTTATTGCTTGTTCAGTCGTTATTCATATTCTTGCTATACATGTCTTATCTGTTATCTGCTTCCATATATGAAATTGTTTAAAAAGAGGCAGAAACCTACTGGGTGATATTTATTATCAATCACCCCTATATTTTTCTCCAGGTGAACCAGAGTATGATTTCATATTTATAGAAGATGGAGCGGACTATGGCCAGTGGGGTATCTAGTTTGGGACCAGGAGTTGTAGTGTTCATTTGTTCCAGCTATGTCAGTTTCATGTTGTACTGAGGATATTGGGCGTATTATCTTTTGACTACGATTCGGGTTGTCATAAATGAATATTTATTTCATTTTTATATGTTTCTGCGTGCAAATATTTCTATGTCATTGCTGGCGTGTAAGAGAATTGAACGATGCATTGTAGTTCTCGTAGCAGACTAGACGGGTGTACTGTTTTCGATGCTAGGGTTCGGAAGCAGGGCGCTACAGGTGGTATCATAGCCAATGTTCTGGGCTTACCTCGGAAACATAGGATTAACTATATCATTTAGACGTAAGTTATGATAAGTCCTTCATAATGACAATTATACCCTAAATGAGTAGTTATAAGTAATGATTTTAGACTTAAAACATGATCGGTTAAGGGGTGTGAGGACCGTTAGCTAAATAATTACTGTTTTACTTCTGGAATATGTAAAATTACCAAAATACCCTTGTTTTATGAATTTGAATAAATTGTGAATTACATAAAGGAATGGATCTGACTAGAAACGTTGTAGTTGGTCAGGCTTAGAATCAGAACAATAACATTGGTGAAGCCTTGGTCACACTGACGAATATTGTTGCTCATCAGCAGCAACAGCTGAATCAGCAGATACCGCTTCCATCGCCATAGCCTGGATTGAGATTCTTTTATAAGGAGATATCAGATCATCTCTGTTTATTGCAGGTGCATGAGGACTTAATGGTGGAAGTTGTTATGCCATTTCTGATAGGAGATGCTGAAGTATGGTGGCATAGTGTTGAGATACAGTTGACTGCGTCGATCACCTGGGCACAGTTTTGAGAGGAGTTTAAGAGGTACTACATTCCAGACAGTGTGGTTCTGCAGCGGATGGCAGAAATTCAGGCTTTGACTCAAGGGAGTATGTCCATAGCAGATTATGTTGAGAAGTTTCATGCATTGGGACAGTATGTGCCGTCTACCATGACTGATGAGAGATTCAAGATGTTGATGTTTAGAACTGGGCTGAGATCTGAGATTCAGACTGGGCTGGTGAATGCGAGGGCCTGGACATTTGATGATCTACTGGAAGCATGTCGTGAGGTGGAAGGAGACTTCAAGAGATTTAGTGCTGAGGATCGTGGCAAGAGGCCATGAGATGACTTTGGATCAGGGAACTCTGGACGCTGGGTGAAGGTACCCTGATGTCAGCCGACGGGTGTGCAGTTTAGGCCACCGCAGCAGCAGGCGCAGGGAAACTATGGTCAGCCTCAGAGAAATGCGGGACCGCCAGTGCCATGTGCATATTGTGGCAGAAACCATCCGGGTGAATGCTGGAGAAAGAATAACATCTGTTACAACTGTAGTAAGCCTATGCCAAGAGTGATCTGAACAGAAGATAGCGCCACAACAGCCACAAGCTGGTCAACAGAAGGGAAGGCCGAAGATGAATGCTAGAGCTCAAGTTATGACTGACACTGAGGTGGAAGCAACGAATGACGTTGTGACAGGTACCGTTTAAGTAATTCAATTATTTAATTGTTATACATGTTTCATTGTATGTTAAATATTTGCGTATTTAGTTAACCCTTGAATTGCGATAGGATCAATCTTGGTTAATGAAGTTCCGGTTAACGTACTTTTTCGATAGTGGCGCGAGTCACTCGTTTATCTCGAGGAGATTGATGAAGTATTTGAACAAGTGTCCAGAATGGTTAGAAGTTCCTTATCAGGTGCAAGCTGCTGGTGATATAGTGATAGTGTCACATCATCAGTACAAGGGGTGTGAATTGAAAATTGAGGAACAAATTTTCACTGATACACTCATTCCGATTCAATTAAGATGTCATTCTTGGGATAGACTGGCTGGCAGAGCATCATGCGAATATAAACTGTCGACAGAAGCGAGTATCAGTGGTTCCGATGCAAAAGAGGTGGTGTTTCAAGGGAATTTTAAGTTGAAGAAGGTTCCGAAGAAAATCAATCTGACCGCAGTTCAGGCACATCGGATATTGCAAAAAGGTGCAGAGGGATTTCTGGTATATGCTATGGATTCAAAGCAGGAAGTACCGATGATTGATCAGATTCCGGTTGTGAATGAATTCAAAGATGTATTTTCAGATGAGTTGCCGGGTTTGCTGCCGAGTTGGGAAGTCGAGTTCAAAATAAATCTCATTCCAGGACTGAACTTATCTCAAAAACACCATACCGTATAACTCCGACAGAGTTGAAAGAATTGAAAGATCAGTTGCAAGAGTTGTTCAATCGTAAGTTTATACGTCTAGATGTTTCACCGTGGGGAGCTCCAGTGTTGTTTGTCAAGAAGAAGGACCGAAGCTTGAGACTGTGCATTGACTATCGTGAAATCAATAAAATCACGATAAAGAATAAGTACCCTCTACCTTGCATTGAGGATTTTTTCAATCAACTGAAAGGTGCACGAGTGTTTTCTAAGATTGACTTGCGGTCCGGTTATCATCAGTTGAGAGTTAAATTAAAGATGTTGAAAAGACCGCGTTTCGCACCGGATATGGTCATTACGAATTTCTGGTGATCCCATTCGTTTATGGACCTGATGAATACATTATTAAGACAACAGCTGGACAAGTTTGTGGTTATCTTCATTGATGACATTTGGTGTACTCTCCTAGCAAAGGGAAACATGCTGAACATTTGAGAGAAGCGTTGGAGACTTTGAGACAAAAGAAATTGTATACTAAGTTCAGCAAATGTGAATTCTGGTTGAAGAGCGTTACTTTTTTTGGTCATATGCTTTCAGAAGAAAGGATATCGGTGGATCTAAAGAAAATTGAGGCAATCACCGAGTGACCACGGCCAACTAATGTAACTGAAGTCAGAAGTTTTTTGGTGTTGGTTGGCTACTATCGAAAGTTTGTAGAGGGATTTTCAAGTATAGTAGTTCCGCTGAGTAGATTAACGCAGAAAAAGACGAAATTTGAATGGACTGCTGATTGCGAGAGGAGTGTTAATGAGTTGAAGAAAAGACTGACCACAACACCTGTATTGGTGCAGCCCTCTGGTTCGGAAGGGTTTGCCATATATAGTGATGCGTCCTGGAATGGACTAGGCATGTATATGATTTCAAGTTAGATTTTGCATACATGTTAAATCGTGGTCTAACTTTTCGGTTACAAGATGTGTACTTATACGGCAAGGTTATTGCATTTGCCTCTTGACAATTAAATCTATATGAATGGAATTACTCAACTCATCATCTTGAGTTGGCAGCAGTGGTTTTCGCACTCAAAATATGGCGACATTATCTTTATGGAGCGAAGTGCAAAGTTTTCACAGATCATAAAAGCTTGAAATATCTGTTTTCATAAAAGGAGTTAAACATGCGGCAGAGGAGATGTCTAGAATTGTTGAAGGATTATGATCTGAGTATCAGTTATCGTCCTGGGAAGGCAAATAAAGTGGCTGATGCTTTGAGCCATAAATTTAATCATGCAGGCCAGACACCATTAGAGATAGAGATGGCTGAGTTCGATCTTGATATTGTTGACTCGATAGGGAGTTTTCTGGCTACACTTACTATTACTCCTACATTTGTGGAGCAGATTAAGGAGGCACAGAAAGAAGATGCTGGTCTGAGAATGGTTTGTGACCGTTTGTTGACTAGTCAGGTGGATGGATTCCAGGTAAACGACGATGGACGTTTGTGGCTTCAGGGGAGACTGTGTGTGCCAGATAAAGAAGAACTACGGAAGGAGTTGTTGAAAGAAGCTCATAATTCCAAGTTATCTATCCATCCGGGAGCAACAAAGATGTATAATGATCTCTAGAAGCATTACTGGTGGAACGGGATGAAGCGACACGTTGCGGAATTCATTGAAAGATGTTTGGTCTGTCAACAAGTAAAGCCGAGCATCAGAGACATGGAGGCTTAATGATGCCATAGGAGATACAAGAACGGAAATAGGAGCACATTACGATGGATTTCATTGTGGGTTTCCCAAGGACCCGGAATGGCAACGATATGGTTTGAGTGATTGTTGATCGGTTGACGAAATCAGCTCATTCTCTGCCTGTTCCAAGTGATGCGACCCTTGAAAGATTGGCGACGTTATACATTGATAACATTGTAAGTTTACATAGAGTGTCGATAAGTATCGTGTCGGACCGTGATCCAAGGTTTACATTGAAGATTTGGACCGCATGTCAAAGAAGAATGGGTACAGATTTGCAACTGAGTACAACATTTAATCTGCAGGCAGATGGACAGTCTGCACGGACGATTTAGACCGTAGAAGACATGTTGCGAGCCTGTGCCCTGGATTTCAAAGTCAACTGGGACAGTATGATGAAGTTGATTGAATTTTCTTATAACAATAGTCATCATAGTGCTATCAGAATGGCACCATTTGAAGCTCTTTATGGCTGTAAGTGTCGATAGCCGGTGTATTAGGATGAAGTCGGAGAACGAGCCATCTATGGTCCTGAATTGGTTGAGCAGACAAAAGAGAAGATCAAAATTATTCGTGATCGGCTTAAAGTTTCTCAAGACCGAAATAAAAGCTGGACGGATTCTAAAAGGCAACCGTTGGAGTTTGCAGTGGGGGAAAAGTATATTCTATGTCAAAGTTCAATGGAGCAACATACTGAAAAAGAAGCGACGTGGGAGCTTGAAGAGCAAATGCGGGAGAAGTATCCGCATCTATTTGCATAAGGTAACCAAGTTTCTGTAGAGAAAAAGGTGTTTGAGTGATTTTCAAATACATGATTTAAATGTGCTTAAAAACGTGCATGACATAAATGTGCATGATATATTGCATATTACTTACCTTAAATAGTTCATGTATAATATTTCCGTACTAACGAGCCATGAAGCTTTAAAGCTTACATCAAATGGCAAACATTTGTTGTGTTTATACTATTTTCAGGTGCCACCATTAATGAACTAAACTAGTTCATTAAGTGAAGTACTTAGTTAATTAAACTAAGTAGTTCACTAAAAGAAGCAACATTTGAACAAGGCACAAAGGCAACAAGACTAAGAAAGGAAAGTCTCCTCCTCCTCTCTTCATCAATATACACGCCTACATACATATATAAATATATATTCAGATTTTTTGAAAAAGGCACATACACATGTATTCCAACGTACTACCGACACGTTATATATTTTACGTACGTAAGTTAACGTCACACCACCATACTTAACTCATATTTATGAGTATATTCAGGTCTTATATCATTTGATATAAGTCATGGTGATGACAAATTAAATACGACACGTACTTGCCATGAATAGATGGCCAGCCCCTACACCTCAAATATCATTATAATTTTCGTGCCTATGATTTTATTTCCAACCATAAAATCATTCCATGTTGGCAAACACAAATCATCCCACATTAAGGCCAAATTGTGGAGATTCCAATTTCAATTTTGTCACATGTAAATGGCACCACTTTAATCAGCCTTATAAGCTGAATATTAAAGTTTATATTATGTATATTATGTGTAACATAATATATATAACATGTGCAAAAAGTTGGAATTTAATTAGAGAAAAATCGGGTAATCGATAAACATCGAAAATTCGGTTTTCTACGTACACAATACATGGAACATTTTTGGCACATCATATGACACGTATCTAGACACTTTTTACATATGTCATACATCTTAAAGTGTTCTAGAAAATTAAATTAAGGGCTGATTGGAATATAACATGTGTGTATTATTAAATGTGCACTATTTTACAAAGTTTGCAAAAATAAAATTCAGCACATGTATATGCATATCATACACGCCTATACAGCTGAGATGGAGCATATGTGGAGCCTTGTTGGCATATTGATTGGTCAAGAATCAATCATACAATGTTGGTGATTTAAAGAAAGAAGCTACAAAAAGTAATGTTTCAAATTTTGTCACAATTGTGACACATGCTGAAAATTCAGCATGTGCACTAATGTATGGCCGAAATTTATCCCATTTATGAGCTATATTTTGTGTTCTTGTATCATGTGATTAATTAGAAGACAATTTGGAAGTATTTTAAATATTTTATGAATTAAAGAAAGTGATATTTTTGAATATCACACATGCTGAAAATTTCAGCATGTGTGGAATGCATCTAGGCCGAATTTTAGGCCACATTGTTGTCAAATGTTTATTCCATAAAAGATGAGAATATTGCATACTAAATGGTGATTGAATTATCCTTTAATTTCTTGGATTAAATCAATGCAAAATAGGCAATAATTTGAATAAAGGATGAATGTTACACATGCTGAAATTTCAGCATGTGCAAGATGGTAATGGCCGAATTTTTCAATGATTAATGTGGCAAATTGTTTTCCAAATTAGTTGGGATTGATTGTGAGATATTTGGCAAAGTGATTTTGGCACATGTTTTAAGTGGTATTCTCAGATTTTCCTAGTCATCAAGTGATGACAACATTCAACCTATCAAAGAGTGCCAAGTAAGCAAAAGTTAAATGATCATCCAATGAGAAGGTGCCAAGTAAGCAAGATCATGCCACAATGATGCCACACATTCTCCCAAGGACTTAGAAGATAATTTTCAAGAGGGGGAAGAGAAATAGGGGGCGGCCAATACATGTAAAAAGGAAGGAAGAAGAGCAAAACAAGAACAAGGACAAGAGTTGAAAATTCAAAGATCAAAAAGTGTTCTAACCTTCTTCTTCTACACTCTCTTTCTTCTTCCTAAAAGCCTATTGTACTTACATTCATATACTTGAATAGGCTTCTCTTAGACCACCACATACTCTTTATCTTTGTAAAAGATTGATCAAGGTGTGATCAATCTTCAACCTTGCAAGGTGGTGGTGTTCGTGACAATTGTATTCACGTACAAGGTTGTAAAGGGTTGGAGTTGGTGTGTAACTCCATCAACCCTGTGGTAAGGTGTTTTTGTATTGTGTGATTAGTGTGAACCGAGGAAGGTTTTCCTCGAAGACTGGAGTAGGTTGTTGATAACCGAACCAGTATCAAATTCTTGGTGTTATTTACTTTCAGCACTGATTTTCTGTTTCAGCACTGTTTACTGTTTTTAATCACGTTCGTAAAAATAGTAAACGAATTTCAAAAATCACGAAACTTTCAGGAAACATAGCCACACATTCTAAGGTTTTTTTTGCACAAGTTTCAACCCTTTTGGACAAGTATAAGTCATCCAAACATCCAAAGTTCTGAGACTAGTGCAGTCTGATTTTCAGACTTGTAAAGGTTGAGACTTTGATCGTATTTGACTAACTTCCCAAAAGCATTTTTCAAAACTGTTTCAACCCATTTAAATATAACATATAAGGGGTTAGTGGTTAAAATTTCAGAGCATTTAGAGTTGCGTACAAATAGGAATAAATTTTTGAAATCATTCTACCGTTTCTGGCAGATTCGCACAATCTGACCACCAACGATTTTTGAAGGGGTTAGAGGTTGAATTTAAATCTGAAATTTTTAGGAGACACTCATAACATCTGAAGCTAAGTTCTGTCAAAATTTCAGAATTTTTGAAGACCTACAACCTAGTTTTAAAAACGTTTAAAAACTGATCCTGAAAACAGAAACTGTTTTCAGAAGTTGAGTTTTTGGTTCAAACTAATTTTAAAAACCATATTTTCTGCACCCACTATTCAACCCCCTCCCTTCTAGTGGTGCCTTGCAGATCCTACAGTTTCAAGGTCGAAACTTATTGTAATGGGGGTAGACTGTTACAACCCAGATAGAATAAAAAAATAATAGCAAATTTTATATTAAAAAAGCTTTCAATAACCCCCTTTAACTATCCTATGTAACCCCCCCACTAACTCACGTTTACACTCCACCCCACTAACACCCTGTTACTACAACCATTAAGAGTCTTAAGAAAAACTCCCACCCCCTTAATAAAATGGACCATTCGGCCACTTGAGTGAAAAAAGGGGGATAGAACAAGTTCTGAGACCAAAAGGAAGAAAGAAAAGAGAGGAAGAGAAAGGAACGAAAGAAAGGAAAAAGAAGAGGAAAGAGAAGGAGGAAGCGACACCACCATCACAACCATCATTACCACCACACCACCACCAATCTTAAGCTACAACCAAGAGGTAGATGTCTCCTATCTTTTTGAGCTAATTTCATATATATGATTAATTGCTATTAGTTTTATTTGTTGTTTATTTTGCATGTTATAATTCAAATGGATATGTTATATGATTTAGCTGCTTTTCATTGCTACATAAAAATGTTATATATATGATTATTATTTATTTCATGCTTTATTTTTCCGCTGTGAAATTTTAAATTAAAAAAGCTGTTTTTAAATTATATATTATATATTAGGATTGTACGAATCGGTTTTAGGCAAAACTTGATTTATATACAAAATATTATCAGTGGAATTATATAAAAAATAACAATAACCTCGTTTACGGTTATTTGTGATTGAATGTTTTAACTTTGAGATTTAGTTAAAGGGTTGCAATTTGATGGAAATTGGAATTGGAATTGAAGAATATTTAGAATTGAAGTTTTAGTGGATTGGGTTGGAAAAGGGGCTGGGGTTTGTAGAAGTGTTTGGGCTGGGAAAAAAGAGAAAAGCCTGTGTTGCAGGCAGCAGGAAGAACAGGAAAAAAGGGCTAAGTTGGGAGAGAGTGTCGGATGTGGGCCGAAGGAAGAAAAGAGGGAAGGAAGGGGGCTGGCCTGGGGGCAGGCCGAAGGAAAATCAAAAAAAGGATTGGGCCGGCCTGTGTGCTGTCAGGGGAATTGGAGGAGAAAAAAGGAGAAAGGGGGAAACTAGGCTGGCCCGGTGGTCTGAGGGCCAGGGAGAGTCGCGGGCTGGGCTGGGCTGGGGGGGATTGTTTTGGATTCTGAAATAAAAAAAGAAAAAACAGTTTACTTGTATTTTTTCTAAAAAATGATTTGGGTTATATATATTTTTAAAAAGCTATGCTTAAATAAATATATATATATATATATATAATAATAAGATGATTTCAGATTATATAAACGGAGAAAATAAAAAACAGAATGAGAAAGGAAGAATAATAATAATATATTTATATAAACAAGAATATTAAAAACATATTTTAGGATACTCAGAGAAACAAAAGTAAAGTTAAACAATTACACTATTAGGCAAATAAATTTATATTTTTGTATATAAGAGAGTTAATAATTTAAAATTTAACTAAGAGGAGATAAGAAAAATTGTTGAATTGTGAAAATAAGTGAAGAAAGGAGGAAAAGGGAAAAAATGTGTTGTGTGACATATTGCATACGCATTCATGGCACGAGCATTGCATGATCTTCAGGTCGAAATTGTCCCTCAGGACGTGTGACCTTATGTGGCGTGTGGCCCGACGAGGCGTGTCGCTCGCCTCAAGGTTGATGCATTGCACCGTAGAGAGATAGACATTCGTGTGTTGAGATATCGTTGGATGTGACATAGGCATGGATCATGCCACCGCATGATATTGAGCAATGCCTTTATTGCTTGTTCAGTCGTTATTCATATTCTTGCTATACATGTCTTATCTATTATCTGCTTCCATATATAAAATTGTTTAAAAAGAGCCAGAAACCTACTGGGTGATATTTATTATCAATCACCCCTATATTTTTCTCCAGGTGAACCAGAGTATGATTTCATTTTTATAGAAGATGGAGCGGACTATGGCCAGTGGGGTATCTAGTTTAGGACAAGGAGTTGTAGTCTTCTTTTGTTCCAGCTATGTCAGTTTCATGTTATACTGAGGATCTTGGGCTTATTATCTTTTGACTACGATTCGGGTTGTAATAAATGAATATTTATTTTATTTTTATACGTTTTCGTGTGGAAATTAATCTACGTCATTGCTAGCGTGTAAGAGAATTGAACGATGCCTTGTAGTTCTCGTAGCAGACTACGGCGGGTGCATTGTTTCCGATGCTAGCGTGTAAGAGAATTGTTTAAAAAGGTCTAACCTCCGCCCACAAATATCTCAACTAGGAACCATAGAATGAAGTGGCTCCATTGTAAGAAATATGGCTACCCAATTTGAGGATCAAAGCCATGTTTTAGTTGTTCCACCATGGCAAGCAGTTTGTGGTCAAATGATGATACAAAGAAGACAAGACAGAAGAGGCCTACAGCATGCCCCAGTGCACATGTCGCCCACAGAAGAGAGGTATCCCGAGGATGATTCACATACGCTTGCATGTTCATGGAGAAGAGATTATGAGGAACAGTTTGATGTTGAAAACTGTGGGTTTCAACACCAAAACCATGGGTATGGTGTTTCTAATCGTGGGTACAATCCTAGGCACAATCAGCATGATGATGATTCCTATAAGATCAAGATGAACATTCCTCCATTTCAAGGGCAAAGTGATCCTGAAGCATACCTTAAATGGTAAGAAAGGTAAAACTCATTTACTCTTGTACTTCGCTTTCTGAACTAAGTAAAGTGCGTTTTATAGCCATTGAGTTTAAAGAATATGCAATTCTTTGGTGGGATAAAACGCTAAGTTCAAGAAGAAGGAGTGGTGAAGGACCCATTCAAACATGAGTGAAGATGAAAAAGGAAATGAGAAAAAGGTTTGTGCCTCAATTTTATGAAAGAATTATGATTCACAAACTAACCCAACTCAAGTAGTGAAATAGAAGTATTGATGAATATTATAAAGAATTGGAGGTGTTGATGATGAGAGCATAGATTAGTGAAAGAGAAGATGCTACATGGCAAGGTTTCTAGAAGGATTGAACAAAGAAATTGCTCTTTAAATGGAATTGTAATCTTGTGCAACCTTAGCATCTATGGTACACGTGGTAGAATAGGTGGAAAGACAGTTGTGCAGGCCTTCTACACACAGTAACATTCAGTCCCACACCCAACCCGCGAACATGTTTAGCACTCGGCAAAATCCACTATTTACAGGGTCAAAGCCAAGCTCCACGCACCATTTCAGGGCTGTGTGCAGCAACCACAACACCATCCACCTCAGTAGGAAGGTCGTGCACCATAAGCTCCCTCTCAAATTGACAAAGGCAAGTAGAAGGTTGGTGAACAACCTCAAGGTAAATCTTCTAACTCTTCCACTAGATCTAGGGACATTAAATGCTTTAAATATCAGGGTCTAGGTCATATTGGATCTGAATGTCCTAATATGAAATGTATCATGTACATAGAGGAGAGGGGAAAATATTGTTCTGTTACTGAGCATGAAGAGGAAGAGCATGTAGAAGAGGGAGTAGAGGAGGAGGTTGAGGAATGCACTATAGAGATTGAACTTGCATCTAGTGAGCTTTTTGTTGTTAAGAGATCACTTAATGCACAAACTAAAGTAGATGAACATGAATCCACAACCTTATAAATTCATACGGTTTAACGATTATGGTGAAATTAAAGTAAGCAAGTCTTGGTTTCATTGTCCATAGGTAATTATAAGGATGACATTCTTTGTGACGTTGCACCCATGCATGTAGTCATATTTTTCTTGGGATGCATTCATGATAGTTACCATAATACATATTCATGTAAGATGATTAATAATAAGACATATAGATTGTGTGCGTTGCCCCCACACAAAGTCTATGAGGATGAAAAACACCTTGCACTTAAGCGTTCAGATCCTACTGAAAGAGAGGTCGAAAAGAAGCTTCTTGAAAGCCTCAAGCAAGAAAAGATTTGGCTCGATTCCAATAAGGGCTTAGTCAAGGAGGGGACGGTGAAGTAGGGTTCGACCAAGAAAAACTTAATCAATTAATAAAAGAAGCATGCGTTCTTTGCTAGCATTCTGAGGTTTCACATGCTTTATATGATCATAAGGCTGTTTATATTATGTTTTACAAAGAATCATTGTTTTCTGTGAGTGACTTACCCTCCACTTTACATAGTGGAGTTGTATCTTTGCTTGAAGAGTTTTCAGCTTTGTTCCCCGAGGAGGAGCCTGTTGGTTTGGCACTTTTGTGCGGGATAGAGCATCACATAGATTTCATACCCGGTGCTACCCAATAATCCAGCCTATAGGGCAAACCCGAGGAGATATAATGCCAAGTAGAGGAACTACTAGCCAAGGGCAAGGTGAGAGAGAGCATGAGTCCATGTGCTGTACCAGTGATCGTGGTGCCCAAAAAGGATGGATCATGGAGGATGTGCACTGATTGTCACACTATTTACAAGATCACAGGAAAGTAATGGTACCCTATTCCTAGACTTCATGAATGTTAGATGAATCGCATAATACTTTACTAAAATTGATTTTAAAAGTGGGTACTTTCAAGTGCGCATCAAAGAGGGAGTTGAATGGAAGACTAAATTTAATACTAAGTTTGGTTTGTATGACTGGTTAGTAATATGTATTGGTTTAACTAATGCACCTAGTACATTTATGAGGTTAATGAACGAAGTCTTACGTGCATCCATTGGGAAGTTTGTTGTTGTATATTTCGATGATATCTTGATATATTCTACGAATGTGCATGACCATATAGGACACTTAAGAGCTGTTTTTAAACTTTACCATCAGAACAACTATATGCTAATTTTAAAACGTGTTCCTTTTGCTTGGACAAAGTGATAATGATAGAATATGTTGTTAGTGCAAATGGCATTGAAATGAACCAAGAAAAGGTGAAATCAATCCTTGAGTGGCCTATCCCTAAAACAGTTGATGAAGTTAGAAGTTTGTATGGCTTAGCTAGCTTGTATAGAAGGTTTGTTAAAGAAATTTCATCTATTGTAGCCCCTTTAAATGAGATTGTAAAGAGAGATGCTGGTTTTCATTGTGGGGAGCACAACAATTGAACTTTAAGGATCTTAAAAGAAGATTAACTATAACACGTATTCTTAAACTACCTAGCTTTGAAGAAACATTTGAGATTGAATGTGATGCTACCGGTATATGAATTGGAGCCATGTTAACACAAGCTAAATGCCCCCTTGCATACTTCAATGAGGAATTAAAAGGTGTCCAATTGAATTATCCCACATGCGATGAATACTTGTATGCATTGGTAAGATCTTTGCAAACTTGGTAGCATTACATGCAACCTAAGGAATTTTTGATTCACATGGATCATGAATCCCTTAAGTATCTTAAAGGCCAAGGTAAGTTGAATAAAAGACATGCTAAGTGGGTAGAATTCATTGAACAATTTCCTTATGTGATTAAGTATAAGCAAAGAAAAGATAATTAGTAGATGATGCATTGCCTAGGAGACATTCTTTGATTACTACATTTTCTTCTCGCTTGCTTGGATTTGAATCGATTAAGGAGTTGTATGCTAGTGATCATGATTTTCATTTTATATATGAAACATTCTGAATCATCTTTTGGTAAGTTCTACATTAATGATGGATTCTTCTTTAGGGAAGGTAAGTTATGCATACCAGAATCATCTTTGCATGAATTGCTTGTTAAGGAGGCACATGGAGGCAGCCTTATGGGTCACTTTGGTGTCTTTACGACTTTAGAGGTATTGCACGATCTTTTCTTTTGGCATCACATGCGTGCAGATGTAGAAAAGATTTGTGCTCAATGCATTACATGTAAGCAAGCAAAGTCTAAGTTGCGTCCAGATGGTTTATATCATCCACTATCGATAACCCTTTCACCTTGGCTTGATGGACTTTGTTCTAGGACTGACTATATCAAAGACGTGTAAGGATAGTTTCTTTGTTGTTGTGGATCATTTCTCTAAGATGGCTCACTTCGTATGGTGTAAGAAAGTTGATGATGCATCGCATGTTGCTGGTTTGTTCTTTAAGGAAGTTGTTTGTTTGCATGGTATGCCTAGAACTATCATTAGTGATAGGAATACTAAATTTTTGAGTCACTTTAGGCGTGTCCTTTGGGGTAAGTTGGGTAGTGCACCCTTATTTTCTACTATTGCTCATCCACAGACTGACAGTCAAACAGAAGTAATAGATAGGATGTTATCTCAACTTTGACGTTCTTTAATTTAGAAGAAGTTAAAGAATTTGTAAGATTGTTTGTCATATATTGAGTTTCCATATAATAGGAGTGTGTGTAGTGGTACTTTGTATTCTCCTTTTAAGATTGTTTATGGCTTCAATCCCCTTTCTCCACTTGATTTATTGACTAGACCTACAAACGAAAAAGTAAGCCTAGATGGTAAGGCAAAGTCTAATTTGGTGAGGAGTTACATGCCAAAGTGAGATTACAAATTGAAAAGAAGAATAAGCAGTATGCTAAGCAAGCTAACAAAGGAAGGAAGAGAGTTGTCTTTGAGACAAGAGACTTAGTATGCTTGAACCTGTGCAAAGAGTGGGTTCCTAATGAGAGGAAATCTAAGTTTATGTCAAGAGGTGATGGTCCTTTCAAGGTGCTTGAGAGGATCAATGATAATGCCTACATCATTCACCTCCCACAAGGTAAGTATGGTTCTTTATCGAATACTTTTAAAGTTTCTGATCTATCTCCTTATAGTGATGCTTTAGATTTGAGGCCCAATTCTTTTCAGGAGGGGGAATGATGAGGTACAGGTGCGAGGCAGCAAGGAAGGTGGTCGAGGTCCAGTGACAAAAAGCATGGCAAAGAGTTTGAGCCAAGAAGTTGATGCATTCTTGTTCAAACATATGCAATTTAAGATGAGCCTATAAACCAAGAGGGTCATTGGATTCACCTACTTGAGCCCAATCTTTGAGTTTTTATGTATTTGTAACATATATGACTCATTTGTATTATTTCTATTATTACTTGAGTCGTTTGTTTAAAGTTTCTTGTTTGTAAACATTATTATTTCGGTCTTGCATGACCAAACCTTGAGTCTTTTAGCTTGTTAGGTCCTTAGAGTTTGTTTAGTATGTATCTATGTTTATTAGAGTTTTTTAAGGTCTTGTAAGGTTGTTGGAGACGTTTGAAGACTAAAGGAGTTGCAGAGAAGCAAGTCTATTTCAGAATGTGATCTTCTGGCAGGATCAGTTTTTGTAAAACGATCGTATCTCTCCAACCACAAGGTCTAATCAGTTCTACATTTCTTTGGAAAGCTAAGACAAAGATCAAAAACTTTTATGCTTGGCACTTTTCAAGATCAGTCGTTTTGATGGCCAAAAACAACATTGAATTCAAGTACTTTTTCGGTCGAATTCTGTAACACACTTTTATTAATTTAGAATTATCTCTTAATGGTTGGTTCCGATTCAAAGAACTTTACATGGTTGTTTTCTACACACAATGGGCTACAATTCTCTAAGGAGAGTCAAGGTCTAGTTTGAGCTGAAAGTGATCCAAAAATAGGCTACAACTCAGATAAGATTTCAGGAGCCCATACTAAAAAATTCTGGATACTCAAATTTTAGAGGGTCATATCTAACTCATACCAAGACCAAATGAGGTAATGCACAAGCCCAAGTTGAATTTCAGATCATAACCTTCAATTCTCAAGAAGAGAGCAAGACCAAAATTGGTTTCTAGAATGGTCAAACCGTTTACCAACAAATTGTATTTTATTATCTTTTGACTAGCCTTTTCTTTAGCGTTGTAGGCTAGAACTTTTTTGACTTTTTGGCCCTATTTAAAGGGGTGTACCAACCGGCCATATACACACATGAATTTTGAGAATTGATCAATAGAATTCTTTGGCAAAAACAACCTATTTTCTTTTCACAAACACTTGTGAATTTTGATTTGATTTTCTTAAGAACAACTTGAGTGCTTTCTTTGTTTCTTTGAAGATCAAAATTAGAATCCAAACAAGGTATGAGCAGCCTTGTGGGGGGATATCCAAGATCAAAGGTGTGGCCATCCAAGAGGGTGCAAACTTGCTTGGGAAACGGGTAACTTTTGAAGGAAGAAAGCTCAAACAAAATCTTGGTGATCAATGGCTAGGTGGGAGTTGTACTTTTGCCTACAACTGTTAAGGATCCAAGTGTTAGAGGAGACGATCTGTACGAGGCATGACAACCACGTTTCAGATTTCTAATTTGGGTTGATAAGAGTACATATGGAAAGAATTCTTAATTTAGAACAATGAAAAAAGGCCTTAGTTTTTATCTTCTACATCCCCACCGATCTGTCACCTCCACCATCAATCCCTCTCTTAGCCACCTCCCTTCATATGATGTCTCTAATAGCCTAAATGGTTACTATGCCTCTCTTTCGCTATTTGTATGTCTTAGCCTTAGAGGATGAGGGTGTTATATGAGTTATTTCTTCTCAGTTGTATTTTTCCTTGTTGAATAATCCTTTAGACACACAGTTGAGTAGCAAGGTGCAGATATTATAGGAGTTATTCTATTGGATTACAAGTTTGTTTTGATAGTTTGCATGAGCTATATGTGTAAAATATTTCAAATAATCTGCAGGTAAAAAAAACAAGTTTTCAGTGTAGTCAAGACCGAACTCAAAATAGTCTTTATCGAACGTTCTATGAGCTTTTTTATGCACTGCACTAGACTCAAAAAGGTTTGACCAACAGTTCATTGAAACATCAAAAAACTTTTTGTTTAAGTGACCGAACACACCATTGAACTCATGATTTGCATCTCTGAACCTTCAGTCGGGTAAATTCAAAATTGGTCGAAAAGTCGAAGTCAAAGTCAGAACCAAACTCAAAAGTATAAGTTCACCATTTGGAAACATCTAACATTTGTTGACGAGTTTGGTGATAAACAGAGAGTTTTATCAGAGGAGGCCAAACTCATGACTAAACTTGTATACGAGTTTGGTTAATGTCCCCGAACGTTTCGTTGTTGAGTTTGGTGTCATGAAATATAGCCGTTATGACTCGGTTTTCAAGCTACAAAAGGTTGTGTCGCTCTCTTATTGATCACATATTGATTTTTCATTTATTGTCAATGTCTCTAATTCGATTTTAAGTGCTTTTACAAATCCTACAAGCATCTAGGTTGCAAATCATCAATTAAAATAGAGAAACGATTTGTTAGAGAAAATTTGAATAGTGAAAGAGCAATTAACGAAGCAAGAGAAAGGGGCGAAATTGAAAAAACAAAATTTAAGACATCTACATATACATGAATCTTTGAGGAGACATATACACACTTTCATCGTCTTCAAGCTCTATCCAATAATAATCTCAAAAAGCTGTCAAGGAACAAAAATGCTTAAAGCTCATTAAGCATTGTTGCTTGTTTTTCATTGTTGTATTGTGAGATAATTGAAGTCTAACACAAGAGAAACTAACCAAATTTTATCTCCAGCTTGTGATTCAGACTTGTTTTGAAAGTAACACTTTTTCGCTTAAAATCCATTTGGTGAAAGTTCATAGGTAGAACTTTGTTGAAGTTGTGAGGAAGCAAGTAGAAAACCTCAACGGCTCTTGCTTGTAGTTGTTGCGGGAGTTGTTGCACAAATTGTAGTTGCAATAGTTTTGGTAGTAGTTTTTGCACAAATAGTTGGTGCAAAAGTTGTCGTTAGTAGTTGTGGTGTAGTTCTTGTTCCTTTTGAAGATAACAAGAAAATTGTGGTTGAAAATCCACTTTGAAAGCAAACTGGCAGTGGAGTAGAATCAAGGAGATTCATGTAGAGAAAAAGGGGGTTTGAGTGATTTCAAAATATATGATTTAAATGTGCATAAAAACGTGCATGACATAAATGTGCATGATATATTGCATATAACTTGCCTTATATAGTTCATATATAATGTTGCCGTACTAACGAGCCATGAAGCGTTAAAGCTTACATCAAATGGCAAACATTTGTTGTGTTTATACTATTTTCAGGTGCCACCATTAATGAACTAAACTAGTTCATTAGCTGAAGTACTTAGTTAATTAAACTAAGTAGTTCACTAAAGGAAGCTACATTTGGACAAGGCACAAAGGCAACAAGACTAAGAAAGGAAAGTCTCCTCCTCCTCCCTTCATCACATATATACACGCCTACATATATATAAATATATATATTTTCAGATTTTTAGAAAAAGGCACATACACATGTATTCCAACGTACTACCGACACGTTATATATTTTACGTACGTACGTTAACGTCACACCACCATACATAACTCATATTTATGAGTATATTCAGGTCTTATATCATATGATATAAGTCAGGGTGATAACAAATTAAATACGACACGTTAAAAGGTTCTAAACCGAAAATTGTCGTATCGGGCGAATACTGAAACTTCGCCAATGTGTCACGTACTTGCCATAAATAGATGGCCAGCCCCTACACTTCAAAAATACTCAAAACTTTTGTGGGTATGATGTTATGTGCAGCCATAAAATCATTCCATGTTGCCACACACAAATCACCCCACATTAAGGCCAAATTGTGGAGATTCCAATTTCAATTTTGTCACATGTAAATGGCGCCACTTTAAGACCAGCCAAGTGGTGAATATTAAATTTTAATTTATATATATTATGTGTAACATAATATATATAACATGTGCAAAAAGTTGGAATTTAATTAGAGAAAAATCGGGTAATCGATAAACATCGAAAATTCGGTTTTCTACGTACACAACACATGGAACATTTTTGGCACATCATATGACACGTATCTAGACACTTTTTACATATGTCATACATCTTAAAGTGTTCTAGAAAATTAAATTAAGGGCTGATTGGAATATGCCATGTGTGTATTATTAAATGTGCACTATTTTACAAAGTTTGCAAAAATAAAATTCAGCACATGCATATACTGTTATACACGCCTATACAGCTGAGATGGAGCATATGTGGAGCCTTGTTGGCATATTTATTGGTCAAGAATCAATCATACAATGTTGGTGATTTAAAGAAAGAAGCTACAAAAGGTAATGTTTCAAATTTTATCTCATTTGAAACACATGCTGAAAATTTCAGCATGTGGAAGATAGACTGGCCGATTTTTATCATTCATGAGGGGATATTTTGTGTCTTGAAAGATGTGATCAATTAGAAGAAGAATTGGAAGTAATTTGAATGAGATATGAATTCATAAAGTGTGATATCTTGAATATCACACATGCTGAAAAAATTTCAGCATGTGTGTGTATGCATCTTGGCCGAAATGTTGGCCACATTAGTGTCCAATTTCATTTCCAAAATTGATAAGAAGATTGTCTACTAATTGGTGATTTATTTTAAAAGAAAAATCAATTAAAATTTGGAAACAATTTGAATTATATCACCATGTATCACATGCTGAAATTTCAGCATGTCAAGTATTCTTTATGGCCGATTTTTTTGCTTAATTTGGTGGAGAAATTATCTTGCTTGATTTGGGTGATAATCTTATGAGTTATGACAACTATTTTATGTTGATTTTGGCACATGTTTTTAGTGGAATTCTCAGATTTTCCAAGTCATCAAATGATGACAACATTCAACCTATCAATGAGTGCCAAGTAAGCAAAAGTTAAATGATCATCCAATGAGGAGGTGCCAAGTAAGCAAGAGCAAATCACAATGATACCACATATTCTCCCAAGGACTTAGAAGACAATTTTCAAGAGGAGAAGGACTCCTAGGGGGGACGGCCATATGCTTAAAAAGGAAATGAAGAAGAGCAAAAAAAGACAAGAATAAGCATTACATTCTTGAAGATCAAAAACACCCTAGCTCTCTTCTTTTATACTTTCTTTCTTTCTTCTTCCTAAAAGCCTATTGTAATTATATTCATATTCTTGAATAGGCTTATCTTAGACCACCACACATTCTTTATCTTCGTAAAAGATTGATCAAGGTGTGATCAATCTTCAATCTTGCAAGGTGGTGGTGTTCGTGCGCAATTGTATTCAACATACAAGGTTTGTAAAGGGTTGGAGTTGGTGTGTAACTCCATCAACCCTGTGGTAAGGTGTTTTTGTGTTGTGTGATTAGTGTGAACCGAGGAAGGTGTTCCTCGAGGACTGGAGTAGGTTGTTTATAACCGAACCAGTATAAAATTCTTGGTGTCATTTACTTTCAGCACTTACTTTCAGTTTCAGCACTGTTTATCCTTTTTGATCACACTCGTAAAAATAGTAAACGAATTTCAAAAATCACGAAACTTTCAGGAAACATAGCCACACGTTCTAAGGTTCTTTTTGCACAAGTTTCAACCCTTTTGGACAAGTATAAGTCATCCAAACGTCCAAAGTTCTGAGACTAGTGCAGTCTGATTTTCAGACTTGTAAAGGTTGAGACTTTGATCGTATTTGACTAACTTCCTAAAAGAATTTTTCAAAACTGTTTCAACCCATTTTAATATAACATATAAGGGGTTAGTGGTTAAAAGTTTCAGAGCATTTAGAGTTGCGTACAAATAGGAATAAATTTTTGAAATCATTCTACCGTTTCTGGCAGATTCGCACAATCTGACCACCAACGATTTTTGAAGGGGTTAGAGGTTGAATTTAAATCTGAAATTTTTAGGAGACACTCATAACATCTGAGGCTAAGTTCTGTCAAAATTTCAGAATTTTTGAAGACCTACAATGTTGTACCCCAACAATTAGGTACGTAAAAACTATGAATATGAGATGGAATGAAAGCGACAATTTCTTTTAGAGCGTGTTACTTAAATCCACGTAACTCTTTTTACTTAAATACTCTTGAGATAGTCTATGAGATATAGAGTGATATAAACCATACCAATATATATATGTATGTGCGTATATATGATATATGTAGGGAAGGTATAAACACATGGTACACCTAGGCGTGTACGTAATTGTATAGATACATATACTAATCTTGGAATACAATAAAATATAGGCAACAATATGGCATATGGATTAAAATTACAAGGAATATCAAGATGCCAAAGAGGCCCAAAATTTCGGCCTATACATGGGAAATTCTAGAATTCTCTAGCCAATTTTATTAGCTAGAATAATTACTTAATGTCTACTACATCATTTAGACAAGAAGTTATTATGCAAAGAAATAAATAGAAAATAAAATAGACATGCATTTAAGGAACAAGTTGAGACAAATCATTAAAGAAGGAAGTAGTATGGTTGAGGTCATAAAGACCCTAACCAAAACCGCCCTCCCCTTAATGTCTAGACATGGAGGATTTTAAATCCTACCATGGTTACTTTTCTCTAAACCAAGGTTAATGTAACCATGATTTAATAAAGTAACTTGGGTTAGCACAAAAGTAACTATAGTTTGAATAAAGTAACCAAGGCTATACTAACTTAACCTTGATTAACACTCAAGAAAGCCCTAACCCTCACAAAAATCCCTCCAAAACCGTCCCCCCTCTCCTAAGTCTCCAACATGTTTTAACTTCAACCATTCTAGAAACATCTATCTTCTCATCATGCAAGAGCAAAACACTTAGACAATTTCCATTCCCCTCACCAAAGTTTCGCCCCCCAACATCTTGAAGGATGGGAGTTTAACTTCAACTTCAAGACTCAAGAAGACATCTAGGTAAGTCTTATTCTAAGTTCCCTTAAGAAAATTCTCATTTTGGTAAAGAATGAAGCTCACATGAACTCTCCTTCTCCATGCCAAAACCGTGGGTTTCATGGTTGAAATAGGTGAAAGCCTTCAACTTTTCTAGGTGGTGTTACATTGAGGTGCTTGAATCTCCATTTCAAGATTATTTTGGTAAGATGTTCTAACTTTAAAGATGACCTAGTTACTCCATTTGAATAAAGAACTAACCTTTTCATTTCACTCCCTCAAAACCGTGTGCTCAAGGTGAAGAGGGTGAAGGATCTCATCACATCTCACTTCATAACCAAACAAAGGCAAAAGCTTTAGTTGAAGAGGCAAGTATACTTTAACCCCTTACAATATATGTGATTATGTGCATACTTGAATGTCTAGAAGCCTAAGATATGACTTTAGTGAAAATATGCCTAAGTTGTTACCTTTTTCTTATATTTTGAGTTTGTTGGACTAGGGGACTGTTTTGTTTGGAAGAATGAGAAGCCCATGTGAACGACTTTTGCATGCTAAAAGAGACTTGAATTAGTATAGGGAAGCCTTATCATGTATATTGAATGACCATTAACTTGGATTATAGGCTAAAGAACAAAATTAGGAAGGAAAGGATATTTCTATGCATGTTGGCTGAAAACAGAATTCTGGACAGATTTTATGCCAAATTGATGGACTTAGTTAAGGACCTTCTAAGCATTGGATTGAGCTTATTTTTGGTATGGTCGTAGCTTATTATGTCTAGTTTATTGTGGCGTTGGAATTTCTGGAAAATCCTTTGTGGATTGGCCAGAAATGAATTTTTAGTATCAAGGGGTCAAAACAGCTTCTGGTCGTAGCACCTTAGGGAGAAAAATTATTTAAGTACCTTAAACATCTTGGATTGACCTGAAATTTTTACAGGAGGTACTTAAGACATAGAGCTAAATATACATGTAAAGAAATTGATTTTATCTATTGATCTTGATGGTAAACCATTGAAGGAAAGTTGGTGTAACATTCTGGAAAACAGGACAGATTGACCCTTTGTGCTTGTATGAATTGTATCGTATTTATTTTAACCTGTTTTGGTGAATGGGCATTTGAATATTGTTCACAAAGGAAATAAGAAAGATTTCCAGGTGCTAAGTGAGCCCCATAATGAGTTTATGGATGGAGACAAGGTAAGGAATGGAGTTGAGAGTGCAGCAGAATTTCTGTTGTACCCCTGTTGGGAATTATTTTTATTGAGGTATCTACGCTTGTCGAAATCGCATGAAAATTGTACAGAATGTAGCTAAGATCATGTGGTGCATGTCCATATTTTTAGTTTCTGGAAAATAGGCTAAAAAGGTTAATTTTAAGGCCGGACAATACAGGACATGCTGCTGGTTCATTTTCCAGCCCATGAGGAAAGTTGTTTATGATGTTATAAGTGCATATTACCATGTTGCATCCCATGCACTTGCATTGACATGCTCATATGTTCCATGCTCATGATTTTATCGATGTTTTATATAAAGTTTCTGTTTTGAAAGAATTCCATTCCTTCTGGCCAGCTTAACCCGTCACAGATCCGGGGTTAATTGATCTGAAGAATTATAAGAACCGATCCAGGCCCGGTATAATAGGTCTGAAGATGATCACGATTATAAGAACCGATCCAGGCCCGGTATAATAGGTCTGAAGATTATAAGAACCGATCCAGGCCCGGTATAATAGGTCTGAAGAGTGTAAGAACCGAGCCGGGTCCAGTATAATAGACCTGAAGGTGATCATGTTATAAGAACCGAGTCATGCCCGGTATAATAGGCTGACACACTCTCTTGTTTTATGATGAGCATGATTTAAAAGAAAGAAAGAATGAAAGTTCAAGTATTTTCATGAGCATGTCTAAATGAAAGAAAGAATGTTTTCCGTTGCATTTGCATCGCATTCACATTTTCATACGCATTACGCATGATACCTTTTCATAGAAGTAAGGTTTGGCTATGGCATGTAGAATCTAACTAAGTGATGACACTTAGATCTTAGCTAAGTATTGATATGACTTTAAGTACGATGCTTCGGAAAGGTAATGGCAGGTATGTTCTAACTTAAGGAATTGGGGTTTGATTCTTGTATGCCGTTTTCTCTTTATTGTACGGTGTTATTGTATACTTGCTGGCGACTCTGTCGCTCACCCATTTATTTTTCCCCCCAGAGCCAGGTAATGAAGTCGAGTGGATTGATGATGAGCCAAGGATGCCATACCCGTAGGTTATTGAAATTGCCGTTAAGAGAATGATGATGGAAGCTTTTGATGAGCCTTTGGGACATTTTGGGACTTAGCTATTTCGGATTCTCTTCGGATAATCTTTGTATAATTTCGCGGAGTAGTTTGCTACCTGTTCAGTTTGTATAATTTTGCTATGTATTCGCGATTTGACGCTTTCGGATTAAGGTTCAAATTCTGCCGTATTTTTATCTACCTGTTAAGATCGTGACTTTGTAATCCATGTTTATCCATGGGTTTTACGAGTTAAGTATCGACGCTTTGTACTTTTCCGAAAGGGAAGGTACGGCGGGTGCACCGTACGAGGGGTAGCCGAGTACGGGGCACTACATACAACCTAGTTTTAAAAACATTTTAAAACTGGTCCTGAAAACAAAAACTGTTTTCAGAAGTTGGGCTTTTGGTTTTAAACAATTTTAAAAACCACATTTTCCGTACCCACTATTCAACCCCCCCTTCTAATGGTGCCTTGTAGATCCTACAATTGGTATCAGAGCGCAGGAACACTCACAACAAAAGGATCCAACGATCTCTGTGAGATGGCAACCACTAGCCACGAAACCGAGGAAAAAGATATGTCAAGCCAAATGCCTCCACTATTTGAAAATGAGGTAAATTCTGATTCTGACTCGGATTCTGAACTATCTTATGATGATTTATATGTTGAATATCTTGAATTACTTAAGTTTGCTAGAACTCTTGCAAAACAAAAGAAACGATTAATTAAAGACAAGAAGTTGTTAGAATCTTCTAACACGAACCTTGTTTCTCAATTAAACGATTCAAAAGAAGAGTCATCACGCATCATTAATTCATTAAGGTCTGAAATTTCATTATTGACATCCGAGAACACTGAAATGAAATCCGAGATTTCAAACTTGAAATCAAGGAATATAGACTTAGAGGAAATGGTGAAGAAATTTGATACGGGAACAAACATGCTAGATCGCATCATTTCTTCACAAAAGCATGATAGTGACAAAACCGGATTAGGATACAGTGAGACAAACGAAGCATCATCTAAACCATCCAAGTTTGTTTTGTCTAAGAAAGTAGACATATCAAAGGCATACGTAGCGCCTAAAATAACGCAAAAACCCCCTCTCCCCATATCTCGTCATACTTCTTCTTCATATCATGAGAAACACAATTTTGTACCATATAGATATAAGAAGAAACAAGTGACGCATACACGACATTCATTTCATCCATCTAGATCACACACTACACACACTAACACAAGGACATATCAAAAACGTCCTACATATAGTGCGTATAAAGGAGTTCTTGGCCAAAGGCCAAACGCATTTGCACCTAATGTAGCGCCCCGCACCCGGGCCTCGTCCAAATACGGTGCACCCGCCGTACTTCACTAAGGAGAGTACAAGGCGTCATGTGTAACATGCGAAAATCCATAACATAAGTCGTGGACTTCCATGCTAACATTTAACATGGTAGTAAAATTTAGGCAGAATTAAAACTTTTCAATTTAAACATGCATTGCGAAATAACCAAGTCCCCAAAGTAGCAGTCTCACAAAACGTCATAGTCAAATTCCAAAGAGTTCAAACATAGTCATAATACAACTATCTCGGCAGCACAAAAGTCCTTAAGCTTAGCCCCCTTCATATCTCCTCGCCTATAGATATGGTACCCTCGGCTCATCTTCGATCCATTTTATCTTGGCATTATCTGGGGGAAAAATAAAGTGTGAGTGATAAGAATCACCCAGCAAGAATACAATAAACGACCATGAAATACATAAAGAATCATAACATGAATGTATTACCCCGAAAACCTCAAATATTCGTAATTCATACCTGATCTTAAATCCTGAGCTTGCTTGACGTTCGGCTTAAGCATGTTTTTAGGTAATGCTATACCAATAATAACTTATAACCATTAACTGTAACATGCAACATGTCCTCATGATCGTGAGTTATGCAAGATGCAATGCATGATGTCATGTCATGTCAAAACATCATTTTGGTCCTATAAAGTAACATGTCGTAAAAACAGAGTGTCAGATCAATTAACCCTGGATCTGAGCGGGTCCAGAACATATCATCAGACCAATTAACCCCGGGTCTGGGACGGGTCCAGAACAGATATCAGATCAATTAACCCCGGATCTGAACGGGTCCAGAACAGATATCAGATCAATTAACCCCGGATCTGAACGGGTCCAGAACAGATATTAGATCAATTAACCCCGGATCTGAACGGGTCCAGAACATATCATGTCAACAGACCAATTAACCCCGGGTCTGGAGTCGGGTTAGTCGCATGCTTGGCCGGCAAAGGAATCATGAAGCTTTCTTTAAAACATGGGACCGTAAAAACTTTTCATGCATAACGAAAACATAGTCGCTTATAAAACTTGCTTGCATAAGTAAAATCCATGAAAATCAGTTTCATGATCATGCGTGATACATGCCGTGAAATGCAAGTCATGACGTGAAATAGCATAATGCATGGTTTCGGAACTAAGGAAACCCCATTTTTAATTTATTAACTATTTCAGCTTTCGTACATTAACTTCGCGTCCGTACCACTCTCCAAAACATTAAGGTTAACCTGACTATCTTGCGTGACCTTACTCCTAAACGTCTTGAGTGATCACCATAAAATTTTCGGATTAATCCTATAACCACAAAGGGTTCAATTAATTAACTTTCTGTCATGGTTTACGTGCTGAACCAGAACTGACCCATTTTGCTAAAAATTCAATTCCGGCAAATCCGTATTTCGTTATTCAGAAATTCCAACTCTCACTTGTGCTACACTCATAAGGCTAACTTGGTACCAAAAATTAGCTTCATTGAAGGTCTGTAAGGTCAGTTCTTAGGCCGTTGAAGATGCCATCCCATTCTGCCTAGCTTCAGTAGTTTGATATCTTGTCATTGGTTCAAGTCAAAGGTCCACCATTCATCTTGTTCTTATGAGATATATTATTGATTACCACTTACACCTTAAATCATCTAAAAACAGCCTTGTAACTAAATGCATGTAATAAAAGATTCCATCTTTGAGAGAATAAGCCACATGAAATGCATTGTTCTTAAGGAATCTCTAAGAAATAATCTTAAACTTAGAATATTCGACTAAAGATCAAATCTTAAGGACCTCTAAGCATTCAAGTCACTAACTCTTTAAGTAAATCATGAGAGATCATTGTATACTTGCCTCTTCAAGCTAAAGCTCTTGTCTTTGCTTGGTTATGGAGTGAGTTGAGTTGAAATCCACTTCCTTCTTCACTCTTGGTTGCACGGTTTTGATGGAGAGGAAAGAAGAGGGTTAGTCTTCATTCAATAGTGAAAATAGGATGCATTTGAGGCTAGAACATCTTACCAAAATGAAGCTTGAATGGAGCTTGAAATGGATTCAAACCACCAAGATGTTAGCTTCTCCTAGTAGCTTGCCAAATCTTCATCTAGTGACCATTTTGGAGGTCACGTTTTTTTTGGCAAGGGAAAGAAAAATACATTGTGAGCTTCATCCTTTGAAATATAGAACTCACTTAGAAGATTCAACATTCAACTTACCTAGATGAGTTCTTGGAGCTTGAAGATGAAGATAGTCTTGACTCTCCTAAGCTTCTATATGGCCGAAATTATGATGATGATAGAGTAGTATTCTTAGTGTTCAATGAGTCTTCCATGGCTTGTTTAGGTGAGTTCTTGAGGGTGTTCAAAACTTGGAGATGAAGAAGAGCTCCATGGATGAACTTGAAGATGTTAGAGAGCTTATTGGATAGTAGAAGAAGTTTTCATGGGGAAGAAGAGAGAGGGAGGGGGGGCGGTCAACATGGAGGGAGCAAGGGGACAAGGGGGTTTCCAAGGAGTGCATAGAAAGATGAAGACCACCTTGTGTCTTGTACTTTGACTAACTTAGTCTCCCATGCCTACAATTTCTTTTCATTTTCTATCTTCTTTCTTTTCTTTCTTGTCTTATTTTATTGTATTCTTACTAATTAATTAAAATGTGATAATAAGAAAGACTCTAGATGCTTCCAAGGCCCTTATGGCCGAATTCTCATGAGGTTTGGGGGGTATTTTTGTCATTTCATTTGTGTCATGTGACACACTTATATAATAATATTAAATTTCCTATAATATTTACCTTAAAGTAATTCCATTGGATAATAATAAAATATCATAAATGGAATTTAAATAATTATACCCAGATGACTAATTCTTAGTGACTCATCACATTCGAATCGGCGGTATCCGTCACTTAATCATACTTTCAAGTACATGGTTGTCGGGGTACAACACCTAATGTATATTATATTGCGTTCTCATCACCTTTCTCACCTTTTGGAAGACCTAGAAAGGTCACCCAAATTTGGGTACCAAAAGGGATATTCTCAAAGGGTTGAATAAATAACCCTTACGAACGCACGTTTGAGATTATTTAAAATATATGATTTTTTTACATGCTCTTTCCATATTTACAGGCATATTTTGATTGACTTTCCAAAATAAAGGGGGAGAGAAAGCATGATTTAAGGGGGAGAGAGATACTAATTGCATAAATTAAGGGGGAGCGACTTGGAATTTTGAAATTCAAATTTTGAATTTATGCATGATTGAAGGGGGAGCGAAAGGATTTAAATCATGAGTATAGGTTATTTTGAAAATCATCAAAAGGGGAAGATTGTAGAGAAAAAGGGGGTTTGAGTGATTTCAAAATATATGATTTAAATGTGCATAAAAACGTGCATGATATAAATGTGCATGATATATTGCAGATAACTTGCCTTATATAGTTCATATATAATGTTGCCGTACTAACGAGCCATGAAGCGTTAAAGCTTACATCAAATGGCAAACATTTGTTGTGTTTATACTATTTTCAGGTGCCACCATTAATGAACTAAACTAGTTCATTAGCTGAAGTACTTAGTTAATTAAACTAAGTAGTTCACTAAAGGAAGCTACATTTGGACAAGGCACAAAGGCAACAAGACTAAAAAAGGAAAGTCTCCTCCTCCTCCCTTCATCACATATATACACGCCTACATATATATAAATATATATATTTTCAGATTTTTTGAAAAAGGCACATACACATGTATTCCAACGTACTACCGACACGTTATATATTTTACATACGTACGTTAACGTCACACCACCATACTTAACTCATATTTATGAGTATATTCAGGTCTTATATCATATGATATAAGTCATGGTGATGACAAATTAAATACGACACGTTAAAAGGTTTTAAACCAAAAATTGTCGTATCGGGCGAATACTGAAACTTCACCAACGTGTCACGTACTTGCCATAAATAGATGGCCAGCCCCTACACTTCAAAAATACTCAAAAATTTCGTGGGTATGATGTTATGTGCAGCCATAAAATCATTCCATGTTGGCACACACAAATCACCCCACATTAAGGCCAAATTGTGGAGATTCCAATTTCAATTTTGTCACATGTAAATGGCGCCACTTTAAGACCAGCCAAGTGCTGAATATTAAAGTTTAATTTATATATATTATGTGTAACATAATATATATAACATGTGAAAAAAGTTGGAATTTAATTAGAGAAAAATCGGGTAATCGATAAACATCGAAAATTCGGTTTTCTACGTACACAACACATGGAACATTTTTGGCACATCATATGACACGTATCTAGACACTTTTTACATATGTCATACATCTTAAAGTGTTCTAGAAAATTAAATTAAGGGCTGATTGGAATATGCCATGTGTGTATTATTAAATGTGCACTATCTTACAAAGTTTGCAAAAATAAAATTCAGCACATGCATATACATGTTATACACGCCTATACAGCTGAGATGGAGCATATGTGGAGCCTTTTTGGCATATTTATTGGTCAAGAATCAATCACACAATGTTGGTGATTTAAAGAAAGAAGCTACAAAAGGTAATGTTTCAAATTTTATCTCATTTGAAACACATGCTGAAAATTTCAACATGTGGAAGATAGGTTGGCCGATTTTTATCATTCATGAGGGGATATTTTGTGTCTTGAAACATGTGATCAATTAGAAGAAGAATTGGAAGTAATTTGAATAAGATATGAATTCATAAAGTGTGATATCTTGAATATCACACATGCTGAAAAAATTTCAGCATGTGTGTGTATGCATCTTGGCCGAAATGTTGGCCACATTAGTGTCCAATTTCATTTCCAAAATTGATAAGAAGATTGTCTACTAATTGGTGATTTATTTTAAAAGAAAAATCAATTAAAATTTGGAAACAATTTGAATTATATCACCATGTATCACATGCTGAAATTTCAGCATGTCAAGTATTCTTTATGGCCGATTTTTTGCTTAATTTGGTGGAGAAATTATCTTGCTTGATTTGGGTGATAATCTTATGAGTTATGGCAACTATTTTATGTTGATTTTGGCACATGTTTTTAGTGGAATTCTCAGATTTTCCAAGTCATCAAATGATGACAACATTCAACCTATCAATGAGTGCCAAGTAAGCAAAAGTTAAATGATCATCCAATGAGGAGGTGCCAAGTAAGCAAGAGCAAATCACAATGATACCACATATTCTCCCAAGGACTTAGAAGACAATTTTCAAGAGGAGAAGGACTCCTAGGGGGGACGGCCATATGCTTAAAAAGGAAATGAAGAAGAGCAAAAAAAGACAAGAATAAGCATTACATTCTTGAAGATCAAAAACGCCCTAGCTCTCTTCTTTTACACTTTCTTTCTTTTTTCTTCCTAAAATCCTATTGTACTTATATTCATATTCTTGATTAGGCTTATCTAGACCACCACACATTCTTTATCTTTGTAAAAGATTGATCAAGGTGTGATCAATCTTCAATCTTGCAAGGTGGTGGTGTTCGTGCGCAATTGTATTCAACATACAAGGTTTGTAAAGGGTTGGAGTTGGTGTGTAACTCCATCAACCCTGTGGTAAGGTATTTTTGTGTTGTGTGATTAGTGTGAACCAAGGAAGGTGTTCCTCGAGAACTGGAGTAGGTTGTTTATAACCGAACCAGTATAAAATTCTTGGTGTCATTTACTTTCAGCACTTACTTTCAGTTTCAGCACTGTTTATCCTTTTTGATCACGCTCGTAAAAATAGTAAACAGATTTCAAAAATTACGAAACTTTCTGAAGACATAGCGACACGTTTTAAGGTTCTTTTGGCACAAGTTTCAACCCTTTTGGACAAGTAAAAGTCACCCAAACTTCCAAAGTGCTGAGACTAGTGCAGTCTGATTTTCAGGCTTGCAAAGATTGAGACTTTGATCGTATTTGACTAACTTCCCAAAAGCATTTTTCAAAAATGATTCAACCTATTTAAATATAACTTATAAGGGGTTATTGTTTAAAATTTCAGAGCATTTGGAGTTACGCACAAATAGGAATTAATTTTTCAAATCAGGCTACCGTTTCTGGCAGATTCACGCAATCTGACCACCAACGATTTTTGAAGGGGTTAGAGGTTGAATTTAAATCTGAAATTTTTAGGAGACACTCATAACATCTGAGGCTAAGTTCTCTCAAAATTTCAGAATTTTTGAAGATCTACAAACTAGTCTTAAAAACGTTTTAAAACTGGTTCTGAAAACAGAAACTGTTTTCAGAAGTTGGGCTTTTGGTTTTAAACAATTTTAAAAACCACTTTTCCGCACCCACTATTCAACCCCCCCTTCTAGTGGTGCCTTGCAGATCCTACAATTCAATCCACTTTGAATTGGATGTCTTTACTCACTATCTCTCATCTTCTTCTTTCTTGTCTTAGTGACTATTTTGAGTTGAAGTGACCTAAATCAAGAAAACCATGAAAAACTGCACAATACTCAATTCATCCCTTCTAGACTGTTATTACAGACCTAACAATTGGTGTCAGAGCTTAGGATTGATTGATTGATTGATTTTCTATCAATAAGAAGGCATTTTATATTCTTTCAAGTGCTCTAACTACTATTGAGCTTATTAGACTTAAAGGCCTTAAAAGGACCCATGATGCATGGAAAAGGTCGAAGATTATCCATGAAGGAACCAGTCGAGTGAGAATGGCCAAACAGATAATGCTCATGAAGGACTATGAAATGTTCGGTAGGAAGAACAGTGAAAAGATTGAGAAAACTATTGATCGATTCACCCGAATTGTAAATCAACTTTCTATGATTGATAAGAAGATATCAAATGAAGATCTTGTCTAAAAAAATACGTACCTCTTTGTCAATAGAATGTTCATCCAAATTGACGACCATCACCGAATCCAAGAACCTCAAGACACTTTCTGTTGATGAATTATTCGAAAACCTTTTGACACATGAAATCTTGATTGATAAGAGAAATCAATTAGATCCTATTAAGCCTCCATAAGTGTCACACAAAAGGTTGATTATAGAGTCGAAGATTTGGATAAAGAAGCTGCACTTCTAGTTAGGAAATTTAAAGTGTCGGAACTAGAAACAAATCTCAAGGAAGGAAGTTCTTCAAAAGTTCACCCCAAGGCAAAGAAAAAGGCAAAAAATGTTATATGTGAGGCCACGTCAAGGGGCCACAAAAGAAAGATAAGAAAGTTTTTTCTCAAAAGAAGGCTTTCAATGTGAAAGTGATAACTTAGGGTGATCTTCTTTCCGAATCGGATGGTGACGATGGTGAAGGCAGGCATGTTAAACTTGTTAGATAATCAAGAAACGCAGCACACTTGCCTTTATGATATTGCAAGGTGAATTATGATATTTACAAGATGATCTTAAAAAATGTAATTTAAAATATAAGAATATTAAGAAAGAATTCAAGAAATGCATAATAAAAGACAAGAACTTGCGTGAAAAGAACATTTTGATTTATCAAGATCTTGATATTATACTTACGATGCATAAGGCCATATTACTATAGAATATGAATACTAGGATGGAATGTGAAAGACTAAAATTAAATTTACAAAAACTAACCAATAGTAAAAAAAACCTTGACAAATTACTTGGAAAACAAAAAGTCTGAATGGATAAAGATGGCTTTGGATTTGATCTCATTCTAAGAAGAGCTCAAAGGTTGAAGGAACAAAAAACGATTCACTGTCCCATAAGCCCAAAAACACTAAAATGAAGTATGTGTCTACTTGTTTCTGTTGGAACAAAAAGGGACATACAATAAGTGTGTGCAAAACTAGACATATTAGTATGTATGATCGGAAGCCTAAGGGGCGAAGAACTAATCTTTGAGACTCAATCATCAAAGGGTACCAAACTGTAAACTATTTAGTATTGTAGATACTCAAAATAAATAGAATAGCCAAAGATGAGGCGACCAAATGGCTTATGGAGACCGGTTGTTCAACTCATACAAATGATTTTACTTCACTATGGCATAGAAGACTCAGACATATTAGTTTCAAACTTGAATTTTGAAAGTCATGACTTATGTGACACTTGTCAAAAGGCAAACCTTGTTAAGTCAAGATTTAAGGTCAAAAGTGACATCTCCACTACCAGACCTCTTATTATGGATTTGTATGAGAATATTAGCACAAGTCGAATTGGAAAACATTACACCATTGTGGTAGTTGCTTTTCTAGATTTACTTGAGCTATGTTCTTAGTTAGAAAGAACAAAACATGCCACGGTTCATTAATCTTGTAAAAGATTACAATATCTAAAAGAAGATATCATCAAGGAAATTAGAAGTGATAGAGATGTGGAGTTTAATGGTGAACTTCAATAATTTTTCTCAAAGGGTATGAACACAAATTTTCAGCTTCTAGAACTCCTCTACAAAATGGTGTGGTAGAAACAAAAAATAAAATACTTCAAGAAATGAGTAAAGTCATGCTAAATGAATTTGATTTGCCTATGTACTCAAGGGTTGAAACAGTCCATATAGCTTGCTATGTGATAAATAGAGTTTGCTTAAGGATATTTCTTAAAAAGACTCCTTATGAACTTTAGAAAGAAAGAATACCCAATATTAAGTATTTCAAGGTCATCGGTTGTAAGTGTTAAGATATAAAATGTTTTGATGATGAAAAGATGTTTTAAATAAGTTAAATTTACACTTGAGATTTGATGCTAAATAAGAAGAATAGACTATGTCAAAAATGGTTGAGATTGGAACTTACTGTCCAACATCGATCTCTCAGACTGAGGACATCGATCGATCGATGTCACTTTAGTCTCTTCAAAGAGAGACTTCGATCGATCGATGTCAGGCAGAAAAGTTTCTGTCCAACATCGATCTCTCAGACTCGATCGATGTCACTTCAGTCTCTCCCAAGAGAGACTTCGATCGATCGATGTCAGGCAGAAAAGTTTCTGTCCAACATCGATCTCTCAGTCCAGGGGACATCGATCGATCGATGTCACATCAGTCTCTCCAGGGGAGACTTCGATCGATCGATGTCAAGCAGTTTCAAAACTGCAAAGTTTCTGGTGGACATCGATATCTCAGCCAGGCACTTTGATCGATCGATGTCCCCCAGAATTCAAATTTTTATGAATGTTGGAACAAAATCCAAGGGAGATTAATGGTGTTTTCTCTATCCAATCTTGCTCAAATTTTTTGTGGACTTTACTCTATCATAATACATGCTTCCTTGACTATTATATCCATGTCTAAGTCATTCTAGGTTAGCTATTGAGGATCAAATCACTCCATAGGGTGGCTAAATATTATTTGTTTATTATCTTGACTTTGGATGGAGTTGAAGACATAGTGGAGGCTTCAAAAACGTGGTGACCATCTTCTATAAATGGATGAAGCTTGGATGAGGCAAATACACACTTTCACCATCATCAAGCTTCATTATTCATTGTTGTATATTTCTCTCATATGTATAAAAGTGCTTAAAGCTTGTTAAGTCTTTCTTTGTTCTTCATTGTTGTATATTGAGAGATAGAGAGTCTAACACAAGAGGAATCATAAATATTTGATCTCTAGCTTGTGTTTAGACTAGTGAGAAAGTGTGATCCCTACTACTTCCTTCAACCCATTGTGAGAAAGTTCTTGAGAGAACTTTGTGTAGGACCTGCAAGACACCACTAGAAGGGGGGAGGGTTGAATAGTGGGTGCGGAAAATTTGTTTTTAAAAATGTTTTACTCCAAAAACCCAACTTCTGAAAGCAGTTTCTGTTTTCAGGACCTGTTTTGCGACGTTTGAAAAACTAGGTTACAGGTCTTGAAAAGTTCTAAAATTTTGAGAGATTGTAGTCTCAGATGTTCTGAGTATCTCCTAAAAATTTCAGATCAAAATTCAACCTTTAACCCTTTGAAAAATCGTTGGTGGTCAGATTGCACAAATCTGCCAAAAACGGTAGTCTGATTTAAAAAATTTATTCCAATTAAACCGTGGCTGAAAATGGTCTGAAAATTTAATGACAAACCCCTTACTCTGTGTATTTAATTTGGTTGAAACAGTTTCGAAAAATTCCTTTGGGAAGTTAGTCAAATGCGTTCAAAGTCTCAACCTTTGCAAGTCTGAAAATCCGACTGCACTAGTCTCAGAACTGTTGACGTTTGAATGACTTATACTTGTCCAAAAGAGTTGAAACTTGCGCCAAATGAAACTTAAAGCGAGTGGCTATGTTTCTGGAAAGTTTCTTGATTTTTGAAATGCTTTTGATATTTTTAAGATCGCAATAAAAATGATGTACTGTGCTGGAAACTGAAAGTAAAGTGTTGAAAAGTAAAGAACACAAGGAATTTTATACTGGTTCGGTTAAATCAACCTACTCCAGTCTTCGAGAACACCTTCCTCGATTATCACTAAACAAAATAACACCTTACCACACAGGGTTGATGGAGTTATACACCAACTCCAACCCCTTACAAACCTTACAAACAATTACAATGATCACGAACACCACCACCGAGCGGATGAAGGATTGATCACACATTGATCAAACTTTTACAACAATATAGCGTGTATGGTGCTTTATATGAAGCCTATACAATATGTATGAATATGAATACAATAGGCTTTGAGAGAGAAGAAGAAAGAAAGGTAGAAGAAGAAGATGTAGAAAATGTTTTTCACTCTTGGATTTGTAAGACTTGTCTTGCATTTGATTTGCTCTTCTTCACTCCTTTTTATCAAGTGTGGTCGTCCCCCTCTTGCCTTTTCTTCCTCTTGAAAATTATCTTTTAAGTCATTGGAAGAATACGTTGTATAACTGTGACATCAACTTGCTTACTTGGCAACACTTCATTGGATGATCATCTTGGCCTTGCTTACTTGGCACTCATTGATTGGATGAGATTTGTCATCATTTGATGACTGTATAAATCTGAAAATGTCACTTAAAACATGTGCCAAATTAATCATAAAAATATTGCCAAAAGTCACATAATCAATCCCACTTAATTTGCAAGACAAATTATCCTTCATTTACCTCAAAATTTCGGCCAAGTCATTTCTCCACATGCTGAAATTTTCAGCATGTGCACTATTCAAGACATATTCAAATTATTGTCATGTTAGTATTACATTAATCCGTTGAAAAATCAAATATGTTAAATTTAGGACCAAGTTTTCGGCCACATTCATTCAACACATGCTGAAATTTTCAGCATGTGTGATATTTCAAATATCTTCAAATTATTTCCATAACATCATCAAATCAATCCATTAAAATTGAAGAGGAAAATATATCACCATTAATCACAAGAAATCGGCCAACTCAATGTACACATGCTGAAATTTTCAGCATGTGTCACATATGTGACATAGTTTGAAACATTACCTTGTGTCGCTTCCTCCTTTATGTCACCAACCTTGTATACTTCATTCTTGGCCAATCAAGATGCCAACTAAGCTCCACATATGCTCCATCAAGGCTGAGGTAGGCGTGTGACAAAGCTTGAACATGTGCTGAATTTATTTTTGCAAACTTTGTAAAATAGTGCACAATAATTATACACATATGGTATATTCCAATCAGCCCTAAATTGATTTTTCTAGAACACTTTAGAATGTATTTAATATGTAAAAAAGTGTCAAGATACATGTTATATGTCATATCAAAAATGTTCCATGTGTCGTGTTCGTAGAAAACCGAAATTTTGACTTTTGTCGATTACGCGATTTTTCTCAGATTAAATTCCAACTTTTTGCACATGTTATATATATTATGTCACACATAATATACATAGAATAACTTGAACATTCAGCTCTAAAGGCTGAGTAAAGTGGCGCCCCATGTGCTTAAAAAGATGAATTTGGAATCTCCACAATTTGGCCTTAATTGGGGGTGATTTGTGTGTGCCAACATGGAATGATTTCATGGCTCAATATACCATTTAAGCCACGAAAGTTGTGGCCATTTTTGAAGTGTAGGGGCTGGCCATCTATATATGACAAGTACGTGACACATTGGTGAAGTTTCGATTGTCACCCGATATGATAATTTTTGGTTTAGAACCTTGTAACATGTCGTAATAATTTTGTCATCACCATGACTTATATCATATGATATAAGACCTGAATATACTCATAAATATGAGGTAAGTATAATGGTGTGACGTTAACGTACGTTCGTAAAATGTATAACGTGTCGCTAGTACGTTGTAATATATGTGTATAGTGCCTTTAAAAAAATTTGAATATATTTTTTTTACATGAAAGACGGGCGGTACCGTCCGGAGATTTTATTAATGTAATTTGCCCTCACTTGTGGCGGAAGAATACTGTGGTTATATTTTGCCCTAATTACGGAGGGAGACTCTCCCAAACCAAATGAATCGAAATATGAAAAATGTACAGAAATCGCAATATAGTAGCTAATAAAAATGATAATGTAATAATACATAAAGTGTGACATAAAGCTAAAGACATGGACTTGTAAATGACTTGCTGCTGCTTCCATCTCAAACTCTGCTGATACACGAAAGTTGTCCTTGCAATAGAATGTGAATTTGTGTATAATGTGTGGGTCTCCGTCAAACGCCAATTAGTCCACCAAAGCAATATGATCAGTAAATGTGAAATGCAGCGGGATGTAGATGAAATAAAAGATATACAATACGTACCAATGTTGCCTGTATTCCAACAGAACACAGGCAACAGACAGTAAATCCCAGCCAGCTCTTCATTGCAATCGTCCATTAATGATAGAAAGTATTCTTTCCCTCGCCGATGGCAATCCACAACACAAAACCGGAGGTTAAAAGCCATATAATTTGTGCCAATGAGTGAAGTAGTAAGTAGTAGTGTTGTACCCCAACGACCATGTACTTGAAACCGTGACCAACCGATGTAATGAAAACAATGAATCTTTCAATTACATGTTACTTAAGTCAAAGTAGCACTACTTTACTTAATTACTTTTGAAATGGATACTAAATAACTAAGTAAGGGGATGTCACAAGGTATTATAATACCTTGTGAATTTCGGCCAAGAGGCCTTGACCAACCATAGAACAATCTTGATCATAAGAAAGCAAGCCTAATTGATCTTCACAAAGAAAGATTAAAATCATATTAGATAAAATAAATAATAGTATAAATTATATAAATTTGGGATAGGATAAATGTGAAATGACCAAAACACCCCCAAGAGCCCCAAAATTTCGGCCAAGGCTTAGGAGAATCTAGAATTCTCCACACTCTTCTAAATAATCCATAATTAACAAATTACATAATAATTTAAAAATAAAATAGGCAACTTGCATGCAAAAGAAATGTTAAAATAAGAAAAGATGAGCTAGAATGTAAGAAAAAGTAAGGCCTAGACCCTCTTTTTTCCCCTCCCATGCACCGCGGATTGCCCCCTTCCCTCGCCCCTCTAGATTTTTTTTTTAAATTGCAAGACCAACCTCAATTCATTCTATCTTGAATCTTCCCTCAAGCAAACCAAGCCAACACTTAAGAAAATCTCCATCTTCCTTCCATCACCAACTTTCGGCCAACACCTCAAAGATAGGAGGTTCAACTCCATCTTCTTCTTCAAGCTCAAGGAGCCTCTAGGTAAGTCTCATTTCAAAGTTCCTAAGTAGATATTCATACATAATAGTGAAGCTCACAAGGATGTTTTTATTCACCCCAACCGTGGCCTCCATGTTCAAAAAGGTGAAAGTCTTCAACTCTCTTAGGTGGTGCTATCTTGCTACACTTGAAGCTCCATTCCAAGCTCACTTTGGTAAGATGTTTTAGCCTCAATTAAAACTCTATTTTCACTATTGAATGAAGACTAACCTTCAGACCCCCGGCTCTACCTGCATAAATGCCATGATAATAGGGATATGTTGTGCTAGTATGTTAGTGAATAAATTCAAGAAATACAAATAAAGGCCTTTAGATATTAAAATACACATCACGTATATATGTACATGTAATGTAAAACAACGGTAAAACATACGCAACCAAGTGGAAAGTTAACCTAAAGCGTAGACAGTGTCTACGCCTATCTATGTCCCTACATATACTCTAAAGTGTCCCTATATATGACTTATACCTCGTTAACCTTAATCTTATGTCTCCATAAACTCCTATCCTGGACCACGTCCTCAGAGAGGTGCAAATCTAGTAAGTCGTGTCTTATCTGCTCATCCCAAGTCAGTTTGGGTCTGCCTTTACTCCTGTTTCCTTCTACAATTAGGCTTTCAATTGCTCTGACCGACGCCGTTGTCTGTCCCCGCTTGACATGCCCAAACCATCTCAATCTTCCCTCCCTTATCTTATCGGCTATACTAGCCACGCCTAACCTTTCCCGAAACACCTCATTTCTGATCCGGTCTAGCCTTGTATGCCCACACATCCATCTTAACATTTTCATCTCTGCCACTTCCATCTTCTGTAGTTGTGACTTCTTGATGGCCCAGCAGTCTGTCCCATATAGCATTGCCGGTCGCACTGCCACCCTATAAAATTTTTCCTTTAATTTAGTTGGGAAATTTTTATCACACAGCACCCCTGAGGCCGCCCTCCATCTACACCAGCCTGCTTGAACTCGATGTGCTACATCATTATCTATGTCGCCATTCTGCTGCACAAATGATCCTAGGTACTTAAACTTACTTACCTGTGGTACCACTTGACCATCGATGGTGAGTTGGCTATCCTCACTGTCTGCTGCGCCGCTGAAGTCGCAGTGCAGATACTCGGTCTTAGAACGGCTAATCTTTAAGCCTTTTCTCTCTAAAACATCTCTCCACTGTTCTACTCTCATACTCAGGGTATGTCTACTTTCTGCGACTAATGCAATATCGTCAGCAAAAAGCATACACCACGGAACTGCCTCCTGTATCGGCTTTGACAACTCGTCAAGGACAACGGCGAAAAGAAATGGACTCAACGCAGACCCTTGATGAAGAACGACCTCCACCGGAAAGAAGTCTGTATTTCCCACAGCCGTACGAACAATTGTTTTTGTCCCAGCATACATATCTCTAATTATGTCTATATACTTGACATAGATTCCTCTTGCCTCCAGACTATCCCATATCAGGCTACGCGGCACACTATCATATGCTTTTTCAAGATCAATGAAAACCATATGTAAACCGCGCTTCTTCTCCCTATACTTCTCCATTAATCTCCTGAGAATGTGTATTGCTTCCGTAGTTGACCTTCCTGGCATAAAACCAAATTGATTCACCGTAACCTTAGTTTCTCTCCTAATCCGAGTGTCGATTATTCTCTCCCATAACTTCATGGTATGGCTTAGCAACTTAATCCCTCTATAGTTCCCACAACACTGTGCGTCTCCTTTGTTCTTATATAGGGGGACCACGACACTCTTTCTCCACTCATCTGACATCTTTCCTGTTTTGTAAATACGATTGAACAGAGTCGTTAGCCATTGGACCCCTTCCTCTCCTAAATGCTTCCATGCCTCAATGGGTATGTTATCTAGGCCGACCACTTTAGCTCTTCCCATCTTCTTCAGTGCTCTCATCACCTCTCCTTGTGTGATGTTCTGACAGTCGGAGTGATTATGTTGTCGTTGTTGGTTAGTGGTGCTTTCTCGTTCTTTGTAGTCGGCACTACAAGTAAGGTAAGTAGGCTCCTACTGATCCCGAACAAAAACAACCTAACAACCTAACAACCTAATTCCTTATGTGGAATGAGAGATGCTACCCGGGCGTGGGACCTCTCTACCGCTAGTGATTATCTCTGGTCAAGTATGCTCCCTATACTACTGTTATTGTTCTTTTGAAAGGGTCTGGTCCTTTATTTTCTTCACACCCAAATGGCGGACGGTGACGCCAAATTCACCGCCGGGAAAGGCGACGCCGCTGTTTCCACCTCGGCCGCCTCGCTCTTCCCCGCCTTCTCTCTCTTTCCGACAGCCAGCGCTACTCCTTCCACCGTGAGTCACAACGAAGAAACTGCCACTGTGCCTGAATGGCTCCGCAACACGAGCTTCACGACTGACCTCGCTATAATAAGCGACGCCGTTGCGTCCAACTACGAGACTCACAATTCCAGGATCGAATCTGCGTCAGAAGAAGAAGAAAAAGCTGAAGTTAAAAATTCGCTTCCGCCGTATGAGTTGCTTGAGCCCTCAGCATCGGATTCTGGTTCCGAATCCAAGAGGAAGAAGAAGAAAAAGAAGAGGAGGAGGGTGGAATCAACTGCTGCTGCGCCATTCTATGAGTTTGTGTCCACTTCCAGAAAGCCTGATGTTCGAACCTGGGCCTCTTCTGCTTCTTCAACCGGTAGCACTAAGGAGTATTATTTTGATTCTCGTGGTGATCGTGACAATTTGGCTTTCGGTTCTCTTTACAAGTAATCCTTTTCATCTTAATGTCTTATGGTATTTTTCCGTAATCCTGAAATTAACGTGTTATTCTATTATTCTCAGATTCCCAAAATGATGAATATAGTATCTGTCAATGGGAAGAAAGTTAGCTGAACATATGTAATGTTGTTCCTGATTAGTGCCCTTTAAGGTGGATGACATTATTTTAGTCCAAAGGTTACTGCCACAAATAACCTGCTAGGAGCTTAATATATCGACAGATATTCTAGTCAGAGGTTGTGCATTTTAGGGGTATTTTATATTACTTTTCTTTTGGTAAAATTGTTATTATGTCTAATATTTCTAGTTTTAGGGCTAATAAATGGACTATTTCGGCTTAATGTAAAAATATATATATTGAAAAGAACAATGCTTGGGTGGTGGACATGAACTTTTGTCATTCATCTGTCTTCTTTGTGCTTCTCCATTTTGCATTTATTTGATAGTTAATTTCTCTTAAGAGCCTTGTTCTGTCTAGTCAGTTGAAATTTGTCTTGCAAGTTGATCTAGGTTTGACATTCACGTAGGTACATCATATGGAAATTCATGAGGGAATTGTAAGCCAATTGCTTTCTGTTTACTTGTCCTTCAACGTTTCAATTGCCCCAACCTGATGCCTATTAAACTATCTCGTTCAGAGTTATTAATATGTTTAGGATTCTACTGCTGTTTATAGTTTGCATCTTTTCCATAAGCATTGTGTAGATTAAGAATCGTATTTATTTGATAACTATGTACTGGTAGCCCTCTAGCTCTGCTGACTGGTTTTCATTCTCAAAAATAATGAATAATGTGCCTGTAGTCACAAGTTTACTGCATTAGAGGTTCATTATGTTAATGCAATATGCTACGTTGCAGGATAGATGTTGCTCGCTACAAGCTTCATTATTCATCTAAAAAAGATGGGCTCAGCTATTATAAGTTGAAAAATATGGGTTCAATTTTTGACGGGGATGATGATAATGACTTATTGGATGGTAAACTTATGTCAGGGGGCCGCTATTGGTCTCCACAATATGCTGCACTGGAGCGCCATAGGAATCTGAAGCGAATTCGCGTTCTTGTCCCTGGAAGGACAGAGTCAAGTACTGCCGCTGATTTTGTCCCTTTGGTGGATGAAATATCTGGAGAAAGAAATTCCCCAAGCTCTAAGATAGTTGAAGAATCATGGGAAGACGAGGTTCTTCGCCAAACAAAGGATTTTAACAGGTTGACCAGAGAAAGGCCGCATGACGAAAAAGTATGGATGTCCTTTGCGGAGTTTCAAGACAAGGTTGCTGGCATGCAACAACAGAAGGGTGCTCGTTTGCAGACCCTTGAAAAAAAGATCAGTATTTTGGAAAAAGCAACTGAACTTAATCCCGAGAGTGAAGACTTACTACTTGCTCTTTTGAAAGCGTATCAAAATAGAGATGGAACTGATGTCTTGATTGGTAAATGGGAGAAAATACTGGTGCGGAATTCTGGGAACTACAGGTTATGGAAGGAATTTTTGCGGGTCGTTCAGGGGGAGTTTTCAAAATTTAAGGTCTCTGAAATGAGAAAAATGTATGCAAATGCGATTCAAGCTCTGTTTGGTGCATGCTGCAAGCAGCATAGGCAGGTTCTGAATATCACATCCTCATGTTGTACGGGAGAGGTTTATATTCTAATTCATGTTTCATTAGTTTTCATTTAATCTTTGTTTTTCAGTATCCTTAGGTTCCAATTGCTTAATGATCTGTTGCATGTCGGTCTTGTCTGTTATCAAACACGGTTGTGCATGTCTTGACCATTCTGTTTTACAATTGTGCTTGTGTGGTGGCAGTTTTTCAATAGCTTAAGTAGCCAGGCCACTGTAATTTTAAACTGCAGAGGAAGTATCTTTCTGAGGAAACACCTATTTGAAGATTTTGAAATGAGATAAATTTTAGTCTATTTCTCTTTGGGATGTTAGAGTGCAGCACTCCTATTCCAGTGATGAAATTTCCTGTTGCTTATCTTAGAGGCTCTAATTGGTGTTATCTGATGCCAGTTATATTTATTATCTGCAGGTACATCAAGCTGCTGCTCAACCTTCAAATGACCCCACTCTTCTTCATCTTGAGCTTGGTTTAGTTGATATATTTATTAGTCTTTGCCATTTTGAATGGCAGACAGGGCACAGAGAACTGGCTACAGCTTTATTGCAGGCTGAAATGGAATATGGTTTGTTTTCACCTTCTTTATTTCTTAGTGAACAAAGCAAACAAAAACTTTTTGAACACTTCTGGATTAGTGACAGTGCTAGAGTTGGAGAAGAGGGTGCTCTTGGCTGGTCAACTTGGTTAGGGAAGGAGGATGAAGATGGACAGAAATCAGTTGCTGAGGATTTATCGCAAACTGATGAAGGGGGTTGGACCGGGTGGTCAGAACCAGTGTCTAAATCTGAGAAAGTAAGTGCAGAATTGGAAGAAAGTGTGGTGAGTGAATCGATTACCAATGAATCTGATGATGTCCCTGAGGGCAGGTATGTGGATGATTATGATGATACTGAGACATTGTTGAAAAAGCTTGGCATTGACGTTGCTGCTGAAGGCAACATGGAGATAAAAGACACTAAAACATGGATAAAGTGGTCTGCTGAAGAATTGTCCAGAGATTGTAAACAGTGGATGCCTTTACGCACAAAAGCTGGTTAGTATCTCTTCTACCCACTGATTTCTATCTAAAATGAGCTTAACCCTATGAAACAGGGATCAAATCCTCTCCTCTATTTGGTCTCCCCAATTCTCCTCCACAGTCTCAAATGCTGCCGTTTCGCCAAAAGAAATTTGCCAACCCTTCTACATTACACAACCAACCCATTTCTGCCATTCCCCACCAACAGACCCACAACCGTTTACGGCTACATCACCACTTCACCCTCCCTGAGCCACTCACCACCAACAACCGCAAGCCCCTACGCCACCAACAGCCCCACCACTCCAACGCTCCATCATTCCTCCCCCTGCACGCTTATTCTCCTCTCTCCTTCTACACCCGATCATCCCTCTGCCTGTAATGACAGAATCTCAGCAACAATTAACATGTTGCATTGCAGCTAACGTTCATATGAAAAATAAAGCTTTGAAGGCAAAAAGAGCACAAATGGCTAGGAACACAAAAAGTTTTGGCTTATTTGCCTTCCAGTTTCATGCTTCTTCTATTTGTGCCATCAGCGGGAAGAACAGCCGCAGTGGCTTCATCGCCGGCTGCTGAAGGTAGAGAAACTGGGGGATAAAAGTTAAAGTGAATCGGGAAAATTTTAGGTTTGTAGGAATTGTAAAAGAAAGGATTGTTACTGCTACTACTACTATTATTATATTTTTTTTCAAGTTGTGGAATAGTGTTGATGGTCTAGGGTGTGGGTTTGTTGGTGGGGGTTGGCTAGGAGGAAGGATGATGGATGTGGTGGTGGTTCGTGGTGGCTGAAACCGGATAGGAGGAAGAGGGGTTGAGATGAAGATGAAAGGTTGTCCATTTTTTTTGACCAATTGGCAGTAGTAGGTGGCTAGGGAGTTGGATTGGGGAGGCCAAATAGGCGAGAGACGATTTGTTCCCTATGTAATACTTAAGAAAAATCCTCTGGTACTTTCCGGTTACATTGCTGTTAGCTTCGTCAGTGTATAGTTGCACTTATTATTTCAGAATCTCGTTGTATCCAATGCAAGTGCTTTTAGATGGAAGATACATGTCAAGTGAGAAATCTGAATGAGCTCATTTCACCTTTAAAATAGCCCTTTAAATGTGACACTTTTCAGGAACTTGATGCATTGACTATGGTTCAACTGTTGATATTTTTCTAATATATACTTCATTAATAAATATTATTATTGTTTTAATTTTAAGAATTGTTGTCCAGTTGATCGGGTCCTAGTCAAAGAAACTAGGGACTAGGTCCTCTATGGCTTTCTTGGCAGGGCTAACTTTTAGCGAAAGACAGCGGCTATATGTAAGGGAGGCAAGGATATATATGATACAAACTGGGATCATCTGGGGGTTGAGCTTCTGGATTGTCTTATTTGGACTCCAGTTCCGCGGCTTTAGAAACATTATTTGTCTACCATGTGGATCCCATGTGGAACAGTCTTCTGTTCCAAGGCTGGTTGTTTGGTAGATTGAAGTCTAAAACAAGGACAGGTTTTCGAATTTTTTGACTTTTGGTCACCCCTTCTCTTTCTGCTTAGCTTTAAAACTCCTAACAGCATAGCTTTACGGCCTTTAAACTGCCCCGATCAGTGCATATCTCCACTTTTCAGTGGCAAGAGCAACATCCATTGCTGTGATTAATACCACCTTTCATGTGGCCTTTGTCACTTACTGGACAAACACGAACAAGTCGTTATCCTGTTCCTTACTCCCTTTGTCCGCCCACTTTCGCCCAGTTCAGAGGGAAATGTGAACCTTAGTTGGACGACACCATTCTTAGTTGCAGGCAGTCGTAATTGCACGACATAGGCGTTGGTAAAAGTCAAGCAAGATGTGATTGAGTTTTGAGTTTTTACAAGTTTTTAAGACTGCTGTAGATGGGGGAAGCTGTCCACTTATAGGAGCTACCATGCCAGCCGTATGAGGTGATGGGTCTAGAGGTGGATGGATGACTGAGTTGGTCGGTGTATTGGGTGGGTGGATGGGATTGGTAAAGAGAAGAGAGAGAAATTAGGCTAGAGAGAGAGAACCGGTGACGACATATTTAGTGTAAAAATGAGAGCCATTCTTCACATCATACTTCTTGATTCCTAACTAGAATAATCAGCCAAAGACATTAAAGTTTCTATTGCAATGATCTTTGTTGTTGGAGTTTCTCCTGATAGACAACTCCATGTCTGAGACTAGACCTTAATCATGGTTGTGTTTTATGGCTCTTAAGTGAACCGTCAGCTTTGTTTTTCACGATGGATACCTATTTACAACCATCTAAATCTTTTCCTTTTGGCTTACTGATCTTGCTCCTCTTGTTTCTTTGCGCTGCATACATTTCTTTGGGCTCCTCATTTCTTAATTTTGACAAACATTGAAGCGTTTTTGTTGCGTAAACCTGTTATGGCGTGACTATCAAATCAAGAGTGATGCTTGTGATGAAGTCTAGTTCACGGTTCAATCCCAGGATTTCCCTTTTCTTCTTTGGGATTCAAAAAGATTGAAGAGTAATGTTAATTGTGTCCCCAAATGCTAAATGATACTCTAGAATTCTTGAATTAAGTGTTAAGAGGCCAAAAAATGGTCTTTCTAATATCTTTATATCGACGTGATTACATGTCTGTTAGTCATTTGAATTTATACTTGATATAAGTAGCTTAAAGATTCAATGCTTTATCAGGAGTAATCATTGTCTAATTTTCTGGATGTGTTACAACAGCTGGTGTTTCTGACGACGACCTTGCGCAATTAGATGAACAACTTACAAGGATAGTCTTATATGAAGACGTGGCAGATTACCTATTTTCAATATCGTCAGTGGAAGCTCGCTTATCTCTAGTCTCCCAATTCATTGAGTTCTATGGTGGAAGAGTATCTCAATGGTTTGTTATCTTGTGTTTTAGACATATTGATGCAGGAACCTGTTATTGGAAGTTAGCTGCTGTTCTTATTTCATTTATGTAATTACAGATCCATTTGCTGCTGAATATGTGTTGTATTTTGTTTCATCTCCTAGTTGAATCTAAAGTGGTCGGTACATTTTAGCTTTGAGTAGATATTATAATAACTTGAAACCTGACTAGTTTGGAAAGCTTATGGTTAGTTCTATTGAAGATTCAATGATCAGTAAATGACGTCCTTTTAGTAGCTCTTGTTTTTAGTAATAGTTTGACTCTGTCAGCAGATCTATGGGGTTGATGCTCATTGAAATCATTCCTCACTGAAGTTGGTTGGATTTGCTTGGTTTGTATGATTTCCTTCTCCATCTCTTTTACCTCAATAATGTTGATATTCATCCAAAAAATATTACTAAAGTATTGAGTTTGCTTAAAAAATATTATTTCCTCTTCTTCAATATTATCAAAAGGCAACACCTCGCTATGATATTAAGAAAAGGCAACATCTCTGTCCTGATCTATCTCAAGTGACAATACAATCCATATCCTATCTATTTGCATATCTTTCGTTGTTTCCAACAGATGGATGGGTTAGGTTGTGTATGTCTGCTCCACTCACTTCACCATAGGTGGGAGCCTCTAATGCAATGGGAAAATGTTGTTGTGACTTTATGTTTGATTTTGGCTCGTATAACAAACTTTTCTTCTTCAAAGTTTTCCATTTTCTGTTCCGTGCTTGAGATGATGTGTATGGTTACTTCTGCACAAGTTTTTCTGACGCCTCTGGTTTTTGCTTGTCGTAGGACCTGCACAAACAGTTCAAGTTGGACAGAGCGTGTCCTCTGTTTGGAGATTCTTTCAAATTCTGTGTTGGATAATTTGAGAAGAATTCATGATGTCATAAAGAACAAGGAGAGCACACAAATCATATGGCTGGAATCCCTGTTAGGTGGTGCAGACGACATCCCTACGAGAACTAGTATGATGAGATTTGTGCGGAATGCTACTTTACTCTGTTTGCTGGTTTTTCCTCGTAACCATGTGTTGGAAGAAGCTGTTTTTATTGCTGAAGAGCTGACTAACACACAAATGAATTCGTCTTTTCCCCCTGTTACTCCTTGTAGAGCTTTAGCCAAGAGTCTTTTAAAAAGTAACCGTCAGGTATCTGTCCTTTATTTTTTTTTCCTTTTCTTTGTTGGGGGCGTATTATATTTTGACGTCAGACCTATGTATTATGTTATAAAATATCTATGTTGATGATTTCATTTTTTGCTTTACATAGGAGACAAGCCAAACAATAATTTGATTCATGGTTCAATAAAAATTTTGTTGCAGTTGAAATGGAACAGATAATCTTAATATCACGAGTATAGTCAATCGCCTAAAAAGATTCTAACCTTTTAAGACTGGTTCTTTGGTAAAACGGAATAGACGAGGGGCATTGCGGATTATTATTGCTGGCTACCTGTTATTGAGTGTTGCTTTCTTTGGTTCTAGAACAAAAACATTTGAGTACCGTCCTGCAACTACCAAGCCCATACCTACACCTGTTGCTGATTTATCATTGCTACCAAGCAGATACGGTGCTTGTCATGTCTTTCTAGTGAGAAAGAAAGTAACTACATGAATACTAGCTTGCGTTCAAGTGTTCATCTTTTGAATTTTAACAGTGCCCTCACCTTATATCAGGATGTATTGCTCTGTGGAGTTTATGCTAAACGAGAGGCTGCCTTTGGGAATATTGAACATGCCAGGAAGATTTTTGACATGGCTTTGTCATCCATTGACGTGCTTTCACAGGTAATGTGAATTATAGTTTCTTATGGACTTCCACTTGTGAATGGAATTGAAAAAGTTTTTAATTAATTGGAAGATTGGAACACTTAAAAGGAAAACTATAGTCTGCTATAGCTTTTTGGTTATTTTCCAATATTGGAACACTTCAAAGGAAAACTATCGGCTGCTATATGGACTTCCACTAGTGAATGGAATTGAAAAAGTTTTTAATTAATTGGAAGATTGGAACACTTAAAAGGAAAACTATAGTCTGCTATAGCTTTTTGGTTATTTTCCAATATTGGAACACTTCAAAGGAAAACTATCTGCTGCTATAGCTTTTTTTTTTTTTTTTTTTTTACAATAACAATATTATCCTATTACCTTAGAGGCTTTCCTCTATCACTGACCATAATGCCTTCAATTGTCCTTTAAGTCATATCCTTTCTTATTCTCTCTTTCAATGTCTTCTCTGGTATCCCTCTTCTACGTTTAACATGTACCTTATTTATTGTCTCGCATCGCCTAACAGGTGCATCTGTATGACGCCTTTGCACATGTGTATACTATCTTAACCTTACTCATCTTCTCATAGGAGGCACCCCAACCTTTCTGCTTATATATTCTTTCTTATTTTATCATTCCTTGGATGTCTACAGATCTATCTTAACATTTTTATTTTCACCACTCGTATCTTTTGTTCAGCTTACAATTGACTGCCCAACATTTAGACCCATACAACAGTGCGAGTCTTACTGCCGTCCTGTAAAACTTCTCTTTAAGCTTTAAAGATGCTTTCATATCATAAAGAAGCTATGACATGCTTCTCCACTTTAACCACCCCGCATGTACCATGTGAGTCACGTCCTAATCAATTACTTCATCTTTCTGTATTATATAATCTAAATACCCAAAACTTTAGGTGAATCTTTTCGTTTTCCAGTTAACACAAGGTTCTAAAGTCATTCTTTTATAGCTAAAATTAAATTTCATATACGGTGTCTTCTTTTGACTAAAATTGAAGTCCTTTTCTTTTAGTGTCTCCTCCCAACATTCCATGATTTTGGTTCCTTCACTAGTTTCATCCACTAACACAATACCATTTGCAAATGACGTGTTCCACGGAACTCTGTCTTGAATGTGTCGAGCGAGATGATTTATAACTAAAGCAAATAAGTATGGATTTAATGCATATCCTTGGTATAAATCCAATGTAATAATGAACTCTTGGTTTAATCCTCTTATAGTTCTCACGTTTGTCATCGTTTTTTCATAAATATCTTTAATAATTTCTTTATATGTTACTATAAATTTTTTTCCAAGCATTTTTCACAGGATTTCTTGTGGAACTTTATCATGTATTTTCCAAGTCAATAAAAATCATATGTAAACTTGATTCATCTCTCAATATCTCTTTATTAATTTTCTCAAAAGATGAATAACCTCTATTGTCGACCTTCTCGATATAAATTCATTTTGATTTTTGGATATATTAGTCTTTTTGCAAAGTATTTTCTCAATTTAATTCTTCTATAATTTGCAGTCTTATATATCTCATTTGTTTGTATACAGAGGTACTGAAGTTTTTTCTTCCACTGGTAAGACATTTTACCAGATTTATTAAAAAGGCATGTGAGCCACATAATACCTCCTTTCCCGAGACATTTCCAAATTTCAATTGGAACACACTTGGGTCCAATCACTTTACAATTTTTTTTTATCATTTTCAAAGCATCTTCAACTTCTTACAATTGGATTCTGTTGCTATATGTTAAGTTTCTATCTTCTTCAGAGTTACGTAACTCCCCTGTGATCTTCCAGTGATTCGTTAAAAAGTTTTTAAAGTATATTCTCATTCTATCATTTAATGCATTTTTCTCTACTAAAATCTGGCTATGTTCGTCTTTAGTGCATTTAACTCGGGTGAAATCTCTCGTCTTCTTTTCTTTTGTTCTAGTAAGTTTATACGCATCTCTATCACCTTCTTTCATGTCAAACTGCATATAAAAGTCTTCAAATGCCTTTCGTTTGGGTTCACTTATGGCTTGTTTAGCTTCTTTCTTAATGTCCTAAATTGTTTCTAGTTCTTTTGATTCTTGCAAAGTTGAGGTGCCTTATAACTATTTCTCTTGGTTTTATTTTGTCTTGCACTTTTTCTTTCCATTGCAAGATTCTTTATTTGCAGATGCTCTATCTTTTGACTTGCCAAGTAAAAGTTTAACTATTTTCTTTATCTTTACCGCTGCATTCTCCCACATTTCATTTGCATCACCATTTGAATTTCTTAAGAATTGCTCTAGGGCTACTTTCCTAAAATCTGCTTGCATAGCTTCCTTCAAGTTTTCTCAATCTTCTACGTCGGATACGAACATCCAATGCTACAAGATGGTATTGCATTGTTAAACTTTCTCTTGGAATCACTTTACATTCTTTATAAGCTATTGTATGTCTCGTACAAGTAATGAAATAGTCTATTTAGAACTTATTTGGTTTATTTTCGATTGTAATCAGATGTTTATCTTTTTTTCTGTTGAAAAAAATGTATTAGTCACTAGAATGTCAAACATCCTATTGGGAAATCAAAAAAATGTTTTCCTTCATTGTTTTTGTTTCCAAACAAAATCCGACGTGTACCTCATTGTAATCATTATTCTTTTTACCTACATGTTCATTTAAATTTCCTCCTATAAGGATTTTCTCACTTATTAGAATTTCAAGTACTATGTAGCGGAATCACACCCTCTGAAAAGATTTCTTGACAACAAGAAATTGAGGAACACACAGAATACTAATAACACACAAAACACACGAAGAATACACGAAAAACACGAAAAACACACGAAGAACACGTTTTTAACACACGTAGAGCGCAAAGAACACATGAAGAAAGATGTTGCTAAAAAGTAAAGAGAACGACAAAGAACCTTGTTAGACCATTTATATAAACGCAGCTTCGCAAGGACATTGTTAGACCCAACATTTATCCATGAAGGTTGTTCAAAAATTTTCAAACCAAGAACCTTGGTAGACCTTTAGAATGGTTGTTAAACAACCTAGAGATAAGTTCAAACCACAATTCTTGCTTGAAGAATTGATTGAATTCAAAAGATCAAAGATTTAGTAAACAAACTTCAAAATCAAGTCACACGTGAATGCTAAGTGTAAAGGCTCGTTTTTTTAACTTTTATTTATGAAAAGGCTGTTGAAACAATGTCTAAGATGACCTATTTATAGGCTCAAAACAAATCTTAAGCTGGACAGGAAAAACAAGAATCTGATATACTGAATACTCTCAAAATTTGTCCAACAAGACAATGATTTTTCCTATCGAAGTAGCCTGATAAAACACATCTAACAATAAATAAAAACAACAGAAAAATCGTCCAAAAATGTGCCATAGGCCGTCAGCCTAGTATGTCTATGAAAAGGCCCAATCACAAATTAAAAACTCCAAAAAGCATGTGGATAGATTTTAGTCCTGCCCATCCTCATTCCATACTTTTGTTAGATTTCTTGAACGTTAATTATATTAACCAACGTGGCCTTCATGATCTTGCAAAAGTTTGGTCTTTGATGGTGCATCATTCTCCCTCTTCAAAACGATTTGTTCTTGAATCTAAATATGCATTTGAAGGAGAGAACTTAACCACAAATATGCTTGTAATATAACAAGAAAATATCAAACTTTTATGGACAAACATGGCTATTCTGCTCCCAATGCCACCAGGATCAAATATCAATATGATAAATTACATGTTTGGTAAGGTCGAAAAAAACTAAACTCAGCATAAACTTTTCTTTAGCTTCAATCTTTTCTTGAACTTGTTTTGCCTTTTTTAAACGTGTTTTGGATGTTTCATAATTTGCCCCAAAAGGTTACTAGGAACAACAAAGAATATAGGGCTCGTCAGATATTAAATTCGACACTTGTATTCTATGTTCCGAAACCAAGCCATGAAACACAAAATATGCTAGACTACTTTGAGCGTTTTATCTAGAGAATTCGCCCATCTTCACAACGTTACATTAAGTTGAAAACATGTCCAATATGTTATGAAACTTGAAAAATAAACATGCATTTCATAACTCATGTTATCACTTTCCCCATACATATGTAACCAAATACAAGCATCTGAGTCAAAGACATAAGTAACCCAAATCAATTTAAGCATTATTGGACTTCTTATATGCATTCTTAAGTACATCAACGCATTTGGAATAAAATTGCTAGATTCTTTCTCACATTGTGTATGAACAAAGCAAACAAATGAATGACTTGCGTGAGACATCATTAGCATTGGTTTGTTAATCTCTGTCTTTGGGCTGATTGTTAGAAATCTGCAAAGAAGACAACTCATAGAGAAACAAGGATAATAAATGAGGCAATAAAAACGTAAACATCATGCTTGTTTCATGTATCTCATGTCTCTATACTTACAACCATATATTCTTCCTTTTGCTCAATTTCAGCTTCATTCTCATGCAAACTCTCAATTACTGCATGTAAATTCATAACTTCATGAACAAGAGTTCTATACAAATCATCTTTTTCTTGCAACTTTGGTCCAATTTGATGCACATCACTTGTATTAACATGCAAATCATGATTAGAAATAGATGAATCACTTGGAATTTCATGTATATTATGCAAAACATTATTTATATAAGAGTTCAAAGTAATCATTTGTTCCTTAACTTTTGTATTTGACATCGGAATTTTTGTATCTCTCTTTTTATCATGTGTCAACTTCTTTTCATAAAAGTTTGCAATATAAAACATGTAATCAAGTTCTAACTCCTCACGTTGTGCATTTGGTCAGCAATATTCGTATCCAATCCTGCTATAAATCTTATCATTGTCATTTCGTCATATTCCTCAACGTACATCATATAAATCACCTTACATCTCATTGTAGTATTCTACTACTGTTAGATGTTCTTGAGAACAAGATTGATATCTGGATACTTTACGACGCTAATGACTTACCCGTAGGTCTTAAGAAAGACCAAATTGATTCTTGTGCTCTCTCAGCTCCTTAATGTTGTTTTTGAAGCATTTAAACTCCCAAAATAGTTTGTACCACGTTATCATCGTTGTAGGCTTGAGAGGAAGTTGTTGCTTGTCCCGTTTTATGTTGCACCATCGGAGGTGCTCAAATTTGACTCGATCGGACAGAATTAAATATTGCTTTATCATTTGAAATCAAACAAACAAAAAGAAAATACTAACACAAAGACCGAAAAAAGGATTACATTAAACCATATTAATTATTTTCTGTCTTTCCATACTCATATATGGATTCACTCAAACAATTGGCTTTTATCTCCCCTTGAATAATCTCACCACTTAAAGCTTTTTACCTCTCAGTTTGTTTTCAAGTGTTCAAATCAATTGAACTAACTCAAACCAAGCAAGATGTGAATCTGATTTTCAAAGACCGTTACAACATATCCACCTGTCTTGAAGGGTCTCAAGCTGCAATAAGGTTAGACACAAGAGACACAAGAATATATGCAAGGATTGATTCAAAGAAAACAAGAAGCCAAGAAACCGACAATATGTTGTATGGCTGAATTCACATTAACGGATTGTCTTAACAACTCTTAGTTTGAATGTCCAAATGCTAATCTAATTATCACCAAAATGTACTCGAGAAATGAGTGCAAAAAATTTAGGGTGAGTATGTGTATCTTAGATTTAGTTTAGGCTCAAACGGTTTGTTTCATAAACTTTTTTGTCTTTCTTGAAGTCGACGACTTAGGGTCACAACTGGATGTAGACTGTTGGCCAAATGAATTTTTTCCTAAAGACACTGGCAGAAGCTTTCTTTTTTTTGGTCAAAGGAATATGGCATCCTCTAAATTGCTGAATTTGGCAGAAGGTTAGACTACATTTGTTTTTTTTTTCTAAATCCAAACGAAGTAGAATTAGGTTTTTTTTTTCAAGGTTGAAGACTATTAGAAGGTGGTTGAAAATAGGTCAAGATGGCAGTAGAAATCAATTATTTCGCACTCAAATTACCAAACAAAATTAGCAACGGTTAACTAGTACGAGAACCACACAAACTAATGTGCTTTAGTGCAACAAGATCAAGACAAAAGTGGCACTTTTATGAAGAAAACAAGGTGTGACGTTCATGATTTAAGCACAAAAAAAAGACGTTCATGATTTGAAGGATAAACCCTAGTTCATGCAAGTCTAAATTGCATGCGAAGAAATCAAAGGAAGATATAAAATTGAAGTACACAAGAAGACACAATAAAACAAGATTCAATTGAAAGAGATGACGCAAACAGTGAGCACTTTGGTTGACTCTCTTTTTTTAACTAGCGGCAAAATTTCTTTTTTGGGCCGGACTGTGACTAAATTTTGGACAACAAGACACAATAATTAGAGATTGAATACTCAATAAAAGACAAAAAAGGGCAGATGATGTCAACTGGATTTTTTTTAGACGGCTAGGGTTTCAAGATCAAAGACTCAAACAATTTTTGTTTCAAGATGGCTCTGATACCACGTTGATGCGTGTTTAGTGGAATCACACGCTCCCAAGAAACCTCTTAATAACAAGAAATTGATGAACACAGAATACTAAGGAAACATAAAGAACAAAAAGGACACACGAAGAAAGACGCGGTTGAAAATTAAAGAGAAAGACGAAGAACCTTGTTAGTCCCTTCGTGTAAATACAACTTCGCAACGAACTTTGTTAGACTTGATGTTTATCCATGTTGAGTAACCCTCGCATGATCAACAATCTTCGAACAAAAATCTTGGTAGGACCTTAGAAAGCTACTTGAACAGCCAATACCATAGTTCCTGCTCGAAGAATTGATTGAATTCGAATAATCGAAGCTTGAGTAAACAAACTTCAAAATCAAAGCACACATGGCCGCTGAGCGTAAAAACTCAGTTTTCTCGACTTTTAGTCATGAAAAGACTATTGAAAACAATGTCTAAGATGACCTACTTATAGGCGCAAAACAAATTTTAAGCTTTAAACAACAAGAATATAATCTAACGTAAACTCTTAAAACTTATTCATAAAGATGGACTTTTCTTGTCTGATTAGCCAAATAAAACATGCCTAATAATAAATAAGAACAATATAAAAATTGTCAAAAAATAAGCTATGGGGCCGTCTGTCTGTTATGGCTCTAAAAATGTCCAATGTCAACTTAAAAACTCAAAAACGCATGTGGAGAGATTTTAGTCCATTTCACGCTCCTCCTATGCTATTGTCAGGCTTCTTGGACATCATTATATTAGCCCAATGTGGGCATTCATGATCTTGCAAAAGTTTGGTCCTTGATGGCGCATCACTACGTCTTCAAAATCTTCTTGTAAATCCATCAACTTAATAAAAAAACCTTTATAACCTCTTTTAAATCCATTTGAGGAGCAAATATGCTAGTAATATTGATTGTTCTTTTTCAAGCATTAACTTAATATATATAATTCCATCTCATTTTCTAAAAGCAACTACTAGTTTGCCTTTTATTAAGGCATCCATAATAACCACAACACTATTGCTTATCTTATTCTTTCTTGTATACCAGAGTTTAAATCTCGACTTCTCTAATATTTTAGTTTTCTTACATGTCCACTTTGTCTTTTGCAAACATAAAATATTTACTTTTCTCCTTATTATCGTGTCCACTATCTCTATTGTCTTCTTCGTCCAAATTCTAATATTCGAGTTCCTAATCTAATATTTCTACCTAACTTAGTATTTCCTCTCTTAGTATCTAATGTACGACCTAAGAGCTCTTACTTATTTTTCACTGCATTGAGCTCCAATAGATGTAGTAATCCTAGCTTAACTGTCGCCACATTCATACCATATTACAAGGACCTTTGATTATTTGACACTACATCCCCCCAGATGTAGTGGTCCTTGACGAGACACCGCATTCAAACCATACGATGCGTTTTTTATATGGAAAATCCTAGCACTTGCGCATTTTTTTGTTTGATCGATAATCATGTTTAGTGACAAAGTTTTATACTGATTGTCAATCTAATGCAACCTTCTTCTTTTACCTGGGTTTGGATCGGGAAGTTGAATACTCGATTGGGGCGGAGTTAAGCTAGCAAGATTGTTTTATAAAAAACAACACTTAAGCCTTTTTTTTTGTTATTTTGGGTCGACTATATGGATGACTCATTTCTCTTGCGTATTATTTATTTATTTATTTTGCTTATTGTTGGTTTTTCAAGTCGTAGCTTAAATCCTACTTTTTTTGTGTCTCCTAATACCTAATGCATAATATGCATCTTTAGAATACATCTCTTTCAAAAATATCATATCATCTCAACCGTGATTCTGCATTAAGAGTTTGAAATTCTTACTTAAATCATACACTTTTACATGACATCAGCAACATGAATAATTGTCTCAATCATGCTCCATCATTGACCATATGCTACTCAATTATCATATAACTTATATCATTTTTTACTGCCTTTCTTTATGTCTTCTTTTGTCTCCCTCTCTAAACGTTTAACATACACCTCATTCATTATCTTGCATCCTAAGAGGTGCATTTGCAGGACGTCTTTGTACATGCCCATACCATCGTAACCTTGCCAACATCTTCTTTTCTTTAGGAGCCACCCCAAGTTTTATCCTTATATGTTTATTTTTTATTTTCTTCTTCCTTGTATGTCCAAATATCCATCTTACAATTATAATTTCCGTCACGCGCATCCTTTGTTCATGCTCATAATTGACTGCCCAAAATTCAGACCCTAGAGCTGTGCGAGTCTTACTGTCGTCTTGTAGAGCTTTCCTTTATGCTTTAAAGATACTTTTCTATTACAAAGAAGATGTAACGCACTTTTCCATTTTAGCAAACCTGTCTGTACCCTATGATTCACATCCTTGTCAATTCCTCTATCTTTCTGTAATATAGATCCTGAATACCTAAAACTCACTCAGGTGAATGCCTTGTTTTCTCAGTTTCACACAAAGTTTTAAGGTCATTCTTTTGTGGCTAAATTTAAATTTCATATACTGTCTTCTTTTGACTCAATATGAAGCTCTTTTCCTCTATTGTCTTCCGTCAACATTACATCTTAGCATTGACTCAACTAGTCTCATTCACCAGAACAATGTCATCTGCAAATAACATGCTCCACGTTGTCTTGAATGTGTCGAGTGAACTCATCTATAACTAAAGCAAATGAGTGTCCATGCATATAATTGGTCTAAACCCACTGTATTAGGAACTCTGGGCTTGAACCTTCTGGAGTCTTGACGCTTGTCGGTGCGTCTTTAATAATTTATATATGTGCTACTCTAACATTTCTTTTCAAGCATTCTCTAAAGGATTTCTCGTGGGACTTTATTATGTGTCTTTTACAAATAAATGAAAACCATATGCAAATCTTGCTTCTTCTCTCGATATCTCTATTAATCTTATTAAGAGATGAATTGCTTTTCAAACACGCTAGTTTTTTGCAAAGTCTTTTTTCAATCATTCGTCCCAGAGCTTCATTGTGGGGCGCATTAATTTAATAGTCTATAATTTGCACAGTCTTGTATATATCATTTGTTTTTATACAGAGGTACTAAAGAGCTTTTCCTTTATTGGTCAGACATCTTACTCGTCTCCGATTTGTGAAGGGATATGTGAGTCACATAATACGTTTTTTTATTGTTATATGAAGGGGGGAAAAGTATAGAGCGACTGAAGTTTTAGTTATCTAGCGATCTTATTGCTGCATCGATTAATGTCGTCATTAATATGGTCATCAAAATGCTGCTGAAAATATTGAACTCTCCAGTTGACTGGTTTATGCGACTTACTACTTGCAAGGTCAGCTGTCAAGCTGATTTATTACTTATCTTAAAGGATGTCATAGAAATGTAATTGCGGCATTTCATTGGTAATTAGTTTGTTTACCAACAGTTTCCTCTCTTCTCCATGAAGAGCTAAAAAATGTCTGTAAATGCTGGAAGCTATAATTAGAAATTAGAACCAATTTGTTTGACAGCATAGAGGTTTAGTCTTTATGTTTACTATTGAAACCAAACTTCACCAATTGATGTTTATGTAGATGGTGGAAACGTGAACTTTTGTACTGAACTTTCAGGTAATGTTGTGTGGTTTTCATGAGTCTGGATGGGTTCGGGAGTGCCTGTCAAGTGCTATAACGCATATCCCAGGGTGATCACACCCACCTGTGTCTCAACAACAACATTACCGCATTGCCTTGGATGGTCCTGCCTATGACGGAGTATGGAGGGTCGGATGTCCACAACCATACCCATGTGTTATAAACACACAGAGGTTGTTTCTCGATGACCCATAATGAAAATTGCGCCAAGCTGTATCGATCAACTGCTACTTCACAATATAAAAAGCGCAACCAATTTAGTGAGTCATTTTGCTTTATTCCATCATATTGCAAACTCAAGGAAGAGTGTCATTGACTCCGTTGGATATAAAGAATATCCACCCGCGCCTCACATCTTGGCAAAGTGGAATGTGTATCTCGCCTTCTCTTCCATTCAACTACACTATTTCCTCTAGCCCACTACCGAATAGAATGCAATATAGAATTTGAACAATGTAATATTGTAAACATTCAAATATTTTATTACAACAAATTGAGCTAATGGGTATGGAATCTTAAGAGTTCCAACCTTCTTACTTTTACATTACAAAACTTGTCCTATTTATAATCATTCCAACGGTAACTGTCCTAACACCAACGGCTATAATTTGTCCTATATACAAAAATGTATTTTCTATTTACAAAATATATTTCCTATTTATACTTGTATATTTCTACACTCCCCCTCAAGCTTGGTGTATATATTTATACAACCAAGCTTGTCAATTAGTAACAAAAACGTATGTGTAGATACAGGTTTTGTGAATATGTCTGCAATCTGTTCTGTAGATGAAACATGCTTGATTTCAATAATCTTGTTTTCAATCTTCTCGCGGATGAAGTGTCTATCAATTTCAACATGCTTGGATTTATCATGTTGTGTAGGATTCTCAGCCATGCTTATCGCTGATATGTTGTCACAGAATACTTGGACTGGTAGAGTAGTTGTTACCCGCAGTTCTTCTAATACCCGTTTTAACCATAGACCTTCATAGATTCCTAACGCAAGTGATCGTAATTCAGCTTCTGCACTGCTCCTTGATACAATTGTTTGTTTCTTGCTGCGGCAAGTAACTAAATTTCCCCAGATGAATGCACCATATCCAGGGGTGGAACGCATATCATGCTTTGAGCCAGCCCAGTCTGCATTAGTGTAGATAACGATTCCTCTATCCGAATCCTTTCTAAATATCAATCCTTGACCGGGTGCACCTTTTAAGTACCTGAGAATTCTTAAGACAGCTTGTAGATTTTCATTAGTAGGAGCATGCATAAATTGAGAAACAAAACTTACTGCATAGCATATATCAGGACGTGTATGTGACAAATAAATGAGCTTACCAACCATTCGCTGATATTGTAACCTGTTGGTGGGAGTCATATCCCAGTCTTTTATTGGCTTCCGACCTGGTTCCATAGGAGTAAGTGCTGGTTTGCATCCAAGCATACCTGTCTCTGTGAGTAAGTCTAAAATGTATTTTCTTCGAGATATACACATTTCATTTTTGTTCCTTGAGACTTCCATTCCAAGAAAGTATCTCAAATTCCCCAAATCTTTAACTTCAAACTCCCTTGACAGTTGTTCCTTTATTGAATGAATACCACTATTATCATTCCCAGTGAGAATAATATCATCCACGTAAACAATGAGTACAGTAATCGTTTGATTAGTGGACAAACGCACAAACAAAGTATGATCACTATGTGTTTGTTTAAAACCAAAGCTTAGTACAACTGTGGTAAATCTTTTAAACCATGCCATTGCAGATTGTTTTAAACCATACAAAGATTTTTCAACTTACATACTTTACCATTGTTCTTATTATTCCTAAACCCTGGTGGTATATCCATATATATTAATTCTTGTAAATCTCCATTTAAAAAAGCATTTTTAACATCTAATTGCAAAAGACACCAATCTAAGTTAATGGCAATTGAAAAAATAATCCTTACTGTATTTAACTTGGCAACAGGGGCAAAAGTTTCTAAATAATCTATGCCATAGGTTTGAGTAAAGCCTTTAGCAACTAGTCTTGCTTTATATCTATTAATTGTCCCATTGGTGTTATATTTTACAGAAAATACCCACTTACATCCTACTGTTTTAAGTCCTGGTTTTGATTTCACTAACTCCCAAGTTTCATTTTTAAGTAGTGCTCTCATTTCTTCATCTACAGCTTCTTTCCAAGCAGGATGTTCAAGAGCTTCTTCTGTAGTATTAGGGATCCATTGTTTATCTAAGGCACAAGTAAAGGCTTTAAGTGATGAATTTAACTTATCATAAGCAATAAAGTTATATAAAGGATGTTTGGTACATTCTCTTACCCCTTTTCTTAGTGCAATAGGCAGATCAATATCAGTACCTGTTTCCTCGGCATCTCTTGTGGCAGTTTCAGAATTTACCTGTTCAAAAGTAGTGTTGTTTCGGCTATCATGGTTTCGGCGTGTATAGATTTTGGTAATTGGTAAATTTTTCTTTTCCAGTTGAGTTTCAGCTTTTCTATCATCAATTGTTGCTTCTCGAATTTGTCTAGTCTCCAATGGGATTAACGTTCTACTGCTGTTGGATTCACAAGTAACAACATCAAGTATGCTCCAATAGTGATCAAGATGTCTACCTGCGGGTTGAATATTAAAATCTGCGGAGTAAAAAGCATTTTGTTCATCAAATACCACATCAAGTGAGACATACATTTTCTTTGTTAATGGACAGTAGCATTTATACCCTTTTTGTGTATTTGAATATCCAAGAAAAATACATCGTTGTGTGTGTTTATCTGGTTTGGTGCGCATTGATGACTGTATAAAGACATAAACAACACACCCAAACAATTTAAAGGGTAACGTCGACATTAGCTTTGTATTAGGATATTTACATATTAGTTGTTCCGTAGGAGTCTTAAAGGATAATATTCGTGATGGCATCCGGTTAATAAGGTAAGTAGCGGTGAGTATTGCCTCTCCCCAAAAGAACTTTAGAACATGCATGGAAAACATAATAGCCCTAGCAACCTCTAAGAGATGTCTATTCTTCCTTTCTGCTACACCATTTTGTTGAGGGGTGTAAACACATGATGTTTGATGGTGAACACCCACACTTGTCAAATAGTCCTTTACTTCTTTATTTAAATATTTTGATCCATTATCACTCCTAAGAACCTTTACCATAGTGTCAAATTGGGTTTTAATGAGTGTAAGGAATGCCTTAATGATATGACTTACTTCATTTTTGTTTTTCATTAAATATACCCAAGTGACTCTAGTATGATCATCCACAAAAGTTATAAACCATCTAGCTCCATTTATACTAGCTATCCTAGATGGTCCCCAAATATCTGAGTGAATCAAGTTAAATGGACAACTAGGTTCATACGGTTTAGGTAAATAACTTGCCTTTGTTTGTTTTGCTAAAATACAAGTATCACACTTTAAGAGACCAATATTAACTTCAGAAAACAGCTGTGGCATCAATTTTTTCAAATACACAAAATTAGGATGTCCCAATCTCTTGTGCCACAACAAGAGATTATCGACCCCAAATGTTTTGACACCAGTACATGATAAAGGCACTATTTTACTAAACCCATCAGTTCTCTGTCTTGAGATTTCCTGAAAATCAGGCTGTTTTTCTTCTGCCTTTTCACAAAATAATGTTCTCTCGTTTGAGAACACGTCAAAAACAGGCTGCTTTTCTTCTACCCGAAATAAGTACAGGACATTCAACTGTCTAGCATTGCCAATCATCTTCCACAAATGTTTCTCCTGAAAGAGACATTCAGAAGATGAGAACAATGCCCAACAATTATTATCAATTGTAACCTTACTGACTGACATCAAGTTAAAGTTTAGATTAGGCACATATAGTACATCAAATAAGACTAGTTTTGAAGTAAGATATACGGTCCCCTGTCCTATTACCTTTAACCTTATTCCATTACAATAGTTACTAATTTGGACTAGAAAACGGTAGATAAGAACTAAGAATAGACAAGTTGTAGGTCATATGATCTGATGCTCCAGAGTCAATAACCCAGGAACGTGCAGACCCATTTGACCTTGTACCTGTTGACATAGCCATTGTTGCCTGACTGGGACCAGATGGTCCAGCACCTTGCTGATCCGAGAACTTGTCACCCAGTTGTCGTTGTGATAACAATTGCATTAGAGCTTCAACTTGTTGAGTCAACTTTACCTCTGACTCTCTAGCCGTCATATTTGCTGTATGACTTCTGTTGTTTCCCCATAATGGGGAAAACCTCCCTTGGGAGGAATCGTCTTGCTGTTGTTTGAGACGCTGCAATTTAAAACAGTTATTCACGAAATGACCTGGTTTCTTACAAAACTTACAGATTTTATATGAAGTACGGCCTCCAGACTGAGTGTTGTTCCGTTTTGCCACAAGGCCAACTCCATCCAGACTCGTGTTTTGCACACTTTGTTGAACATTACTGCCTGTATTCTGAGATGTTTTCATGGAACCATCTTGAGTAGAGTGTGTAACCAGAGCAGACCCTTCATGCGATGGGTGTAGGAAGGGACCCATCATCACTTTGAGCCTGCTCTCCTCCTGCCTAATTTCTGAAAATACAGCATTGAGATTTGGAAGTTGAGGAGGAATAACAGTCGAACCTTCATTAGTAATACCTCCATCTGTGGGTTGAGTAGCTGTAAGAGGGTGAGATCTTGTAGAAGAGCTAGGTGTTTTAGACATAGTACTAGTTCAGGATGAAGAGAGAATTTCAGAAGATGTAATATTTCCAGCAAGATGAAGTTTTTTTTTTTCTCGTTAGAACACTTCTGGAGGTAAGAAAGATGTATGACGAAAAATTGAATCAGAAATTCAAAGTACTGAGAGAGAGTAGTGTTGTAAACCGTGAAGAAAAAAGGGAAAAAATAGTATTAAGCTGGCGTATTCAGAACATCAAGGACAACTTTACAAAAGTTGATGTAAAAGGAAGACTGAAGGCTGACCACTTTACAAAAGTTGATGTACGGTGGACAGATATCACATACACTTACAAATAAGTGGAGGAGACTGTCTTGGGTTACCCGCTGAAGCTTCTCAAAGAAGCTTCACAAATTTAAATTTCCACTAATGCCCCCTTTTTCTCGAATTTAACAGATAAAAAAAAACTGGTGACACTTTTGATACCCGTGATCAAATTTTGTCGTTATGTGGACAGCTCTTTTTCCACGTCACTATCTTCAACAAATTCTTTCTTCAACCTCAGCGAAGGTATATAGAACGTAATTCCACAGACTCCAGTTTTTCAAACAAACACAAATGAAATAATTTCCGTTCTTCAACTGGAGACCAAAAGAAATATATGAAGAAGATGACTTTGCTCTGATACCATATAGAATTTGAACAATGTAATATTGTAAATATTCAAATATTTTATTACAACAAATTGAGCTAATGGGTATGGAATCCTAAGAGTTCCAACCTTCTTACTTTTACATTACAAAACTTGTCCTATTTATATACTCATTCCAATGGTAATTTGTCCTATATACAAAATGTATTTTCTATGTACAAAATATATTTCCTATTTATACTTGTATATTTCTACATGCAGCAGTGAGGAACAACTGCCCGCATGTGATTTCATAGTTGATCACTGATGAAATAGATGTACTTCATCGATTTGCATCTTGCTAAAATTTGCTGCTTGCTTGGATTTCATCTTGCAGGATATTCAATCAAATACATCACTTTTGCATCTCTGGTATGCTGAGGTAGAGCTTGCAGAAACCTCAGTTCATAGATCTGAATTGCCCTATCGTGCCATACATATATTGTCTTGCTTGGGAAGTGGCGAAAGATATAGTCCATACAGTGGTCATTTATCTAGTTTGCAACAGCTTAGAGCACGCCAAGGATTTAGGGAGCGTATTAGACATGCACGCTCATTCTGGACTCGAGGTATAATTGATGAATTTTCAAGTGCCCTTGTTCGGTCTGCTGCTTTGTTTGAGGAGCTAACAGCAGGTCCAGTGGCTGCAGTTAAAATTCTGGATGAGGCGTTTGACATGGTACTTCCAGGTACATCAGCAACTCTTTTTAATCCTCCCTTTGTTATAGTTTTGGTGTTGACTTATTTTATAATGCAATAGCTGAGCAGTTCATTCTTGGGCTCACGTGTATCTCTTGGGCAGTCATTGGGATATCTCTACTGCTTCCATTAATATTTTGTTGCGTTTTTATCGCAGAAAGGAGGAGGAACAGCTATCACCTTGAATTTTTGTTTGAATGTTATTCGAGGATCCTTTATGACCATCATAAGGAATTGAGGATCTCCATGGTTTTGGAGGTTATCGTGAAAGGGTTACAGATATATCCACAAAATCCTTGCCTGTTTGCTTTCTTGATTGAAATTAGCTATCTCTACACTTCCCCTAGCAAGTTGCGATGGATTCTTGATGACTTCTCCAGAAGGTTTGAGTTTCTGAAAACTTGATTCTAGGCTGTTTTGTCCGACGTAGTAATGCTTAATCCTTTCTAACTTCATTACCTGTAATGGTCTTCTACCTGCAATGTTGCTTAATCCTTGACTATATTGCTTGCTTGCTTTATGGCAGTTCATTCGTGTACACATTCATTTTTACAAACCCCCGCCTCTCTCTTTCTTGCAGATAAAAGAGAATTGCAGTTCATAGTTGGCTCAGCTAAAGCGATATCAGGACTGGGATTTTTAAAATTGAATCCAACTCAATAGATACTGACTAATTTTGTCCATTTGTGTTTCCCTTGGTATTATTTGTTTGTCCAGATTTCATACAGGTGCTAAGTGCTAGTTGTTAGCTAAGATGGGCGGAAAATGGCAATGCTGAACATTTCCTTTAGCCATGTCTAATTTTCATTTTGCTTGATTATATTAGCTTATCCTTATGCGATCTTAATTAGCATAGCATACTTTTATTGGGGTAACTGTTAGAACAATTGATATGAAAATTTGTAGAACTTGTTCATCCATGCATGAACATTTTTGTGAGGATCCCTATGTACCATCAAGGATTGGCCCTATTGCACGCCTCCATATATAACATGAAGAAAAATAATCAAGCAAACTTCCCACTTGTTGTAGTTGTAAAGTAAAAGCTTAATTCGAGTATTGGATGTGCATCTAATGTTTATTGAATCCGTACTTCGTGCTAGCATTGAAGAGTTTATGTATTGCTGTGTATTATTCGAGGTTTCGTTAATATAACTACTATGATGAAGACGACTATTGTTGTCGTCACCATCATAATGATTATTATTATCTTAGTGGTTGTTGCTGCCACAAGGGCCTGAAACTCGCTATATTTGTCTGTAGGTTCCTCAAGAAAAATTGCGACTTGCTCCATAAGATACTATGAGCCATAAATTGTCCTGGATCCTTGTTACATTAAATGACAACTCTAACCTCTTAAGACTTGTATATTGTATTCCAGTTCTGGCATTTTAAAGCAGTGCTGCCAGAGGTCTGGGGCGTTACAGTACGTTTTCTGCTTAGTTGCATGCTGGCTTTAGATGCCTGGGGCATTACAGTACGTTTTCTGCTTAGTTGCATGCTGGTTTTAGATGCTTTTTCATGCTCTGATTCATCTTGTTGTTATGCTAAAAGATGTTTTCCTTTTTCTGTGGCTGTTTTTCGCGTCAGCTGCATGTCACCTTAGCATAAAGAAATCAATTGTATCCATGTATTATTACTGCGTGGGGGTTCCACTGGATAATCGCTGTTGCTTTAATGCTTGATTTTGTTTGGCACCTCTGCTATCGTAGATTTGCCTGCCTAAGGTTCTAATATTTCTTGTACTTTTTTGCACTCTTCTTCAGGAAACAGTCCGTGACTGCTAGTCTCTTTTCCCTATCTTTTGACATGATGAAAGGCAGCTCGAAGCAAAGGATTCGTTCAGTTTTTGAGAAATCATTAAATTCTGTAGATTTTTGTAATGCAGTGGTAATCTGGCGCCTGTATCTTGCATATGAAAGTGATATAGCTGCTGATCCTAGTGCAGCTAGAAGAGTTTTCTTTCGTGCTATTCATGCTTGCCCATGGTAAGAAATCTCTTTGACGGCACGACTATGTTCTCTTTCAAATGTTAACTTGTCCAAGTTTCAATAGAAATTAATAGGGACAATGTGAAATGGAACGGAACAACAAAAACCAAATATGTGGACCAGAAGTTTGTAGAAGGAAAACTGAAGTCTGGTGTGGAAGCGAATGGGAAGTGTGAGTGTTGATTTGAAGGGGAAAAAAGAAAACTAGTAATGCTGAATTATGTCTTGTAGTGTCAGATCTTTTACAGTACCTGGAGAACAAAAATGTTCTTCTGAAATTGGGAAAAAAAAAAAATTTCAGTCTATCTGTTGGATATTTGTGCAAAGATTAGATGGTAACCCTCTGGTTTGTAAGCAAAAATCTGCAGCAGATGGGCTTGGAAGAGGTAGGGTACAAGGCATATTAGTCATTTATTATATCAGACTGAACTCACCTTATTCAACTTGCGGTGGTTGAACAATATTGTTACAGGAAAGCAAGGAGTAAAGATTAAGCAATTATTTCTGATTATAATAATCAATCATTTTATTTTTCCATGCTGTCAGAAGTTTCCTTTATTATAGATAGCATTTACCTTTTACTTCTTGCATAATCTTCGATTGATTTTCTTGCTCAAGTCTTTCTAGATTCTTCCAGTTGCTAGCCTGTTTTAAAGGTTGACTGAGGAATAAAAATATTAAGATTGAATAGTAAAAAAAGACCAAGTCTCTTTTCTCGAAGGCAAGAGGGAGAGCATCTGGATTCTCCTAAGCAGATTTGGCAAGTCAGGCCTTGGTTGGTAGCGATCCAAGGTTGGTCAAGGTGTGAGTTTCCCGGTGGCTTCCAGCTCGTGACTAGATCCTGGATTAGAGGCGCAAACCTTTTTTCCATTTTGAGCTTGTCATCAAGCTCAAAGTCAATATATGTTGCTGGAGTATGTTCAAACCTCTCGCTAACCAGGATCCCATATCGTTGGACCAATTGCTTGCAAACCTGAGACATCCATCACGTGAATTTTTAGCTCCAATATCACTTCATTGCGTAGGATATGGTACCTGCTTCTGGAGACGGCAAATACCTCAGCACGTCCAGCTGCAATTCTAGCTTGTACCTGCATAATTTGAAAAGTTTGAAGTCTACCAATGACACAGCCTTCAGCCCGTGGTATTGCCATCTCTCCTAGCGAAAGTTGCTGGATAAAAACTCCGGTGTCTTTTACAGTTCCATTGGGTGGCGGTGGTACTGGTGGTGTAATGATACTGCTGGTCCTTGCGGGGGAGAGGGTGCCATAGTAATTGGCTCGGAAGTCAACCCCATGTTGCCCATCCCGCGTGAAGGCTGGATGGCACCAGGATGCTTTTCTTGTTCTCATGCCCCAGTGAGGGCGATGGCAACACCCAAATTTTCTGGACGATGGAGTTCCACCTTGATGCGAAGGGTCTCAACGAGTCCTGCAGTGAAAAAATTGACTTCCTGGATTCGTTTCAAGTCAGTTATACGTCCCAATAGAAGCTGAAATTGTTTTCGCTTTTCTTTCACATAACCTTGTTTGAGATTGGACAAGTCTCCTAGCGGATTGATGCTCTTTTGCGTGACGCTGTCTGTCGTTTTCACTAGCGCTGCAATCTACCCTATCTGTGCATCAAGTGGTTGTTGCCTCTGCGTCATTGTCTCCATGAACACCTTCAATTCGTTTCATAAATCGTTCACATCACCCATGACCACTGTCTCCGTCTCTGATACCAAATTGCTATAGGCCTAACCCGTGATCTAGTCACTTGTTATGGGCCTAACCCATGATCTAGTCATGGGGCGGGATGCCACCGCTAAACTCGCCCTTGACCGACCTTGGATTGCTGTCAACACAAGGATCTGCCGCATCTGCGTAGCAGAATCCGGCTGCTCTCCCTCCTGCTTTCAAGTAAAGAGACTTAGGGCTGCTCTCGCTCTTGCTTTCAAGTAAAAAAGACTTCGTTTTTTTTTTGACTATTCAAGTTTAATTTTTTTATTCGTCGGTCTGCCTTTAAATAGGCTATCAACTGGAAGAGTCTAGAAAGACTTAAACAGCCAGAAAATCAATTGAACATTATGCAGGAGACGAAATGTAAACACTATCTATGAAAACGGAAACTTCTAACAGCTACGGGAAATGAAATGATTGATTATTATTCTCAGCAATTATTGCTTATTTTATTCCTTAGAAATAATTGCACAATTTACTTCTTTCTTTCCTGTAACAAATGTCTTTCTAGTGTCCATGCGTGCTATACTTGGTTTTTCTTGTGGCTTAAAACCGGAAGTTACTATAAATAATTTTTCAACACCTGAAGATTATTGTGTACTGCACTACAGCACGTATAGTTTTAGAATATCCTCTTTTCTGATAAATATTAAGCGGGAAAAAAAGAAAAAAGACCAAAAAAGAAAAAGGAAAGAATGAACCTTTATGTGGTTTCCTTGTGCGAGAGAATTTACATTTTTAATTTACGTGATACGCTAAAATGACTTGTAATTGCAATTCCGTTTGGGTAAGTTGTAAGCTTATATGTGCCATTTGATCTTGAAGTGTTTCCCTGTGCTCTTCCTTTTCCATCACTGTTTCTCTGTTGATAGGAGTTACTGATAGATTCTGGCCCTTTTGGCAGGTCTAAGAAATTATGGCTTGATGGGTTCACAAAATTGAATTCTGTTTTAACTGCAAAAGAGCTTTCTGACCTTCAAGAAGTCATGCGAGATAAGGAACTCAATCTGAGGACAGATGTCTATGAGATTCTCTTGCAAGATGAGATGGAAATATAGATCCCGCTGCATATGATGGTATTGAAGCTGGTACGAAAGGACTTTGATGGCATTCAGAAACCATTACAGGCATCCAGTTCATGAAAACATCCTGTTTCCTGAGCGTTGCACAGGTACTTCACGTGGCACTTCATGGAAGAAAGAGTATGTTAGACGTTGATGATGTGGTGGTTTGTCACCTTCTTCCTCTGTACCTGCTGATATTTTTTTAAGTCTTGGTAGTATCAAGCTCGCGCAGAAGCATTGTAGTGATAGCTGAAGCTATGTGGAAATAGGGAGTTACTGAAAATACGCGGAGGGGCTAGACAGGTTAGGAAAATGTTGTAGGATGTGGAAGAGTTTCTCTTAGATTAGAAAAATGTTGCAGGACGTGGGAGAGTTTCTCTTATGTTGAAAAATGTCGTAGGATGTGGAAGTCCCGTTATGCCTTCTGTAGGCCGTGAAGGACAATATCATCTGCAAAGATGTTGGATTGTTGTGAGACATGTCTGTAATATAGGTGAACTTTGTAGTTTGTACATTGTGCTGTTCTTTTGTAGACACGAAGACGGTGTATAATTTGCATTGCGACGTGACAATGATCTGAAGGGCAGAGTTGTCGATATTGTAATTAGGACTTTTATTTGCTAAATGGTATCTGAACATGAGCTCATTCTTCTTTGTTTTAGTTGCTTTACGTGTTGAGGGGAAGACTGGAAATTAGGCTATGCAGATACATTAGGTCTCTTCGCCTGCATGGATTTTCTTGCCTCTTTTTATTTGCTTCATTCCGTAAGTTCTAACGCATACGTATTTTGCTTTGCGTTCCAAACTAAACTTGTTTTGTTTTTGTTTTTTTATTGTCTCACTTTTATGGTGTGATATTTCTTTTTTGACGTTTGAAAATGTTGTCTATTCTTTTTTTAAGTTAATATGAGCAAATTCGGTTAAAGGGTAAATGAACTTAAACAATGATAATTTCGCAATTACAATTTGGGGAAATTGCGCCCAACTGTAGTTACAGTTGTTGAAAATACACAGAAGACGTGGATTTTTGCCGGTTTTTAGTGGAATGTGATTTTTTTTTTAAAATTTTATCTTTAATTAATGCGGAACGGATATTAACGGATAATGTGCTGCAGTTTTTATTACGAGTACATAAGCTTGTACCATAGTCATGGCATAGATGTTGTAGATATATTAAATATATAACCATAAATCAGGTGAACATGAAACATCGAAATTAAGTAGATGTTTTACTAAATACATTCGTTTAGTAACAGTGTAACAAGTTTCAAAATTTAACAAGTTTCTTTGTGTAGTTGAGTTTGAGATGATAAGCTTGATGCGTAACTAAGTTTTTATGTTGCATGCGTATTTGATAGACTTGATTTTACCTTAAAAAAAAAGATATTATGAACAGGTACCAAATGAATAACTGATTACCGTATTACGGGTAGTGGACTATAACGGCATTACAGATACTAAGTGATAATTGTATTAATGATAATAAGTGGTAACTGTATTACGGTTATCAAGACATAACCGTAATACGGCTCATGAAATCAGTGACTGTGATCATCTTCTATGCCCTTTACTTATTCATATACCTTCCCCTTTTTTTTTTAAACTACTGTATGACAATAGTTCAACCTCATACATTATGCTAAGGTGGTCGACATGTCGGCCATATGCTATGATGATGGATAGTCCACTCCAACTCTTGTGGAAATTCAACCCTTCATCTTCTGATTGTGCTTAGTGAAAAGTCCATCTGGGAACACCAAACTGGCATACACATTTAGTCTATCTAATCTAAGTTTGCTTAGCCCATCTTAGCTTTTAATTTGTCCCACTCATTCAGACTACTCGTATAGCCGTCGTTGGCATTCCCATACTCATTTACACAGACACAAAAGGTATAGGATCCCTCACCCATTCTTCCTCACCCCACGTGTCACCGTACGACACGTGGCAGCGAGAGGGGGTGGTAAGGCTAGATGAGGGTCACTCGCATCTAGCCTCACCACTCCACCCTGGTGCCACGTGTCGCGTGGTCATGAGTGAGGTGAGGAAATTGAGGGGGAGGTGATCCCATCCCGACACAAAATAATCGGACTGATGACCTTTCATATTCTTGTATCTTTTAGTTTTGTGCTATATCTTTTAGCCAATTACTATTGTGACAACCCATAAAACCATGGTCGTGATCCAATACTCTATCAAATAGGTCGGAAAAACCGACCTACGTTGGCCAAGCATATACATGATTATATTTTAGTGTAACCTATACCTTTTTAAAGTGCACCTTTTACCGACTCTCCAGACACCTCGCTAACTTTAATATGACATATATGAATCCAGATTCATCATCCAAGTAATAAATTAATCTTCATGCTAACATTTAGATATAATTCTGTGCTACCAGTAGCTGACTAGATCAAAAAAGTGCATAATAATCGGTTGAGATCAGAAGAGGCATGAATCATCCAATCACGTGATGCCATGTGTATAAAAAGAGAAGATGTTTAAAATTTTTTTGTTTTTAAAAAAGAATTGTTTGTACACGTGGCAACACGTGATTGTAGGCCTCATATTTTGCCTCACTTTCTGCCTCTCATGATCTGAACCCCATAATAATAACTTAGAATAGAATATAGTAGCTGACTAGAGGATTGCACTGGACGGTGGCCCATGATTTCAGGACACCGACCTGTCGGCCAAAATCAACGACAGGCCCCCGGTCACAATTCTGCCAATCGTCCACTGGCGTAGCACGATTTCGTACTACAACTCCACCCTCAAAGGCCCAATTGCATATCGATTTCGACTTCCAGGTTTTATACTATCCCATAAAACAGCAAGTGAAATACCTTTTTTTTTTAATTCGTCAAATTATGATTCCATTGTTGATTACAGCAAGTGAAATACCTTAAATCATAGTAAAGTTATCCGAACCTAAAGTCAATTAAGAACAGTAAAATCACAGATTATTCATTGATACTGTAAAATAACATAGCACTTATGTCTTGTTCCTGTACTTCATCTTGTTTTTTTTTAAGAGCTTGCATTCATCACAAGTGTAGCTTCATCTTTAATATTACCTTATTTGTATTTGCTTTTGGAGTTGTAATCTCCTTCCTCTTCAACCAAGGTGTACTTGAGTTGTTGATGAAACTAGATCTTCACCAAGGATCAGAGATGATCCGAAATAAACGTCGTTAGCTGTTCTTGACTTGTGTATCCAAGATACTTCCTTGATGACCTGCACAGGGAAGCAAAAATCAGAGGTCCCGGGCTATGACCCTGGGTTAAACCCTCCGACGCTCAAGTAAGTTTGGGCCATTCTCACTGAGATATTTTTATGTTTGAAGAGTTTGAGGTGATCTCACAATTTTCGTATGGAGATTTGCTCTGTATTAGCTCTTGGAGAAATGAGTTTCGGAATCCCTTCCTTTTGCCTCCTTCCTGGCCTTTATCCCTTCCGTTGTTCAAGGTCTCTGCCAGTTGATGGGACGGAGACGTGTGTCAGGAGGGCTACTTTGTCTGCTGTAAGTGTACTGTGTGACTAGACAGATGCATGCGAATGTGGCTACGTCAGTGGCTGAATATATGACGTATAGGTTGGCCAGCAATAATGATTCTGTACTTGGCCAAGCAATGCTTGACAGCTGAAAAGCAATTGCAGAATTGTATTGGTGGGTCCCAGACGGCAGTTGATAAATATATTGTCTGAACTTAGCCGAGTTGATGAATCCGAGGCTAGGGCCTGATGCAATCAAAGTGCTGGGCCGAGAAAGATTTGAGGCCGAGCAGAACTTGATTCCTTGTGAAGTTATACTGATATTTGAATATAGCTGAGGCCGACCAGAAGTAGTTGGTTAACCAGCACATTGCTGAGCCGTGGTTCCATTGAAGTTTAACTAGGAATATGGCCGAGCTGAACTGCTCTCTGTGGTTTAGTCAAGAGTAACTAAATCTACCGAGCCAGGTTGACTAAGAAATACTTGGATTTGTCTTAGTCATTTTAGATGATTTGCCCAAAATGTTGATGATGGAGGCCGAGGCTGATATCTTCTAGCCGAGATTGACTAGTCAAGTAGCTGAGCCTAAACTACGTTGACTATTTGACTAACTGAAAATTTTTGTCTTATTTGAGCGGGTAGATTTTGTCTCATCACTTTGCCCCCAGATTAGTCTGGCCGAGCCAAGCAGGAAGGGCAGGCTAATCGATTCAGAGCTTTTAATGCGTTGTCCTGTCAAGTAGTGACGTGTCTGCCTCTGGTTAGGCCGTACTGTGCATTTACTGTTTGCACAGACTGCGAAACGTCAGTTACGCACCTTTTCACATCAGGCGGTTGAAAGTATCGAGGACAGAGCCCTCGAGGTGTCTTTTGGGATGGCTGATCGGGGCTATAAATAGAGATTGAAATGCAGAAATTCATTTCTTCCTTCCGCTGTCGTCTACATCCTTTTCCCTTTGGTTTTCTTCGTCTCCGGTGACTTGTTCAGCTTTTCATCAAACACCTTCCTCCTCTGGCGATCTCTTAGAGCTTCTTCCTTTAATCATCTCTTCCAGTCTGTAAGTTTTCTTCTCTTCTATAATGTCTTCTAGATCTCATGACTCTCAAAACATTTCTGAAGGTGCATCTTACGCCGGCGGCGGTGGAGAAAACTCTAATTCTCCACATTCGTATGGTAGGACGGTCTCCACTAATGACCGTCCGTTAGTAAGATTGTGTAGAGCCACTTGTGGCTCTGCTGGACCCAGGCATGCTGCTAAGTCCAACAGGGCCATTACTGCAGTGGATTCTTCGCCGGAGTGACCAGAAGTTGCTCCTGCTCCGGCGGTTATAAATCCTCCGGCTCTTCAAAGGCCCCCCTCTCTGTATACGGGGGTAATTAATAGGGATCTGCCCTCTGTTCATGTCCAAGAGTCTCGTTGTACTTTGTTCGAGGCTGAGCTGAACCGAATATTTAAGAGGTATAAATTTGACCTAGAGCGGTTCAGCTCACTCATTCCTTTGCCAGGTCAGACAGCTTATGATCCTCCAAAGAATTATGAGTCTGTCTATGAAGAGTATTTTAAATCGGGGTTCAATCTTCCTATTCCTGAACCCCTTGTCCGCATTCTTCGTGCTTAAAATTTCAGACTTCCCCAATAAAACCCAATAGTCCGAAGATGATTCTTTGCTACTTTCTTTTTCTCTGAATAACCGAGTCTCCCTTCAATATTAATGTATTTAGAGGTCTTTTTTCTTGTTGAGTCTCGGATAGCTGGTACTATTTCAGTAAATGAGCTCCCAACAGCGAGTTCAACCTTGCTATCAATATCCCTTCTTTCACAAAAAACTGGAAGGGTAGATTTTTTTATATTAAAAAAGATGATCTGCCCAAATGGAACGTCTGGCAAGGCAGACGGCCTGAGGTCGAGCGCAGAGCACTGCAATGAAGCGGCCAGACTTCGGAGTCTGCCTGTTGTGATAGACTGGCAGAAGGTGGACTCCACCATTTTGGAGGCGGTTGACCTGGGCCATTTGTCTTTGGGTCAGAACTATCGACCACTTAGTCCAGACAACCTAGAAATAGTCAGAGGTTGGTCCCTGTTTGCTTCAACTTTTGTTTTTATCTAACTTTCAATTGATAACTGTTTTGTTCCCTATGCAGGACCAATGGCTTCTGACAATGATGACTATGCTAGTAGAATGGCCGAGATGGTAGCTCGCAAGAAAGCTCGAAAGTCTAGACAGGGACCTGCAGCTGCTTCTACCAAGATGACATCTACCCTGGCCCTGTCCCCATCCTCAACTATTCTTAAGGCTGGGCCCAGGCCTGAGCCAGTTAGGGATGAGGCAGCTGAAGTTACTGAGCCTGAGCCAGGTACTTAATTTTCTTGAGTTTCATCCTTTGTAATGTTAAGATTTAACACTAACTTGTCTTTTGATTCATTTTTTGCAGCTCTGCCAAATTTTGAAATCTAGGATGAAGAGGCTGAGATCCTTCCCCAAGCTCGGGCCTCTGCTGAATCCGAACGGCCAACAGAAGCTGGTGAAGGCTCAAGTCTCCGCCGAAGGAAGAGGCAGAGGGGAGAAGGCTCATCCAGGAGCCCATATGCGGGCCCTTCCAGACCTTTTGAGGCGAACTTGCCTCAGCCGTCTGAGGTGAACCCGCCTCAGCCCTCTGAAGTGCCAAGGCCAATCCTTGGCGAGTTTCTTGAACAAGACTCGGCTGTGGAGCCTGCCACAGCCAGACGTCTTAATCAACTGATGGTTCTGCCTATGGATCGCGACAGATTCAAGGTTCCATCATGGATGATCTTATCAATGCCTATCATATAAACCTTGCCTTGGTAAGTACTTTTCTTCTGAGTTTTTGTATTGAATGATAGTACTTTTCTAACTTTGTTGCTTTGGCAGATCCGAGCTCAAGAATTGGAATTTTGTGAGTGGGGCGAGCAATTTAATGAGATGGTCCAGGCCAATACAAAGGAGATTGAAGATGCCAACCAATTGAGGGCCGAACAGACCAAAAAAATCGCTGCTTTGAAGGCCGAGGTTACCACTCTTCGCCAAGAGAAGGAAGAGGCCGACATGATGTTGGCTACTTCCAAATCTAAGGTGGATGAGTTGGAAAATAAAGTGGCCAACTTGGAGTTGTCTTCAACCCAGGGTTTGACTGAAAATGAATCTTTGAAGAAGGATAAGACTGAGCTGCTGCAACAGAAGGAAACTTTGGAAGAACAGCTGGCTCATCTGCCTCAACAATTAGCCGAAGCAGAAGCCAAAAAAATGATTGAGTTTAGAAGATCCCAGCTGTTTGAGGAAAACATGTTGCTGTTGCAGAGCTTGGGGATGCAGATAGGCCAAACGAAGGCAATAGATGTCTGCTCAGAATTTTGCCCCCAGATGAATAAGGAAGATCCCTGGCTGACTGACCTTTACGATTCGACTGCTGTTCAAGAGTTCAACTCTCAATTCAAGAAATTTTTGAATGGAGCAGACTTAAGGGACGCCGAGGATTAGACTTAGACTTTTGTAATAGGGCTGAACAGAGATCTTTTGTACTTTGTATTATGTACCAAAAACTCTTCTGAATGAAAATTTTCTTAACATTTTGCAATTGTAACTTTTCATTCTGCTCTGCTCTTTTGTTTCATAATTTCTTCTAAGTTAAAAAACTTGTTGTTGCCGAGATTCAATGTCGGCCTTACTCTTGGCAAACTTGTAACTTTGCAGCCAATAAAAATAATCCAAGTCAGTAAGCTTTAAGTTTCTTTGAATAAACCTGTTATTCTGCTAAAATGAGCCGCGAATTGGCTAAGAATGAGGCCTTCTTGAGTATCGAGATGAACCATTATACTTGATCTACTTTAGCCGAGATCATACTGCATAATGCCTTGAAATAGCTACTTAGAATAATTTTTAGTTTTCAATCGCCATAAAGCTTGTGAAGGTATTCTGCCCTGATTAAAGAAAAATCTCTGCAGAGCGCAATGCTTGACCTCAGCTCTGCCAAGGATTCTATAACGCCCTTATTTGGCCTCAGCCCTGCTGAGATTCTTGAATGGTAAGTACTTAACTTCGATTTAGCTAAAGCTGAAATGCAAGTTAGTACTTGGACCGTGAACAAAATAATTCCACGCGTCTGAACTAAAGTAAACTTGTTACTTCATTTGATCCCACTAACTGTTAAGCAAGAGGAAAGATAGCATTTTGCGAAATCTCAATACTGGCACTGCCATAAGAACACTGTTTTATTCAAACTTCAGCACTGCTGATAGTTACACAAACGATTTATACAACTTTTTCTAGACCTGCTAGATGTTGATGAGGCTCATATACCCTGTCATGATTCACCTCGGCATCCCTTCATCAGGATGGTTGTGGATCATGTTCACAAAACTTTTGACCCTAATTGGGCCTGTGCCTCAGGCCTACTGAGGTTTTTTTAGGATATATGTCCCAAGTACGTATCGAGGCCTGCTCGGCTACATCAGTCCTGCTGAAGTGGGTTATTTATAGGAAAACCTGTCCCAAACATATATCGAGTCCTGCTTGGATGGCTCAGCCATGCTGAGGTGAAGTACTTGTACATCACTGATGTAAAAGTCTTAGATGTGCAGAATGCCAAGTTCTTGGTAAAGTCTTGCCTTCCAAAGTTTGTAATTTGTAAGATCCAGCTGAATGCACCTCGACTATACGATAAGGACCTTCCCACTTGGGGTTAAAAGTCCTAGTTGGTGATGCATGACTTGTTTCGTTATTGCGTAATACTGAATCTCCCACTTGATGAGATTTTGGTCGCACTCGAGAATTATAGTACTGAGCAATTAAATTTTTGTACTGAGCCAGTGAACGTGGGCTTGTTCCCTTTTCTCTTCCAACTCATCCAAATTCAAACGCATCACTTGGTCGTTGGTCTGAGCAGAGTAATGATTTACCCTAGCAGAACTGGAACCAATTTCAGCTGGAATGATTGCCTCAGTGCCATAAACTAAAAAATAAGGTGTTTCCTTAGTGGAGGTGGAAGGAGTAGTACGGTATGCCCATAATACACTGGGGAGTTCATCCACCCAGCTTGCCCCAGTTTTGTATAGACGTTTCCTCAAGCCATCCTTGATTGTCCTATTTGCCAATTCAACTTGCCCATTTGCTTGCGAGTGTGATACTGAAGTAATCGTTGTTCAATTTTGAGCTCAGCACACCAACTTTTGATAGGGTCGTCGGCAAATTGTTTTCCATTGTCTGAAATGAGAACTTGTGGAAGGCCGAAGCGACAAATGACATTCTTCCACAAGAACTTCTTTATCTGACCCCCATTTATAGTAGCGAAGGGCTTTGCTTCCACCCATTTGGTGAAGTAATCAATGACAACAACCAAGAATCTGACTGAACCTAGAGCTCGGGGCAGAGGTCTAGCAAGATCTATTCCCCATTGTACAAAAGGCCAAGGACTTGCGATGGCAGTGAATTCTTGACTAGGCAAGTGAGAGATAGGAGCATGGACTTGGCATGATTGACACTTCTTGACCAATTCTTCTGCACCATGACGCAGAGTGGGCCAATAATAACCAGTAAGATAGCATTTGCGTGCTAAAGATCGAGCACCAGAATGGCTTCCACAGATTCCCTGGTGCATCTCCCGAAGGATGTAATCTCCCTCCTCTTCAGCTGCACATCTTAACCAGGGCTGTGAAAAAGACTTTTTATATAAGTGATCGTTAAAGAGAGCATACCTTGCTGCTTTCAATCGCAGACGCCGAGTTGCTCGTTTATCCTCGGGCTGAGATCCATACTGTAAGAGGTTGATTATCTCATCCATCCAAGTATTGCGATAATCAGCTTGCAGCACTTCATTGGCATCAAATCCATGATGCTTCACTAGCTCCACCACAATCTTTTCCCCAAAGTTGTTGAAGTAGAAGAAGCAAGTCGAGATAATGCATCAGCCCTTTTATTGGGCGACCTGGAGATATGCTCTATGCTAAAACGCTCAAATGTCTGGCCGAGCTGGTGCACTTTAGCAGATATCTTTTCATGTTTTCTTCCTTGAATTCATAATCCCCATTAATATGGGAAACAACCAGCTGCGAATCACTTCGGAAAATGATTTGCTCTACCCCCAACTTCCTGGCAAGGCCCAGTCCTACTATTGAGGCCTCATATTCTGCCTCGTTGTTTGTTGCTTCAAAGTCAAAACGCAAGGCATATTCAAACTCTTCCTTGTTAGGGTTGATTATTAGGAGACCTGCTCCACATCCATCTTTGGAAGAGGATCCATCAACATATAGAGCCCAATCATCCATTGGATGAACTGTTGAGAAATATGTTTGGATAATTTTCAAAGTCATGATTTTAAGTGGTAAGTACTTAAAAATGTCATACATGGTGTTATATGTGATTAAAAGTTAAAAAAGTTGACATCGGTCTCTCAGGTTGTTGCACATCGATCGATGTCTAGGGTTTTTATAAATATTTTTCTAAAAATGTGATAAAATGGTTGTTTTCATTTGTACATGATTTATACATGTTCATTATGTGCTTATTATGTGTTTTTGGTGATTATTATTGTCTTGTGACTAACATGCCTTGGAAGTTTCTACAACTTACCAAAAAGGGCAAAATTGGTATTTTGAGTTTTGTAGGAACATGATATGGTGGAAATATTTCAAGAGCATATTCTTATACTATTTATCATGACAAAGTTGATATCATGATTATTTATGATCATCCACCAGGGGTATTTTGGTCATTTTACCCCGAGGGTATTTTTGGTATTTTCACTCAAGGAATCTCTTGAGCATATTATTATCTTCATTCTGGAGCTGTGTTATTGTTATTTTGAAGATAATATGGTGATCATATATCTTATTCTCTCAACCGATGATATTATTGACTATAGCTGGATATGTGACGATTTGAGATGTCACATTCTATTTTTTCTTGAAGACCCTCTTATATATGTTATAAGAGAACATTTATCATCAATATTCAGAGATATTAAAGGTGTGGAAATGTTATTGACACATAAGAAGAAATATTGGGGAATTTCGGTGTTACACGTTGACATAATCTTGTCAAGGGTTATCTATTTATTTCTTCTTCAAAAATCTGAGTTGCTACACATATATATATGTTGAAAAACGTGAGTTTACAGTTGGGAATGATACATTATTCATTTTATGAGTTGGAGACAAGTGGACCAACCAAAAAGGAGGTAGTTGGCAAAATTGCCAACTTGGATTTTTTTCTAAATATAGCCAACGGCTATATAGCTTCTTGGAGTATTTTCAGCAGATTTTTGGAAGTCAAATGAAGCTCTAACATGTCCTATTATTGTGTTTGAAGTTGGGGATAATTTGGTGGTATTATCCTTTCTTATTTTATTAAGAAAAAAACAAAAATTATTTTTGCAAAAATGCTAAGTAACCAACGGCTGCTACATTCATTTTGGAGCTGAATTTTTTGAATTTAAAATGGTCAAGCTCACATGCCTATTATCTTGCCAAAGAGTTGAGAAGATGGTGGAGTGGTTATGGCCTTATTATCTTCTTGGTTTCAAGATAATTCCAAGACAAATCCTAGGTGTAATTTTCGGCCACATAAAGTTGCCAAGGTGAACCAATAATTGTGTTTTATTTTGCCAAGTGTACAAGGACAACCAATGATGAGAAGACATTTGGAGTTGATGATGTAGATGATGACACATTGGAAGTCTTATCTTCAAGGCTCAAACCACACTATAAATAGAGGCAATGGTGAAGAAGATGAAACACACTTGAAGCTCACAAGCATTCTATAGCTTTCATATTCATCTTCTTGTTCTTGTTGTTGTATTTTGTTGTAGCAAAGGTGTTCTTGATATTTTTGTTATGCTACAAGCCTCTTGAGCTTCATTTGTAAGATTGATTAGCCATCTTTATAAGGCTACATCAATAGGTATTAGAGGAGTTGCAACTAAGTGTTGCTTAGAAGGTGATTATCCAAGTCTTAAGTAGGGTTGGTGTATAACCCAAGGATCAAGCTTGGCTCTTGTTGTAAGGTGCTCATTTCATAGTGAAATCCAAGGAAAGGTGTTCCTTGGGACTGGAGTAGGTCACATTGACCGAACCAGGATAAATCCTCGGTGTTCTTCTCTTGTTTCTTTATTTATGTTTTCTGCCCGTTTTTGACTGCAGTTTTCACCCAACTTCACACAATTTGAAAAAATAGCTAAACATTTTCCAAATTCGTGATTTTTGGTGGAGTTATACTTCAGACTATTAGCTTTCATTTGCAACAAGAATCACTTGATTTGAGCAAGGGAAAGTTAGTCTTTCAGTCTTTGCAAGATAACTGCTCCAATCTGGCTGCAATCTGACCAGTTTTGAGAAAACTTAAATTCTGTATTTTTCAAGAATTTTTTAAGGTCAGGACCTTTTGGAAACTTCATCTACACATCCTAAGGAGTGTTTTGATATAAAGATCAACCTGTTTGGTTGAGTATTCAAAGAGAAACACTATTTGCAAAATCAGCAACATTCTGTCCAATTCTGTCCAGATTGACCATCTGAATCTTTTTATTTGTTTGAACAGTCAAAAGATCTTATTTTTGTCTAATTTTTGGACAGAGTCTTGTTAACGCATTGAAGTTAAATTCTGGAAAGTTTCATAATTTTTGGAATTGTGTACAATTATTTGTGAATTTTTGAAAAACGGGTTCTGAATCTGAGGTGGTCTCAGATTCTGTTTTCAAAGGGGATTTTAACAAAGGGTTGTAGTGTAATTTCCGCTAATCACTATTCACCCCCCCTCTAGTGGTGTTTATTGCAGGTGCACGGTCCAACATTTGGTATCAGAGCCAGACCAACACCACTCAAAAGAAGCAAGATTCAACACCGTACGTACAATACAAGGCCAAGAAACAACAATTCTTTATATACTGCTTGTCTCAAATCCAAGGTACATACTATGGCTATTGTTTCTCACAAAGGTGAGTTGGAAGGTATGTCTACACAACGCCCTCCTCTTTTTGATGGCAATAATTTTGTTCATTGGAAACTAAGAATGAGGCTATTCTTAATGGCTATAGACATCGATTTATGGTCTATAGTTGAAGATGGGCCGTACATTCCAACGAAAGTTATACAAGTTAGTGGAGTAACTCAAGAGGTTGAAAAATATAAAAGTGAATGGTCATCGGATGATAAAAAGAAAATGTCCATGAATGCTAAAGCTATGCAATTACTTTTAAATGGACTTACAACTTCTGAAGCAGGATATGTGTCAAATTGCACAAGCGCACACGACATGTGGAAATCACTTGTATTAAAGCATGAAGGTACTAGTGGTGTTAAAGAGTCAAAAATAAACATGCTTATGACTGAATTAGAGACTTTCAATATGTTGCCAAACGAATCCATAACATCTATGGATTTGAGGATTACTAATATTTTCAATGCCCTTGAAGCTTTAGGGAAGTCATTTTCGAACAGTGAAAAGGTTCAAAAGGTGCTACGAAGTCTCCCTGCTGAATGGGATCCAAAGGTGACTGCAATCGAGGAGACAAAGTCAATCACCAAGATGGATGAATTGATCGGGTCTCTTAAAGTCTATGAGGTAAAACTGAACCAACGAAAGTCTGAATCGTCTAAGTCATCCGGTAAGTCAATAGCTTTCAAAACAACCGAAACACATGCTAGTAACGATGATAGTAATAGTGATACTGAATTAGACGATGACTTGATATTGATCGCTAGAAAACTTAGAAAGTTTTTCAAACGTCCAAATAGGAATAGACAACGTAATTCTTCTTCTTCTTCTTCTCAACCTAGGAAGAATAACACAAACAAATGGTATAATAAAGAATTAAAGTGTTATGAATGCGGTCAAAAAGGACATATTTCATACGACTGTCCCACGAAGAAAAATAATAATAACCACAACAATAATAAACAAGCCAAGGACAAGGAGGCTCAAACGACAAAGACAAAGGAGTCTAAGGCAAGAAAAGAGAAACGAGCAATGAAGGTGAGCACATGGAGCGACTCATCCGACTCAGAATCCGAAACTGAGGAAGCTCAAGTCTGCTTCGTATCAAACGAGGAATGTTCTTCTTCTGATAGTGATTCTGATAGTGACATGACATTTGATGAAATGTATGAAGAATTCCTAAGAATGCATGCTCACTGTAAGAGGCTCTCTAAAGAAAAGAAGAAACTAGTTGAAGAAAATGACAAGTTGAAGACGTCCAACTTGGAATTTTCCGATCAACTAGAATCTCTTAAACAAGAGTCTACTAATACTCTTGATTCTTTAGAGAATAAAATTGAATCATATAGGAAAGATGAACAAAAGTTACAAATGGAAAATAAAATGTTGAAATCCAAGTTAGAAAGTTGTGAAAATGAAATAGGGCAACTTAAGTCTTCTAAATTTACCTTAGAAAAAATGATAGAACAATTTAAATCTGGTGCAAACATGTTAGACACACTCATCTCTTCACAAAAGTATGGAAATGATAAAACCGGCTTAGGCTATAAAGAAGAAAATGAAAAGGTGAATAAAAAGACTAAGTTTGTTTCATCTAGTACAAAGTTGCCATATAATACAATAAAATCAACTTTGCCTGCTACATCTTCTTCTACACCTTCTTCTACTAATATCAAGGCAAAAATGCAACATACACCCATAAAAGCACACACGCATAAACATACATCTAGGCCAAACTTTGCATCTAGACAACCTAGAAACTATGCCTACATGTATACAAATGCATCTAGACCGAATAAAATGCATACAACTTATTATGAACCTAAGTATAGGCAACACTCTTATAAGTCTTATAGAAATGCCTATGAACACACTTATACTGCGCCATATAAGAAACAAATTCACATGCCTTATATACATCATAAATCTTGGCCATTCTATAACGATTATCAACCACGGCGCAACATGTATAACAATGCATCTTCACTTATGAGAAATAATCATCTATATGCTTATCCTTCTTATTTTAACCATGCTAAAAATGTGCCTAAAAGGTATGTTCAAGTTTGGATACCTAAAGGATATCTAAACAAGAATAATGCCCCTAACATTCAAGGACCCAAATAAAGGGTACCTAAAACTTTGTCTCCATTGTAGGATAAACGCAAGGAATGCAAGGAGGCAAAGTCAAAGAATCTGAAAACCAAATGGTTTTTAGATAGTGGATGTTCGAGGCATATGACGAGGAACCCCAAGCTATTCATCGAATCGGAACATATCAAGAATGGAGGAAAAGTAACATTCGGTGACAACAACAAAGGACAAGTTGTTGGAAAAGGAACAATTGGGGACCCTAACACATTTCAAATACGAAATGTGTTATTAGTAAGCAATCTATCTTATAATTTACTTAGTATTTCTCAACTTATAGATTGTGGTTATAATGTCTCCTTTCTTCCCAATTCTTGTGATATAATAAATGCAAAAGGAGAAATAGTATTAAAAGGAAATAGAGATGGAAATATTTATACTCTTACCTTAGATAACATGTTAGATGCTAAGGTTAAATGTCTAATATCACATGACTTAGATGTAAATTTATGGCATAGAAGATTAGGTCATATAGGAATTTCAACTATTAAGAAATTGTCTAAGAAGAATCTAATTAGAGGAATGCCTAAGTTAGACTTAGATAATTTTCAAATGTGTGAAACATGTATTAAGGGAAAACACATTAAAGAAACGTTAAAACCGAAACATGAAGTGAGTACTAGTCATGTACTAGAATTGCTTCACTTAGACTTATTTGGTCCAAGTAGGACAAGAAGTCTGGGTGGACACTACTATGTGTGTGTCATAGTAGATGATTACTCACGCTACACATGGACATTGTTCTTAACACGCAAAGACGATTCTCCATTAGCAATCGAAACCCTTATCAAGCAACTTGAAAACATTTATGAAGAAAATGTTAAAAAGATTAGAAGTGATAGAGGTGGAGAATTTAAAAACAAAGACGTAATCAAATTTTGCGAACTATATGGAATAAAACATGAATTCTCACCACTTAGAACACCACAACTCAATGGAGTTGTTGAACGTAAAAATAGAACAATTCAAGAAGTTGCTAGGACAATGCTGTGTGAAAATAAAGTACCTAAATATTTATGGGCTGAAGCTGTTAGTTGTGCATGCTATATTATAAATAGGCTTACTATTAGAAAGAAATTAAATAAAACGCCTTATGAATTGCTAAACAATAGACAACCTAAGATAGATTATCTTAAAGTATTTGGATGTAAATGTTTTGTGCTAAACACTAAGGATAATCTAGATAAATTTGAACAAAAGTCTATTGAATGCATATTTGTTGGGTATTCAACTAACTCAAGAGCATATAGGTGTTATAATCCTGCATCTAGAAAAATAATTGAATCCATACATGTGAAATTCAATGAAAATGCATGCTTTGAAGTTAGTAATAAACATCAACATAAACAAGAAACAAATGTTGAAAATATGTTTGATGATGATGTAATACTTGAGCCTGTACTTGATCATCTAGAACCAACTCCCCCTGAACAAGACATGCATGAACCCTTAGGTGATATAAATGAAGACACTTTGCAATTTGAAGATAATGTAACTAATGATCCAGTTACATATGATAATGTTCATACTAATGAAACATTTGAACAAGATGTGGGTGAACCTAGTCAATCTAGGAATTGGTGGCATCCTAGAGAATTAATCATTGGGGATCCAAGTGTTGGGGTTAGAACACGTAGAAATATAAGTCAACTTGAAGGACATAGCTTAATCTCACAATTAGAACCTAAGAATGTAAAGGAAGCCTTAGGTGACATAACATGGATAGAAGCTATGCATGAGGAATTGAACCAATTCACAAGGAACAATGTGTGGGACTTAGTACCTAAACCTGAAGATAAGTCTATCATAGGAACTAAATGGGTGTTTAGGAATAAGATGGACGAACAAGGAAACATTACAAGAAATAAGGCTAGACTAGTCGCACAAGGTTATAATCAACAAGAAGGTATAGATTATGAAGAAACCTTTGCACCTGTTGCACGACTAGAAGCAATTAGATTATTACTTGCGATTGCAAGTCTAAGTAACATTAAACTCTTCCAAATGGATGTCAAGAGTGCTTTCTTGAATGGATACATCCAAGAAGAGGTGTTTGTCAAACAACCCCCTGGATTCGAAGATCCAAAGAATCCTAACCATGTTTACAAGCTTAAGAAAGCTTTATATGGTTTAAAACAAGCTCCAAGAGCTTGGTATGATAGATTTGCAAACTTTCTTATTGCAAATAATTATCAAAGGGGAACTATAGACAACACATTATTCCTAAAAAGAAAAGGTAATGATTTGTTAATAGTTCAAATATACGTTGACGATATCATCTTTGGTTCAACCAACCCTACCTTAGTAAAAGACTTTGAAGAGTGTATGAAGTCGGAGTTTGAAATGTCAATGGTAGGAGAGTTGAATTATTTCTTAGGACTTCAAATTAAACAAACCCCTCAAGGAATTCATATTAGCCAACTTAAGTATGTCAATGATATGATTAAGAAGTTTGGTTTTGAAGAGTTGAAACCTACAACTATCCCCATGAGTGTTAGTACCAAACTTGATAAGGATGAAAATGGTAAACATTTTGATGACACACTCTATAGATCTATGATTGGATCACTGTTATACTTAACTGCATCAAGACCTGACATCATGTTTAGTGTATGTATGTGTGCTAGGTTTCAATCTTGTCCTAAGGTATCACATTACAATGCCGTGAAAAAGATATTTAGATATCTTAAGCATACACCTCACTTAGGACTGTGGTATGATAGAAACGCTAAGTTGGAATTACACGCATATAGTGATGCTGATTATGGTGGTTGTAAGTTAGATAGAAAATCCACTAGCGGTACTTGTCAATTCATAGGAACCAACTTGATTTCTTGGTTTTCTAAAAAGCAAGCTAGTGTAGCTCTTTCTACCACTGAAGCCGAGTATATTGCTTTGAGTTTATGTACTACCCAAATACTTTGGCTTAAACAACAACTTAGTGATTTTGGCATTAAAATGAAAAAGATTCCAATTTTCTGCGATAGCACAAGTGCAATCAATATTTCCCGGAATCCAGTGCTTCATTCTAAGGCCAAACACATTGAGGTGCGATACCACTTTCTTCACGATCATGTTCAAAATGAGGATATAATGATAAATCATATAAGAACTGATCACCAAATCGCTGACATCTTCACTAAACCCCTTAATCAAGCCACTTTTGAAAACTTACGAGCCAAGTTAGGTATGATGACTTACGATACCATTGCGTAGTTCTATCTTTTGCATGATTTGCAAAATAAAGGGGGAGATAGAATAAGCACATGATTTTAGATTTTAGTTGGTAAGTCATCATTTGGTTTGAAATGATAAGTTTCAATTGGTTATGAGTTGAGTATAGGTTAAGGGGGAGAGTATGAGTTGAGGGGGAGCAACATACTATTTAAAAGTTGAAAACATTTGGTTAAATTTTTAATTATAAGTTGTGACATTAAAATCATGTTAGGTTATTTTGAAAATCATCCAAAAGGGGGAGAATGTTGAGAAATATGTTTGGATAATTTTCAAAGTCATGATTTTAAGTGGTTAGTACTTAAAAATGTCATACATGGTGTTATATGTGATTAAAAGTTAAAAAAGTTGACATCGGTCTCTCAGGTTGTTGCACATCGATCGATGTCTAGGGTTTTTAGAAATATTTTTCTAAAAATGTGATAAAATGGTTGTTTTCATTTGTACATGATTTATACATGTTCATTATGTGCTTATTATGTGTTTTTGGTGATTATTATTGTCTTGTGACTAACATGCCTTGGAAGTTTCTACAACTTACCAAAAAGGGCAAAATTGGTATTTTGAGTTTTGTAGGAACATGATATGGTGGAAATATTTCAAGAGCATATTCTTATACTATTTATCATGACAAAGTTGATATCATGATTATTTATGATCATCCGGGACATTTCTGGAGTTTTCTCACACCAGGGGTATTTTGGTCATTTTACCCCCGAGGGTATTTTTGGTATTTTCACTCAAGGAATCTCTTGAGCATATTATTATCTTCATTCTGGAGCTGTGTTATTGTTATTTTGAAGATAATATGGTGATCATATATCTTATTCTCTCAACCGATGATATTATTGACTATAGCTGGATATGTGACGATTTGAGATGTCACATTCTATTTTTTCTTGAAGACCCTCTTATATATGTTATAAGAGAACATTTATCATCAATATTCAGAGATATTAAAGGTGTCAAAGGTGTGGAAATGTTATTGACACATAAGAAGAAATATTGGGGAATTTCGGTGTTACACGTTGACATAATCTTGTCAAGTGTTATCTATTTATTTCTTCTTCAAAAATCTGAGTTGCTACACATATATATATGTTGAAAAACGTGAGTTTACAGTTGGGAATGATACATTATTCATTTTATGAGTTGGAGACAAGTGGACCAACAAAAAAGGAGGTAGTTGGCAAAATTGCCAACTTGGATTTTTTTTTCTAAATATAGCCAACGGCTATATAGCTTCTTGGAGTATTTTCATCAGATTTTTGGAAGTCAAATGAAGCTCTAACATGTCCTATTATTGTGTTTGAAGTTGGGGATAATTTGGTGGTATTATCCTTTCTTATTTTATTAAGAAAAAAACAAAAATTATTTTTGCAAAAATGCTAAGTAACCAACGGCTACTACATTCATTTTGGAGCTGAATTTTTTGAATTTAAAATGGTCAAGCTCACATGCCTATTATCTTGCCAAAGAGTTGAGAAGATGGTGGAGTGGTTATGGCCTTATTATCTTCTTGGTTTCAAGATAATTCCAAGACAAATCCTAGGTGTAATTTTCGGCCACATAAAGTTGCCAAGGTGGACCAATTATTGTGTTTTATTTTGCCAAGTGTACAAGGACAACCAATGATGAGAAGACATTTGGAGTTGATGATGTAGATGATGACACATTGGAAGTCTTATCTTCAAGGCTCAAACCACACTATAAATAGAGGCAATGGTGAAGAAGATGAAACACACTTGAAGCTCACAAGCATTCTATAGCTTTCATATTCATCTTCTTGTTCTTGTTGTTGTATTTTGTTGTAGCAAAGGTGTTCTTGATATTTTTGTTGTGCTACAAGCCTCTTGAGCTTCATTTGTAAGATTGATTAGCCATCTTTATAAGGCTACATCAATAGGTGTTAGAGGAGTTGCAACTAAGTGTTGCTTAGAAGGTGATTATCCAAGTCTTAAGTAGGGTTGGTGTATAACCCAAGGATCAAGCTTGGCTCTTGTTGTAAGGTGCTCATTTCATAGTGAAATCCAAGGAAAGGTGTTCCTTGGGACTGGAGTAGGTCACATTGACCGAACCAGGATAAATCCTCGGTGTTCTTCTCTTGTTTCTTTATTTATGTTTTCTGCCCGTTTTTGACTGCAGTTTTCACCCAACTTCACACAATTTGAAAAAATAGCTAAACATTTTCCAAATTCGTGATTTTTGGTGGAGTTATACTTCAGACTATTAGCTTTCATTTGCAACAAGAATCACTTGATTTGAGCAAGGGAAAGTTAGTCTTTCAGTCTTTTCAAGATAACTGCTCCAATCTGGCTGCAATCTGACCAGTTTTGAGAAAACTTAAATTCTGTATTTTTCAAGAATTGTTTAAGGTCAGGGCCTTTTGGAAACTTCATCTACACATCCTAAGGAGTGTTTTGATATAAAGATCAACCTGTTTGGTTGAGTATTCAAAGAGAAACACTATTTGCAAAATCAGCAACATTCTGTCCAATTCTGTCCAGATTGATCATCTGAATCTTTTTATTTGTTTGAACGGTCAAAAGATCTTATTTTTGTCTAATTTTTGGACAGAGTCTTGTTAACGCATTGAAGTTCAATTCTGGAAAGTTTCATAATTTTTGGAATTGTGTACAATTATTTGTGAATTTTTGAAAAACGGGTTCTGAATCTGAGGTGGTCTCAGATTCTGTTTTCAAAAGGGATTTTAACAAAGGGTTGTAGTGTAATTTCCGCTAACCACTATTCACCCCCCCTCTAGTGGTGTTTATTGCAGGTGCACGGTCCAACATGAACATCTTCCTCTACAGATATTCCTTCAGCCAAAATGTCTGCCAAAGCTTGAGCTTTGATTGAAGTCCGTGACTTGTGCTGAATATCATACTTTGCAAGCTCTATATCCCATTTGGCAGCTTGGTCAGAGGTGTCTGGCTCGTCAGAATTTGTTTCAAGGGCTGATCTGTAACTACTATGATGGGATAAGCTTGCAGGTATAGCTTGAACTTTCTTGCAGCCACTATGAGTGCCAAGACCACCTTCTCAGCATTGAGATATCTCACTTAAGGTCCATGTAGAATTTTGCTTGTAAAATAGATGGGCTTCTGCACATTATTCTGTTCCCTAAGCAGGACTGCACTCACTACTTCTTTGCATGTGGAAAGATACACATAGAGCACTTCTCCGGGCAGAGGTGAGGTTAACATCGGCACCTCGGCCAAATGGGACTTCAGCTCATCAAAAGCTTTTTGACACTGGTCATCCCATTGGAAAGCAGTCTTCTTTTTTAAGATCTGAAAGAAAGGTAGAGATCTTTCGGCAGACTTGGAGAGAAACATGCTCAACGCTGCAATTCCGCCTGTCAACCTCTGTACTTCTTTAATATTCCTGGGGGGATGCATGTTCTGTAAGGCTTCAATCTTGGCAGGGTTGTCTTGCACTCCTTCCTTATAGACCATGTATCCCAAAAAATTTTCAGTGCATACCCCAAATGTGCACTTCTTCGGATTCAACCTCATGTGTGAATCCCTCAAAACAACAAAAAATTCTCTTAAGTTTTGAATATACTTATCAAGAGACCTGCTCTTGATGAGCATATCATCTATATATACCTCCATTATCCGGCCAATTTGTTCATTGAACAAAGAATTGACCAAACGTTGGTAGGTAGCCCCAGCATTCTTCAATCCAAACGGCATGGTTACATAACAATAAATACCTGACTTTGTTATGAATGCCTTTTTTTCTTGATCTTCCTTTGCCATGACAATTTGATGATAGCCTTTGAAGGCATCCAAGAAGTCGAAGATCTCATGACCAAGCGTTGAATCCACTAACCTATCAATCTTAGGTAGTTGGTAACAATCTTTTGGACATGCCTTATTGAGGTCAGTGTCATCTATGCACATCCTCCATGATTCGTCTGGCTTGGGGACCACCACTGGATTAGCCAACCATATTGGGTAGAGAACTTCCACAATAAACTTTGCAGCAAGGAGTTTCCTGAATTCTTCTACAATTACTTTGATCCTCTCTTGAGCAAAATTTCACTTCTTTTGCTTTATTAGCTTCATCTGAGGATCAACATTTAACCTGTGTTCAGCCAGATGTGAGGGGATCTGAGGCATATCTTCGGCAGTCCATGCAAAGATTATTGAAAATTCTCTCAGCAGAGCTTGTAGCTGAGTTAGCAGCTCAGACGGCATCCATGTCCCTATCTTTATAACATTTTCAGGTCAGATTGGATCAAGGACTAAGTCCTGAACTGCATCATCTGATTGTAACCGTTCTTCATCTGAAGGTATCAGTTCATCAAGGCTGACCTGCTGAACTGTCTCATTGCCTTGAGTGGCGATGATGTAACAATTCTGCGCCACTTGTATGTCACCCTGAATCGTCACCACCCCCGCTGGGGTGGGAAACTTCATACTAACATGCAAAGGTGACACAATAGCTTCCAAAGCCACTAAGGCTGGCCGACCCAACATAATATTGTATGCTGACCTTTCCTTGATCACCACGAAGTCTATCCATAGACAACGGTAGGCTGGAGGTTTACCAAAGCTGCAACTGAGTGTGACCAGACCTGCTGGCCGAACTGCAGCACCAGTGAAACCATACAGTGAAGTGGTGACTGGCCTCATTAAATAATCTGATAGGCCCAATTGTTGATATATAGTACGTCACATTTACCGCACTGCCGGTGTCCACATATACACGTCGTACGTCCATAATCTTGTCTGGAGCTAAGTGTATACACAAGTTTATAACCAAACCTGTGTTGTTAGTGTCAAGTGGAATGGGATCTTCTGGCCCATAAGTCAGCTCCCTAATTAACTTAGCTCTCTTAGTTGGTGGACTAGATGAGGTTCTCGCCTAACTGGATTCACCTCGGCTTGGATGAGATGGTCCTCCAGAGATGGTGTAAATAATAGAATTGACTTGGGGCTGACCTGTAGCCCTATGTCGGCCTAGCTCTTCATCATCATCCGACCCGTGGTGCCAGGTGAGGACTCTGGTCGGCACTTGTCCTTTTGGGGGTTCTTGTGAAAGTCTAAACGATTGTGCAAGCGTGAGCGTGGGTCATAAAATTTCTTTAAGTGTCCCTGCTCTATCAGTTACTGAATGGCTTGAGCCAACTGCCTGCAATCTTCTGTGTCATGCCCAATATCTCTGTGATATCGGCAGTATAGCTTAGGGTCTCTTTTCTCCCTGGGTCCATTTAGAGGTTTAGGATCAACCCTCAAGCCATCTTTCTCCATGACAGCTAAAATATTATCTTTAGAGGCTAAAAGGGGTAAACCCTCTTTACTTCCTTTACCTCTTCCGCCCATGCAATCGAACGCACTGCGTCGCTCGCGGTCATTTCCTTCATTGCGCCGATCTTCTTTTTTGTAACCAGATTGGCTTTCTTGCCAAGCTCCCTGCTCGGCCTCCTTTTTCAATCTGTTTGCCTCTTTACCTCGAGCAAACTGATGGGCCTTCTCCAAGCACTCTCTTAAGGTTGTGGGACCCTCCTCGACCAGCTAAGAGAAGAGGTGACCAGCTCGGAGCCCATTGATAAAGGCAGCCGCTTTAACGCCCTCATTTCTGTCACTGACCTGCAGTGATTCATCTGAGAAACATTGCATGTATTTTAACACGTACACATCTGGACCTTGCCTCAAGGTCATTAAATGTGATGAGTTCTTTACAAATGGTGTGTTGGAAAAAAACTAGGATTTGAATTTTTGCGCCAACTGCTTGAAAGATCCCACTAACTTGGATGGGAGCTATTGAAACCATCTTCTGGCTTTTCCCCACAAATACATTGGGAAAGTTTTGCAATGCAAGGGATCTGAGACATTTTCCAGACTCATCGCAGTTTGGAACTGAAAAAGATGATCCGTTGGGTCTGTTGTCCCATCATAAGTATCCATTTTTGCACCTTGAAGCTATCTGGTGCCAAGTACTCTGCAATATCCCAGGAAAAAGGACTTTCCTGGACTGCCTGCACAAACTCTTGCCTATGCTCTTCATAGTGAGTTCTCGGCCTACAATGAACTTCATCTTCCTTTGGGATGCTTTTAAGGGACCGAGACCTTACGCTCAGACGTTGTCTGGCCATAGTCTCTGACTCCACTGTTGGTGCCTTGAAGCTACTTTCCTAGCATCTTCCATGAAACCATTAGGGGGTTTGGAAGATTGGTTCTGTGATCGTTCCTTAGGATGAAGAGGGGGATCTTCATCCATATCCTCAACTTCCTTCTGTTTGCCTTTGAGCTGTTCAACTACAGCCTCAAATACTTTCAGATTTTCAGTGACATATTTCATCGCTTTTTCTTGTTCTTCCATTGATATTTCCGGAGTTGGATAATGTTGCTCAGGTTCACGAGAATCCTGTTCTGGGATACTTGAACGAGTAACCATTCGTCGCTGTGGGTTGGATGACTCACCCAACACCTCATGCCTGCCTCTGGCCATTGTAGAGTGTTGGCTATTTCAAAGTTGTTTAGAAATCTTTTAATGGATAGAGAGATACAAAGCCCTCCTTCTAGGGCCAAATGATGAAGCTGGATCTTCACCAAGGATCAGAGATGATCAGAACTAAACGTCGTTCGCTATTCTTGACTTGTGTATCCAAGATACTTCCTTGATGAACTGCACAGGGAAGCAAAAATCAGAGGTCCCGGGGCTATGACCCCGGGTTAAACCCTCCGACGCTCAAGTCAGTTTAGGCCATTCTCACTGAGATATTTTTATGTTTGAAGAGTTTGAGGTGATCTCACAAATTTCGTATGGAGATTTGCTCTATATTAGCTATTGGAGAAATGAGTTTCAGAATCCGTTCCTTTTGCCTCCTTCCTGGCCTTTATCCCTTCCGTTGTTCAAGGTCTCTGCCAGTTGATGGGACGGAGACGTGTGTCAGAAGGGCTACTTTGTCTGCTGTAAGTTTTCTGTGTGACTAGACAGATGCCTGCGAATGTGGCTGCGTCTGTGGCTGAATCTATGACGTGTAGGTTGGCCAGCAATAATGATTCTGTACTTGGCCAACCGATGCTTGACAGCTGGAAAGAAATTGCAGAATTGTATTGGTGGATCCCAGACGGCAGTTGATAAATATATTGTCTGAACTTAGCCGAGTTGATGAATCCAAGGCTAGGGCTTGATGTAATCAAAGTGCTGAGGCCGAGACAGATTTGAGGCCGAGCAGAACTTGATTCCTTGTGAAGTTATACTGATATTTGAATATAGCTGAGACCGACCAGAAGTAGTTGGTTAACCAGCACATTGCTGATCCATGGTTCCATTGGAGTTCAACTAGGAAAATGGCCGAGCTGAACTGCTCTCTGTGGTTTGGTCAAGAGTAACTAAATCTGCCGAGACAGGCTGACTAAGAAATACTTGGATTTGCCTTAGTCATTTTAGATGATTTGCCCAAAATGTTGATGATGGAGGCCGAGGCTGATATCTTTTGGCCGAGATTGACTAGTCAAGTAGCTGAGCCTAAACTACGTTGACTATTTGACTAACTAAAAATTTTTGTCTTATCTGAGCAGGTAGATTTTGTCTCATCACTTTGCCCCCATATTAGTCTGGCCGAGCCAAGCAGGAAGGGCAGGCTAATCGATTCAGAGCTTTTAATGCGTTGTCCTGTCAAGTAGTGATGTGTCTGCCTCTGGTTAGGCCGTACTGTGCATTTACTGTTTGCACAAACTGCGAAACGTCAGTTATGCACCTTTTCACATCCGGTGGTTGAAAGTATCGAGGACAGAACCCTCGAGGTGTCTTTTGGGATGGCTGATTTGGGGCTATAAATAGAGATTGAAATGCAGAAATTCATTTCTTCCTTCCGCTGTCATCTACATCCTTTTCCCTCTGGTTTTCTTCGTCTCCGGTGACTTGTTCAGCATTCCATCAAACACCTTCCTCCTCCGGCAATCTTTTAGAGCTTCTTCCTTTAATCATCTCTTCCAGTCTGTAAGTTTTCTTCTCTTCTACAATCTCTTCTAGATCTCATGACTCTCAAAACATTTCTGAAGGTGCATCTTACGGCGGCGGCGGTGGAGAAAACTCTAATTCTCCACCTTCGATGGTAGGACGGTCTCCACTAATGACCGTCCGTTAGTAAGATTGTGTAGAGCCACTTGTGGCTCTGCTGGACCCAGGCATGCTGCTAAGTCCAACAGGGCCATTACTGCAGTGGATTCTTCGCCGGAGTGACCAGAAGTTGCTCCTGCTCCGGCGGTTATAAATCCTCCGGCTCTTCAAAGGCCCCCCTCTCTGTATACGGGGGTAATTAATAGGGATCTGCCCTCTGTTCATGTCCAAGAGTCTCGTTGTACTTTGTTCGAGGCTGAGCTGAACCGAATATTTAAGAGGTATAAATTTGACCTAGAGCGGTTCAGCTCACTCATTCCTTTGCCAGGTCAGACAGCTTATGATCCTCCAAAGAATTATGAGTCTGTCTATGAAGAGTATTTTAAATCGGGGTTCAATCTTCCTATTCCTGAACCCCTTGTCCGCATTCTTCGTGCTTAAAATTTCAGACTTCCCCAATAAAACCCAATAGTCCGAAGATGATTCTTTGCTACTTTCTTTTTCTCTGAATAACCGAGTCTCCCTTCAATATTAATGTATTTAGAGGTCTTTTTTCTTGTTGAGTCTCGGATAGCTGGTACTATTTCAGTAAATGAGCTCCCAACAGCGAGTTCAACCTTGCTATCAATATCCCTTCTTTCACAAAAAACTGGAAGGGTAGATTTTTTTATATTAAAAAAGATGATCTGCCCAAATGGAATGTCTGGCAAGACAGACAACCTGAGGCCGAGCGCAGAGCACTGCAATGAAGCGGCCAGACTTCAGAGTTGGCCTGTTGTGATAGCCTGGCAGAAGGTGGACTCCACCATTTTAGAGGCAGCTTACCTGGGCCATTTTGCTTTAGGTCAAAACTATCGACCACTTAGTCCAGACAACCTAGCAATAGTCAGAGGTTGGTCCCTGTTTGCTTCAACTTTTGTTTTCATCTAACTTTCAGTTGATAACTGTCTTGTTCCCTATGCAGGACCAATGGCTTCTGACAATGATGACTATGCTAGTAGAATGGCCGAGATGGCAGCTCGCAAGAAAGCTCGAAAGTCCAGACAGGGACCTGCAGCTGCTTCTACCAGGATGACATCTACCCTAGCCCTGCCCCCATCCTCAACTATTCTTAGGGCTGGGCCCAAGCCTGAGCCAGTTAGGGATGAGGCAGCTGAAGTTACTGAGCCTGTGCCAGGTACTTAATTTTCTTGAGTTTCATCCTTTGTAATGTTAAGATTTAACACTAACTTGTCTTTTAATGCATTTTTTTGCAGCTCTGCCAATTTTTGAAATCCAGGATGAAGAGGCTGAGATCCTCCCCCAAGCTCGGGCCTCTGCTGAATTGAAGGCCGAGCAGGCTAAAAAAATCGCTGCTTTGAAGACCGAGGTTACCACTCTTCGCCAAGAGAAGGAAGAGGCCGACATGATGTTGGTTACTTCCAAATCTAAGGTGGATGAGTTGGAAAATAAAGTGGCCAACTTGGAGTTTTCTTCAACCCAGGGTTTGACTGAAAATGAATCCTTGAAGAAGGATAAGACCGAGCTACTGCAACAGAAGGAAACTTTGGAAGAATAGCTGGCTCATCTACCTCAACAATTAGCCGAAGTAGAAGCCAAAACAGCGACTGAGTTCAGAAGATCCCAGCTGTTTGAGAAAAACATGTTGCTGTTGCAGAGCTTGGGGATGCAGATAGGTCAAACGAAGGCAATAGATGGCTGCTCAGAAGTTTGCCTCCAGATGAATAAGGAAGATCCCTGGCTGACTGACTTTTACGATTCGACTGCTGCTCAAGAGTTCAACTCTCAATTCAAGAAATTTCTGAATGGAGCAGACTTAAGGGAAGCCGAGGATTAGACTTAGACTTTTGTAATAGGGCTGAACAGAGATCTTTTGTACTTTGTACTCTGTACCAAAAACTCTTCTGAACGAAAAATTTCTTAACATTTTGTAATTGTAACTTTTCATTCTGCTCTGCTCTTTTGTTTCATAATTTCTTCTAAGTTAAAAAAACTTGCTGTTGCCGAGATTCAATGTCGGCCTTACTCTTGGCAAACTTGTAACTTTGCAGCCAATAAAAATAATCCAAGTCAGTAAGCTTTAAATTTTTTGAATAAACCTGTTATTCTGCTAAGATGAGCCGAGAATTGGCTAAAAATGAGGCCTGCTTGAGTATTGAGCTGAACCATTATACTTGATCTGCTTTAGCCAAGATCATACTACGTAATGCCTTGAAATAACTACTTAGAATAATTTTAAGTTTTCAATCGCCATAAAGATTGTGAAGGTATTCTGCCATGATTAAAGAAAAATCTCTTTAGAGCGCAATGCTTGACCTCGGCTCTGCCAAGAATTCTACGACGCCCTTATTTGGCCTCAACCCTGCTAAAGTTCTTGAATGATAAGTACTTAACTTCGATTTAGCTAAAGCTGAAATGCAAGTTAATACTTGGACCGTGAACAAAATAATTCCACATGTCTGAACTAAAGTAAACTTGTTACTTCATTTGATCCCATTAACTGTTAAGCAAGAGGAAAGATAGCATTTTGCGAAATCTCAATACTGGCACTGCCATAAAAACACTGTTTTATTCAAACTTCAGCACTGCTGATAGTTATACAAACGATTTATACAACTTTTTCTAGACTTGCTAGATGTTGATGAAGCTCATGTACCCTATCATGATTCACCTCGGCATCCCTTCATCAGGATGGTTGTGAATTCTGTTCACAGAACTTTTAACTTTGCAGCTCATAACTTTAGCATCTAGAGTAATATTCATTATTTAGCTTATATAAAATTGCAAATTTTGGAGTGGAGTGTGGCTCTGTATGTATTACATAAAGATATTACCAATTAAAATACTCTTTTATAGTGCCGTCCATTATTGTTTTGATTGAGCTCAATATTGACATAGCGGTGTAGCGAAATTGTGTAAGCACAATTGCCCCTCACTTAAGTGCATAATCACGGAAGTCCTTCTTTAGGAAAAGGTAGGTACCTCGAAGTTGTGTACATCCGACCCTCCATACCCTACCATAGACGGGAGCCTCTAAAACAATGAGATAATGTTGTTATTGTTGTAGGTACCTCGAGATCTTATTAACAAAGATGATCACTTGTGGCCGAGAAATGCCCTAATTCCCTTTGATTTGTTTACAAACTAAATAAAGAAAAGTTTCATTTTTTTAGCGGTGTTGTTCTATCCTTCTCACCCCCTTTCCCACCTCCTCCACATGCAGCCATAAATTTTTTTTTAAAAAAATTCTTTCACACCCTACCCGTATAACCTCAGGATACCCTCCACTTTCCACCCTCCTCTTCTCTCTCTTCTCTCTTCTCTTTTCTCCTATCCTCCCTCAGACGCCCATTCACTTCTTCTTCGGCGCCATTTTTCCTTCCCATTTTAGATGGCAAGAAGCCAGATACCAGTAAATCTGAATCTGGCCAGGTTTCAATCTAAGAGCGCTTTCTATGGACGTTACATATAAAAAGGACAAATGATTGGTCCATTTGTCGAATTCATTCAAAAGGAGGGTATTGTTGCTCAATACACCATGTCTGGCACACCACAACAAAATGGTGTTGCTGAAAAAAGGAATCGGACGCTTATGGACATGGTCAGGAGCATGATTAGCACAACGAATTTGCCTATATCCTTTTGGAGTGAAGCTCTAAAAACCGCTGTGTATGTTTTAAATAGGGATTCATCTAAGGCCGTTCCTAAAACACCTTTCGAGTTTTGGAATGGTTGAAAACCAAGTTTAAAAGATTTACACATATGTGGTTGTCCAGTTGAAGTTAGGGTATACAACCCAAGCATAAAGAAACTGGATGAACGAACGAAAAGCGGTTATTTTATTGGATATGCAGTTAACTCCAAAGGATATAGATTTTACTGTCCGTCACATACTCCAAAAGTGGTTGAAGCTAGAAATGCTAAGTTTCTAGAGGATCATGAAGTTATTGGGAGTGATTCGAATAGAGAATTCAATTTTGAGGAAGTAACGGATACACATGTTGTACCCCTATATGTGGACAATTCGGTAGCTATTCAACACAATGAAGAGCCACCAATTGTACAACCTCAAATTGAAGAATCACATCAAGAGCAAACTGAACCCACTAATCCCACATCTACTGAACCAGTGGGAGTACAAAGATCCTCAAGAACTAAAAGGTCAGCAATTTCTAGCGATTATGTTGTATATCTTCAAGAGTCCAAATATGACATTGGACTAAATCATGGCCCTATCTCGTTTTCACAAGCCATGAATTGTGACAAATCATCACTATGGTACGATGCCATGAAAGAGGAGATGGAAGCAATGGCTAAAAACAATGTCTGGAAACTTGTTCCGTTACCAAACAGAGCTTCTGTGGTGGAATGCAAATGGGTCTTTAAGACCAAAAGAGACTCGTTTGGTAACATTGAACGATATAAATCTAGACTTGTAGCTAAAGGTTTCATCAATCTGAGGCCAAAGTAAATAGCGGAAGCATAAAAGTTACCTAAGGCCATTATCGCTTAGTCATCGCCTTTGAATAGGAAGCCTGCTGCAGAGAAGAATTCATGTGGGAAATGGAGCCTTCCAGCCTATGCCTATCTAAATGCTGTATAGCTATGATTGATGGAATATCACAGACCCTTTATTTATAGGCTAGGCCAGGGACCCCTTTTCATATTCAACCGGCAATCAACTCCTTCCATCAAGGAAACATAATAATTGCCAATCAATCAGAATCAAATCTGATAATTAATGCAGTCAATAATTGCAACGTGTCTAGCCAATATAACGTACAAGTACGTTATACATGTGATCCATATTAGTGATTTATAAATAAATCACGAGATTCTAGCAATCAATTATGATAATTATAATTGATTCTAACATTCTCCCACTTGGATCACATGTCGAATGCTAGACGACACGACATAAGTTACAAAACACTATGGTCATAATTTTATTGTCACTTGGATGTATTGACTACCAAACGTAGACTGAAAATACAACACATGGATTAAGGCGGTCATGCTTTGATGTCAAGCACTCCCTTCCAAGAATTACAATGCATCATACACTCAATCGAACAAAATGAATGATTTACTATAAATAATCTCAAAATGGGTTCACGTCCATGGATCAAATAGATCCTACAACTTTAAATGCACATATTCAAAGTCAACAAATGTCTAGACAAATAAGATCAAAGTACAACAAACCAAGGAGAACTAAGAAGTTCCATATAAGTAGCATGATCCCTGAAAACTTTGACCGGCAATCCTTTAGTCATAGGATCAGCAACCATTGACTCTGTACTAATATGTTCAATCTTTACTTCTCCTTGTTTAACATGATCTCTGACTTTCAAATACTTTATGTCGATATGTTTACTGTGACTCCCACTTTTATTATTTTTCATAGAAAACACAACCGCTGAATTGTCGCAGAAAATCTTTATAGGTATATCAACAATATCGACAACCTTAAGACCACTGATGAAATTTCTCATCCATAAGTCCTGTGAAGTAGCTTCATAGCATGCAATGGACTCATTCTCCATTGACAATAGGTGACACACAATTCTGCATAGCAAATTTCTCAATTACCTTAATGATGTAGGTCTTCTAAGAAAGACCAAGTATTTTACTTGTTCTATCTCTGTGAATCTCTATGCCAAGGACATAAGAGGCTTCACCCATATCCTTCATATCAAAGTTCAAAGACAGAAATCGCTTAGTCTCATGCAATGACCCAAGATCACTGCTTGCCAGTAGAATATCATCCACATGTAGGATTAAGAAAATGTATTTTCTCCCACTCATCTTGAGGTATATACATTGATCAACAATGTTCTCTACAAAACTGAATGAAGAGATTACCTCATGAAACATGATGTTCCATTTACGTGAAGCCTGTTTAAACCCATATATGAATTTATTCAATTTGCAAACCAGTTGATCATTATCAGAATTGACAAAGCCTTCAGGTTGATGCATGTATACCTCTTCATCAAGTACCCCATTCAAAAACGTAGTTTTCACATCCATTTGATGTAGCTCGAGATCAAAATGAGCTACTAATACCCTGATTATCTGAAATGAATCCTTCTTTGAGATTGGAGAGAAGGTTTCATGGTAATCAATGCCTTCTTTTTGAGTGAAACCTTAAGCTACAAGTCTTTCTTTATATTGTTCAATGTTACCAAACGAGTCTCTTTTGGTCTTAAAGACCCATTTGCATTCCACCGCAGAGGCTCTGTTTGGTAACGAAACAAGTTCCCAGACATTGTTTTTAGCTATTTCTTCCACCTCCTCTTTCATGGCATCGTACCATAGTGACGATTTATCACAATTCATGGCTTGTGAAAACAAGATAGGGCCATGATTTAGTCCAATGTCATATTCGGACTCTTGAAGATATACAACATAATCGCTAAAAATTGCTAACCTTTTAGTTCTGAGGATCTTTGTACTCCCATTGGTTCAGTAGATGTGGGATTAGTGGATTCAGTTTGCTCTTGATGTGATTCTTCTATTTGAGCTTGTACAATTGGTGGCTCTTTATTATGTTGAATAGCTACCGAATTGTCCACATATAGGGGTACAACATGTGTATCCCTTACTTCCTCAAAATTGAATTCTCTATTCGAATCACTCCCACTAACTTCATGATCCTCCAGAAATTTAGCATTTCTAGCTTCAACCACTTTTAAAGTATGTGACGGACAGTAAAATCTATATCCTTTGGAGTTAAGTGCATATCCAATAAAATAACCGCTTTTCGTTCGTTCATCCAGTTTCTTTATGCTTGGGTTGTATACCCTAACTTCAACTAGACAATCCCATATGTGTAAATGTTTTAAACTTGGTTTCCAACCATTCCACAATTCGAAAGGTGTTTTAGGAACGGCCTTAGATGAAACCCTATTTAAAACATACACAGCGGTTTTTAGAGCTTCACTCCAAAAGGATATAGGCAAATTCGCTGTGCTAATCATGCTCCTGACCATGTCCATAAGTGTCTGATTCCTTCTTTCAGCAACACCATTTTGTTGTGGTGTGTCAGGCATGGTGCATTGAGCAACAATACCCTCCTTTTGAAGGAATTCGGCAAATGGACCAATCATTTGTCCTTTTTCCGTGTAACGTCCATAATATTCACCACCTCTATCGGATCGGACAATTTTAATTGTCTTCTCGTTTTGTTTCTCTACTTCTAATTTGAAGATTTTGAACGCATCAAGTGCTTCAGATTTTTCAAAAGAAGATAGAGATACATAAACCTTGAATAGTCGTCGATAAATGAAATAAAGTATTTCTGACCATTCAAGCAAGGTGTGTGAAAAGGTCCACAGATATCCGTGTGTAAATTTCAAGAGGTTGGGAACTTTTTTTGGCACTCTTAATGGTCTTGTTGATTTGCTTGCCCTTTATGCATCCCACACAAGTACCTAAATCAGTCAAGTTTAGAGTTTGCAAAACTCCTTCATTCACCAATTTTTACATTCTGTCAATTGAGATATGCCCCCAATCTTTTGTGACAAAGACTTGATGAGTTCTCATTGATAATACAACGCTTTGTACCAGTTTCTGTTAAAAGAGTATGCTCATAAATGGGATCTAACTCAAGTCGAAACAGAAAACCATTCAATTCCGCAGAGCCAATAACTTTACTCTTTTTCAAAACATTCATTACAAAAAGATGTGAATAGAAATCATATCTAATAATGGAAAGTCTTAAAAGAAAAATTGAATTTCTGGAAAAAGAAGGTGCATTAAAAGTGTTTTCTAAATCAAGTTGAAACAAGTTTTCAAAATGAGTCTATAAGATCCCAGTCCTTTAACAGTAGAGTGCATCCGGTTTCCAGAATAGATGCATTGCTTACTTTCATTTGGCTTCCTCATGTTTAGAAAGCCCTGCATGGTTTTTGCAATGTGAATTGTTGAACCACAATTAATCCACCATGTATTATCAGAAACCTCGGTAAAATTAGATTCATGACACACAAAGGACAAATTACATTTCTTCTCCAGCCATCCTTTATACTTCAGGCAATCTTTCTTCCAGTGTCCATTTTTCTTGCAAAACCGACATTTGTCTTTATTGCCAGTTTTCTTTATTGGAACACCTTTGCCCTTCTTTGCATTTCTCTTAAAATGAGTCACAAGATGCACAGACTCAGTGGACTCATTCTTCAACCTCTGCTCCTCTTGAACACACAAGGTCAGAAGTTCATTAATTGACCAGTTTTTTTTTATGTGTGTTATATGAAATCTTAAATGGAGTGAACTCCGAAGGGAGAGAGTTGAGTATAAAATGCACCAGGAATGACTCCGAGATTTCAACCTTAAAGGAGCTCAATTTAGCAACAACGTCCCTCATCACCATGATATGCTTGTGCACGCCACGACTTCTGTCATGGGTCATGTTTGAAAGCCTCTTCATAAAGGTGCTAGCTACCGCCTTGTCAGAGCTTACAAATTGATCATCAATGACTTTCATGTAAGCTTTGACATTATCAAGATTAGGGATAGAACCCCTAATGCTTGGACTTATACGAGACTTGATGAGCATCATGCTGAGGCGATTATATCGCTCCCACCGCTCGTAACTAGACCTCTCAGATGGCATACTTGATTCCGTGAGATTTGGTGGTTTTTCCTCACGGAATGCCAGGTCTAAGTCCATGCACCCTAACATCAAAAGGATGAAATCCTTCCATTCAGTAAAATTATCACCAGTTAGTATTGGAGTACTAGCAGAATCAAATAAAGCAGTAGTGGGAATAACTGCATAACCAAAGAAACACAGATCATGCTATGAACATATATAACCAGAATGAATTAATCAAGTTAATTCAAATAGTATATTCTAAACCTTCCTGCGGGTAGAGGTTGCACTCATGCATAGATTATACTTCAATAACATAAAAATTAAACAAGCCAAAATATTTCATACCTGTGGGCATAGGAAATTTTTATGTTTAATTTTCTTGATCAATAAAATAACCAATTCCCTGTGGGGCAGATTGATTACTTTATTAATCAAAATCATAGGTATGATGACATTTTATTTTCTTTATACCATATAATTTTAAGATGTTGTGGCTAATCTTAAAATTAAGAAAATAATCCTCTATATGTCATCAACATATTTATATACTTATTCCTTAAAACGATATGAAAATTAAACAACCAAAATATTTCCGTGCCTATGGGCATAGGAAATGTTTATGTTTAATTTTCTTGATCAATAAAGCAACCACTTCCCTGTGGGGCAGAGGAATTACCTTAATAAGCAAAAAATTTAAACACAAATTCGTGTACTAAAGCATCCTAAAAGCAGTATTGACATAATCGAAACCAGTTTTACATAATCAGAGCCCTTACAGATTACAGGCCTAATTGGTAAAGTCCAATCCAGAATGCTTTACCAGAGGAGACTGGACTAGGAATTGGGTTTGACACACAAGGCCTGGAAGATACGTGATGGAGGAGAAGGGTGGGCTGACTACATTCCCATTGGACCTTTAGTACGATGAAGAAAAGGAAATCTTAAAAGATTTCTTTTCTCCATCTTCAACAGTTTATGGCGGCGGCACAGTATATAACTCAGACGGGTAACACTCAATTGTTTGAATTAACAAACGTGAAAGTTGGAAATATGAAAAGACTAAATTGGTGAGTGCATATTAAGCTTTCAGTACGTGGAATCAACAACAAAATCAAACCCTTACATTTGAGACATTTCCACACATCAATAAATGATCCACAGCCGCATGCATAATTTTAACAATGAATCCCTCAGAAACTATAATTCCGTAACCTTTAAACGATTGAATTACGTTAAAAGATATGGAAGAATATTTTCTAAATACAGACGATATGGTCAGAGGTGGCTTTGATACCAAATGTAAGGCCAACATAAATAGCGGAAGCATAAAAGTTACCTCCGGCCATTATCATTTAGTCGTCGCATTCGAATCTGCAGCAGGTTTAGTCGTCGCCTTCGAATCGAAAGCCAGCTGCAGAGAAGAATTCCTGTGGGAAATGGAGCCTTCCAGTATATGCTTATCTGAATGTTGTATAGCTATGATTGATGGAATATCACAGGCCCTTTATTTATAGTCTAGGCCAGGGACCCCTTTCCATATTCAACCGAGAATTAATTCCTTCCATCAAGAAAACATAATAATTGCCAATCAATCAGAATCAAATCTGATAATTAATGCAGTCAATAACTGTAATGTATCTAGCCAATATAACGTACAAGTACGTTATACATATGATCCACATTAGTGATTTACAAATAAATCACGAGATTCTAGCCATCAATTATAATAATTATAATTGATTCTAACACTTTATTAATCTTTCTTCTTCATTAATCGCTTGATTGATCTGCTATCTTTAGAACACTAGGGATCAGTTAATGATCTCAATTAGACACAGTGACTGTGTTTTCTTCCAGTGTTGCCCTGAATTTACTTAACTATTATGATGCATAATTTCAGTTGGACCGAATACTGGTTTCCTGTCAGTAGGCAAGAAGAGCAAGGCAGTTGCTTCTCTTTCTTATCATAAATTAGTCACAAAAGCTTTACTGTGAGTGTAATCTGGATCTTGAGCTAAGATACTTGTTTGATTTGACTTCCTTATTTACTGTACACTGATGACAAGCAAAACGATTATACTTTAGTGTGACGAGGAATTTTGGGGTTTGATGCTTGTTACGGCTTTTTAATTTGAAAGTGTGGCTCTTTTGGGGAGGATACTCCCAAAACCAATAAAACAATTACTAGAAGGCCATGGCTGCTGTTTTTTTTTGGCTTCCTGTTTAACTTCACGAAGCTTTATTTTTGGCTTTTGCTGAGGCAATATCTCGATACCATATGAGCTGAGCTTGGATGGGAGCGATGAATTGGGCAAAGGCGTTTCTTGCTCATATGCAGACGAAACTGGAAAGATGCAAGAAAGTTTGGAGTTCCTTGTAAATGGAGGTCAGAAGTTGTTATCCACAAGCAATCGCCTTGTATTACTTAAGCGGAAGATGCAAGGTAAAGGGACTTCTATGGAGAAGAGAATGGAGAAGGGTTGAGCGGGAAGGGCGGCCGTCGGAGTGGGAAGGGAAAGAGAAGAAGGAAGGAAAAGAGAAGAGAAAAAGAGAAAAAAGAAAAGTGGGAAGGATGGCGCCGGAGAAAGGAAGAAAAATGGGAAGGAAAAATGGTGCCCAAGAAGAAGGGAAGGGTGGCGGAGGGAGAAGAGGGGAGAAAAAAGAGAGAGAATAGGAGGGTGGGGAGGAGGGGTCTCCTAAGGTTATATCGGGTAGGGTGTAAAAGAAATGTTTTTTGAAAAAAAATTTCTGCCTAGATGGTGGAGGGAGGAGAGAATTTTTTTAATAGGACAGGTATTGGGTGGTGGGGAAGGGGGTGAGAGGAATAGGGGTGAGGAGATCCTATCCCTATTTGCTTGCCTACATAAAGCCATCTGGTTTACCTACCTGTATTGTTACTCCTTTTATTTTTGCTTTTATAGGACGTTAAAGATTCGAACACTGGTTTGGTTGATACTACAAAATCAAATGTCCAATTTGAATCCTATAGAGAAAACAGAGCCCAAACGTATAAACACACTTAGGAAGAAGAAGAATTACACTTCTATATCATTTACAACGGCCTTAAAGCCTTATATATACAAAGGAACGCTCGAACGGCTAGTCAGATGAAATGACTGTCGAATGGCTACTTTGTCGAATAAAGACCATCGGGTAAAATAATACAAAACCATCAAGTTGATGATGATTTGATTGTCCTATGATTAATCTACAATTATATACACTAACTTGATAAAAAGAAAAAATACACAGAAAATTACATGTAAGAACAGGTCTGCGACACTTGAATAAAACTGCTTGACCTAATGCCTCAATGAGGCTGGCAGATCCTTGGCATGCCTGGTTTGGTGCTTGGCGCCTAGGCTTGAGGCTTGGCATGCTAGGTTCATCCTTGTTGTTTTAATCTGTGTGTTCACTTCGTGAGGCAAGTATTCCAACACTCCCCCTCAAGCTAGAGGTGTAGATATTAATACACCCTAGCTTGTCTAGTAATGCCTTGAAAACTTGAGTGCTTACTGTTTTGGTCAGTATGTCTGGAATCTGTTCTTTGGACCTGATGAAGTGGAGTTGTAGCTCTTTGTCCTCAATTTTTTCCTTAAGAAATGTTTGTCAATCTCTATATGCTTGGACTTGTCATGTTGCACAGAATTTTCTGTCACATGGATTGCAGATATGTTGTTACAATACACATGGATAGGAAGCTGTACAGTGATCTTCATATCTTTTATCACTCTGTTGATCCATATGCCTTCACATACACTAAGGGATAGGGCCGTTAGTTCAGCTTCAGCACTGCTTCTGGATACCATGCTGCTTCTTGCTCTTTCATGTCACCAAGTTTTCCCATAGGTATAAGGCATATCCAGATGTTGATCTCATATCTGTTGTGGATCCTGCCCAATCTGCATCAGTGGACACTTGAATGTTCCTGATATGAGTTCTTCTTAAAAACAATCCCTGACCAGGAGAGGACTTTAGATATCTTAAAATTCTGAGAGCACGGTTATAATGTTATGTAGTGGGATTATGCATGAATCGGCTAATAAAACTTAACCCATAACAGATGTCTCGTCTAGTATGAGACAGATAGATCAACTTACCTATCAATCTCTGATACCTTTGCTTGTTTGTGTACCCTGAGACACATACTGTTATACCCGTATTTCAAAAAAAAAAAATTAATTATTAATAATAAATATGAAAATATGGATTGCCGTGGGATATGTATGTGTGTGAAAAAAAATTAAATTAATTATTTTTAATTAACCAAATTATATCCTAAACCATCAATCAAACCCTATCCCTAAATTCCCTCACTTATCATCTCACACTCTATCCTCCAATCTCTTATTAATATATATCAAACCCTAATTCCCCTCCCCTCTCAAAAAAACAACGACAGTCCTCTCCCCCTTCCCCCATCAAACTTGCGGCATCCAGTACAGTAGAAACAAAAAAAAAAACTTTTGATCCAAGGATTCAAGAGGAGTGGAAACCACAACCATATCATCACCATCACCGTGCCTACATCGTCTCTCGTATTTAAGTTCTTGCTAGGATCGAGGTAGGTGCATACTATTTATTCCCTCAAAATGGTACAAAGATTGCATGCTCAAAACGGTATTTTATTTGTTCATTGATGTTCTTTTATTCTTAATTCGATCATGATCTATTTGATGTATTCTCTTTGTGATAACATGAAGCCTATATGTGTAAAAATATATGTGTGTGTTATTGGTGTTAGCCGAATGGTGGTCTTGAATGTGTGTTGAATTGGTTGTGTCGATGTTGATGGGATTTGATGTTTGGTTCTTTGTTTTATTTTGTTTTGGCATGCAGCATATGTTAAAAAAAAAAAAAGAGGTAAAAGGGGGGGCTGGCCTTTCGGCCGAACCCAAGGATGGGCATATATATATGTAAAAAAAAACAAATTAAAAAGGGGTTGGTCGATATCGGCAGCACCCAAATTAAATAAAAAAAATAGAAAAACATAAAAGGCAAATTGAAAAGAGGGTTCAGCCGCAATTTGAGTACAAAAAAATAATAAAAAAATGAATGATAAAATGTTGATTTGCTGGGGCCGAATCATTTTTTTTCTTTTTATTAATTTGTTGTGTTTTTTTTAGCATATTACGTATTAAAAAAAAGAATTAAAATAATAACAAAAAGGGGTTTGGCTTCTTTCGGCTGAACCCAATTTAAATAAAAATAATAATAATAAAAAGGGCAAAGGGTTTGGCCAGTTCGGCTGAACCCAATTTTAAAAAGAAAAAAAAGGTAAAATAAAATAAAATAATAAAATAAGTAGACTAAGTAATGGGAGACGGACGTGGTACAGAAGGAAGTAATGGGGGTGGCTGTGTGGTGTTCCTGCATTCATGGCACGTGCATTGCATGAGGTATACTGCGTCTATAGGGCGTGGGTATCGGGATGACTTACCGTGTCTATATGGCACCGGGGTCATGAGACATACTGCGTCTATAGGGCGTAGGTGTCCAAACGGCAAGTGGTGGCTAGAGACCACGACGCTGGATTTAGGACCCGGGGGCATGCATTGCATATAGGTCTAGGAGCATATTGCCTGACATATTTCTAGTTGCGTGTGACACGTTATTTGAGCATGCATCACGTACTTGCGCATTTTTATGTGGAGTGCTTTACCTTTCAGTATAAGCCATGCTATCATGTTTTATGTGTTATGTGTTGATATCTTTTTGGGTATGTACTCTTTGTATTGTTTTGAGAGGCACCTACTGGGTGATTACCATCACTCACCCCTACTATTCTATATGTAGCCGAGACGGAGTATGATTATATTTTCCTCGAGGATGGTGCCGATGTCGTGGAGTGGGCCGAGTGACCAGTAGATATGATTGCGGCGAGGGCAGAGACGGGCTGTTTATGATATTCTTGGGGTGACATTGAGATTTATATTTTTACGTTAGTACATTGAGACATTTCTTTTAGACTTTTAATTCAGACATTTGACTTTGACTTGTAGGGCCTGGTCAGCCTAATAGTGATGTTTTTATTTTATTGAGGTTCATTAAATTCTAGTTAGTATTGTGTTTAACCGTTTCCGCGGAAAGAAAAAAAATTTCTATGCCAACAATGACGTGTAAGAAGTTGATGTGACGCTTTGTATTCTCCTTAGTGAGATACGGCGGGTGCACTGCTACCGAGGCTAGGGCTCGGGAGCGGGGCGCTACAGGTGGTATCAGAGCCCAGGCTTCAGATACGCCTCGGGAACATGGAATTAGTTAATCACCCCTAGAAATAAGTGACGATCTGTTTCCAAATGATATTTTAGCTTAAATAAAATGAAGTAGACATAAGCTATGATTGGGTTTCGGATGGTGTGTGCCGTTAGTGAGTATACGTTATAGATTACTGTTTTGCCCTCCAAATTTTATATCTCTTTACGACACTCTTAAACTTAAATTTTGTATAACATGTTTTGACATGTCTACAGACAATGCCACCAAGACGTGAACCACCAGGGAATGGAGGACATAACGGAGACGAGCAACATGGGCAAGGGGCTATCCCCCAAAACCTTGCTGATATGCTGGCCAATCTGACGGCCTTGATAGCTAATCAGCAAACACAGATGGCGCAACAGTACACTCAGATGGCACAGCAACAGGCACAGATCGCTCAGATACTTCAGCAAACTCAACAGCAACAGCAACAACCACCACCACCACAACCGCAGCAAGGCTTGCGATTCTACTACAGGGAGATGCAGAACTCCCGGATACTGATGTTCAGAGGTACCACTCGGCCTGAGGAAGACGAGATCTGGCTCAAAAATATGACCGAACAGATAAGTCTAATACAGGTACCTGCGGATCTGAAGGTGGAGATAACGACCCCGTTTCTGGAAGGGGAAGCTGAAAGGTGGTGGAGTGGAGTAAAGCGTAGATTGACTCCACCGGTGACATGGGAGCAGTTTGTGGAGGAGTATAAGAAGCACTATGTCCCGAGCAGCGCTATTCAGAGAAGGATGGCATAGTTCCAGATGCTGACACAGGGGTCCATGACAGTCGATCAGTATTCTGAGAAGTTTCACGAGCTGGGTCAGTACATGTCATGTATCATGGACAATGAGGAGGCCAAGATGCTGAAGTTCCAGACCGGTTTGAGTTTTCGCATCCAGCAGGCTATTGTTTGTGCGGAGCCCACAACATTTGAGGGACTACTGGAGGTATGCAGACGGGCTGAGAGGAACTTGGATAGAGCTGCTGCACTGGATAGACTTAAAAGACCCCGTGAGGATTTGCATGCGGGCAAATCAGGAAGATGGCTGAAGGTGCCCGACGCCCTTAGTCCGGGCAACCTTTCCGACCAGAGCGACAACAGGGTACAGCGAGTCAGATACCGATGATTGAGGGACCAGTACCGACTGATGCGCATCCAGTGAGAGCTGTGGCACCTGCCTCACAGTGTACACTGTGCGGACGTATTCATCCGGGGCAATGTTGGAAGGCTCAGAGGGCTTGCTATAATTATGGGAAGCAAGGACATCTCGCCAGGGAATGCTCTGCACCAGCTCAAGTAAATCCGCAGACTCAAGCACAACAAGGAGGCCGAGGCCGGACAATGCTCGGGTCCATGCGATGACAGATGCAGAGGTCGAGGAGTCAGGCGACGTGGTTACAGGTATATTTATTTAAGTATTTAAATTCGAAGTTGCATTAAATTCTATGTGTTGTTATTGCATGTTATGTGCTAAACCTAAACGTGTTAGGTGTGATTTTATTTAACAAAGTACCAGCTAATGTTCTGTTCGATAGTGGGGCGAGTCACTCGTTTATGGAAAAGAGGTTTGCGAAGAATCTGGATGTTCTCCCTGAATGGCTTGAGACTCCCTACCGTATACAAGCCGCTGGCGACCAAGTACTCGTGTCCCATCATCATTACAAGGGATGTGAATTAGAGATTAATGATCTGCAGTTCTCTGCGACCTTGATACCGATCCGGATGCACGACTTTGACATTATTCTGGGCATGGACTTTTTGGCAAAGTATCATGCCAATATTGATTGCCGACGACTCCAGGTCAGCATGAAGACACCGGAGTTGTGGGAAACTACTTTTCAAGGGAACTCTAAATTGAAGAAGGCACCTCAGAAGATCTATCTGACTGCAGCTCAGCCTTTCCGAGCACTAAGAAAAGGAGGAGAGGGACACAGATTAACCAAATTCCCGTAGTGAAGGAATTTACAGACGTTTTTCCTGAGGAGCTACCAGGACTACCTCCAGAAAGAGAGGTAGAGTTCGAGATCAATCTTGTACCCGGTGCTGAACCCATTTCCAGGGCACCCTACCGCATGGCACCAAAAGAGCTGAAGGAGTTGAAGGAGCAGTTACAGGAACTGCTGGACCGTAAATTTATTCGGCCCACTGTATCACCTTGGGGGTGCTCCAGTCCTGTTTGTGAAAAAGAAGGATGGAAGCATGAGATTATGCATAGATTACCAGGAGCTCAATAAGATCACCATCAAGAACAAGTATCCATTACCTCGAATCGAGGATCTCTTTGATCAGCTACGGGTAATGATAAATTTGGAGTTATAATCTAAACTTTTCGGTTGCTCGTTAAATTGCGTCACTAACAAAATTTCTTTCAGGGGGCTAGAGTATTTTCCAAAATTGATTTGCGATCCGGTTACCATCAGTTGAGGATCAAATCAGGGGATACAGCAAAGACTGCTTTCCGAACACGTTATGGCCACAACGAATTCCTGGTTATGCCTTTCGGATTGACCAACGCCCCAGCCGCCTTTATGGACCTAATGAACACAGTATTTTGAAAACAGCTGGATAAGTTCGTAGTTGTGTTCATCGACGATATCCTGATATACTCCCCTGACGAAGAGACTCACGCTGAGCATTTGAGGGAGGTCCTAGAGACCCTTCGAAAAAGCAAATTGTACGCCAAGTTCAGTAAATGTGAGTTTTGGTTGAAGAGCGTAGCCTTTTTGGGTCATGTGGTCTCTGAAGAGGGAATTTCTGTGGATCCAAAGAAGGTGGAGGCGACCACTGAGTGGCCTAGACCCACTAATGTGACCGAAGTAAGGAGCTTTCTCGGTCTGGCTGGATACTACAGAAAGTTTGTCGAGGGTTTCTCATCTATTGCAGTGCCTCTGAGCCGATTGACGCAGAAAAAGTCGAAGTTTGAATGGACCGCCGAGTGTGAGCAAAGCTTCGCTGAATTAAAAAGGAGACTGACCACAGCCCCTATTCTTGCTCAGCCCTCCGCGTCAGAAGGGTTTGTCATTTACAGTGACGCTTCTAAGAATGGGCTAGGTAAATGTATATAATTTCAATTGATTTTGTATACAATTAAAGATGTGGTCTAACTCTTATATTTCAGGATGCGTGTTGATGCAAAACGACAGGGTCATTGCGTATGCTTCACGACAGCTAAAGTCCTATGAACAGAACTATCCGACTCATGATCTGGAGCTAGCAGCGGTGGTGTTCGCACTGAAAATCTGGCGCCACTATTTATATGGAGTGAAGTGCGAGGTATTCACTGATCATAAAAGCCTTAAGTATCTGTTCACGCAAAAGGAGTTGAACATGCGCCAAAGGAGATGGTTGGAGTTATTGAAGGATTACGATTTGACCATCAGCTATCATCCAGGTAAGGCCAATCGGGTTGCGGATGCCTTAAGTAGAAAATCGAGCCATGCTCGGCAGGCGACTCTAGAAAGGGAAATGGCAGAGTTCGACTTGGATCTTGTGGATTCTACTGCAGATGTTCTGGCAGCACTGATTATCACTCCAACTCTGGTGGATCAGATTAAGGAAGCACAGAAGGATGATGCGGAAATTAGGGCCATCCGAGAGAGAATGCTGACCAGCCAGGTAGATGGATTTCAGGTTCATGATGACAGCAGTATGTGGTACCAAGGAAGGTTGTGCGTGCAGGATGTTGAGGACCTCAGGAGGGAATTGTTGAAAGAAGCACATAATTCGAAATTGTCTATCCATCCTGGTGCTACAAAAATGTATAATGATCTGAAGAAACATTATTGGTGGAATGGCATGAAGAGGCACATCGCTGAGTTTGTGGAAAGGTGCCTTGTTTTCCAGTAAGTTAAGGCAGAACATCAGAGGCCGGGTGGACTGATGCGACCACTGGAGATACCCGAATGGAAGTGGGAGCATGTGACAATGGACTTTGTGGTTGGGCTTCCGAGGACAAGAAATGGGAATGATGTGATATGGGTAATCGTGGATCGATTGACAAAATCTGCTCATTTCTTACCTATTCCTACCGGACTTACTATGGAGAGGTTGATGACTATGTACATCGACAACATTGTCTGCCTTCATGGAGTGCCAGTCAGCATAGTATCTGATCGTGATCCGAAGTTTACTTCTCAGTTCTGGGCAGCCTGTCAGAAGAAAATGGGGACTGAGTTACGATTGAGCACTGCCTTCCATCCTCAGACCGATGGTCAGTCTGAGAGGACCATTCAGACCCTAAAGGACATGCTGAGGGCATGCGCGTTGGATTTCAAGGGGAACTGGGACAACATGCTTAAGTTGATTGAATTCTCCTATAATAACAGCCATCACAGTGCCATAGGCATGGCACCATTCGAGGCCTTGTATGGACGTAAGTGTAGGTCACCTGTTCACTGGGACGAGGTTGGCGAGCGTGTGTTGACGGCCCCGGAGATAATTGAGCAAACTAAAGAAAAGGTGAAACTGATTCGTGAACGTCTTAAGACTGCTCAGGATAGAAGTAAGAGTTGGGCCGACATGAAGAGACGACCTTTGGAGTTCGAGGAAGGAGAAAAAGTCTATCTTAAGGTATCACCTATGAAGGGTGTGACACGTTTTGGAGTTAAAGGGAAGTTGAAGCCTCGTTTTATTGGACCTTATGAGATACTCGAGAAGGTTGGAGACTTGGCCTACAGACTGGCGCTACCCCTGATGCTGGCTCAGGTGCACAATGTATTTCACGTCTCACAGTTGAGGAGGTACGTATCAGACCCAAGTCATGTGTTAGATGCTCAGCCACTTAAGATCAGGCCAGATGCTTCTTATGAATAAGTACCGATCAGAATTCTTGACCGGAAGGATCAAGAGCTGAGAAGGAGGATTATTCCCTATGTCAAAGTTCAATGGAGCAACCACCGGGAGAATGAAGCGACATGGGAACTAGAGGAACAAATGCGCGACCGTTATCCCTACCTCTTTGAGTAAGGTACGGCAAGTTTCGGGGTCGAAACTTTTTGTAAGGAGGGTAGGATGTTATACCCGTATTTCAAAAAAAAAGTAATTATTAATAATAAATATGAAAATATGGATTGCCGTGGGATATGTATGTGTGTGAAAAAAAATTAAATTAATTATTTTTAATTAACCAAATTATATCCTAAACCATCAATCAAACCCTATCCCTAAATTCCCTCACTTATCATCTCACACTCTATCCCCCAATCTCTTATTAATATATATCAAACCCTAATTCCCCTCCCCTCTCAAAAAAACAACGACAGTCCTCTCCCCCTTCCCCCATCAAACTTGCGGCATCCAGTACAGTAGAAACAAAAAAAAACTTTTGATCCAAGGATTCAAGAGGAGTGGAAACCACAACCATATCATCACCATCACCGTGCCTACATCGTCTCTCGTATTTAAGTTCTTGCTAGGATCGAGGTAGGTGTATACTCTTTATTCCCTCAAAATGGTACAAAGATTGCATGCTCAAAACGGTATTTTATTTGTTCATTGATGTTCTTTTATTCTTAATTCGATCATGATCTATTTGATGTATTCTCTTTGTGATAACATGAAGCCTATATGTGTAAAAATATATGTGTGTGTTATTGGTGTTAGCCGAATGGTGGTCTTGAATGTGTGTTGAATTGGTTGTGTCGATGTTGATGGGATTTGATGTTTGGTTCTTTGTTTTATTTTGTTTTGGCATGCAGCATATGTTAAAAAAAAAAGAGGTAAAAGGGGGGGCTGGCCTTTCGGCCGAACCCAAGGATGGGCATATATATATGTAAAAAAAAACAAATTAAAAAGGGGTTGGCCGATATCGGCAGCACCCAAATTAAATAAAAAAAAAGAAAAACATAAAAGGCAAATTGAAAAGAGGGTTCAGCCGCAATTTGAGTACAAAAAAATAATAAAAAAAATGAATGATAAAATGTTGATTTGCTGGGGCCGAATCATTTTTTTCTTTTTATTAATTTGTTGTGTTTTTTTTAGCATATTACGTATTAAAAAAAAAGAATTAAAATAATAACAAAAAGGGGTTTGGCTTCTTTCGGCTGAACCCAATTTAAATAAAAATAATAATAATAAAAAGGGCAAAGGGTTTGGCCAGTTCGGCTGAACCCAATTTTAAAAAGAAAAAAAAGGTAAAATAAAATAAAATAATAAAATAAGTAGACTAAGTAATGGGAGACGGACGTGGTACAGAAGGAAGTAATGGGGGTGGCTGTGTGGTGTTCCTGCATTCATGGCACGTGCATTGCATGAGGTATACTGCGTCTATAGGGCGTGGGTATCGGGATGACTTACCGTGTCTATAGGGCACCGGGGTCATGAGACATACTGCGTCTATAGGGCGTGGGTGTCCAAACGGCAAGTGGTGGCTAGAGACCACGACGCTGGATTTAGGACCCGGGGGCATGCATTGCATATAGGTCTAGGAGCATATTGCCTGACATATTTCTAGTTGCGTGTGACATGTTATTTGAGCATGCATCACGTACTTGCGCATTTTTATGTGGAGTGCTTTACCTTTCAGTATAAGCCATGCTATCATGTTTTATGTGTTATGTGTTGATATCTTTTTGGGTATGTACTCTTTGTATTGTTTTGAGAGGCACCTACTGGGTGATTACCATCACTCACCCCTACTATTCCATATGTAGCCGAGACGGAGTATGATTATATTTTCCTCGAGGATGGTGCCGATGTCGTGGAGTGGGCCGAGTGACCAGTAGATATGATTGCGGCGAGGGCAGAGACGGGCTGTTTATGATATTCTTGGGGTGACATTGAGATTTATATTTTTACGTTAGTACGTTGAGACATTTCTTTTAGACTTTTAATTCAGACATTTGACTTTGACTTGTAGGGCCTGGTCAGCCTAATAGTGATGTTTTTATTTTATTGAGGTTCATTAAATTCTAGTTAGTATTGTGTTTAACCGTTTCCGCGGAAAGAAAAAAAATTTCTATGCCAACAATGACGTGTAAGAAGTTGATGTGACGCTTTGTATTCTCCTTAGTGAGATACGGCAGATGCACTGCTACCGAGGCTAGGGCTCGGGAGCGGGGCGCTACACATACCTTCTTTGGTTTGTACCTAGGTTCAACTGGAGTACTTGCAGGTTCACAACTAGTCATGCAGTGTCCTGCAACAAGTATAAAATATACTTCCTTTGGGAGATGCATATGCAATTGGCGGACCTTGAAACTTTCATACTTAAGAAATACCTCAACTGCCCTAAGTCCTTTACCTCAAACGATTTAGCTAGCAGTTTCTTTGTTTCTATGATACCACTATAGTGATTTCCAGTTAGAATTATATCATCTAAACAGACTGCATATACAAGGATAATAATATAACATGAACTGTTAACAAATTTTATGAACAAGATATGATCACTCAGACACTGAGAAAAGCCAGATGAAGCTACTGATGTGTTGAATTTTTTGAACCATGATCTGGGAGACTATTTCAGACCATAAAGTGACTTATTTAGTTTACATACCATGTTTTCATTAGATTCAGAACTGAATCCTGGTGGGATATGCATATGAACTTTCTCTTATAGGTTACCATTAAGAAATGCATTATTAATGTCAAGTTGCAAAAGTGGCCAGTCAAGGTTGACTTCAAGAGCAAAGAGTATTCTTACAGTGTTTAGCTTTGCTACAGGTACAAAGGTCTCTTCATAGTCTATCCCAAACATTTGAGTGAAACCTTTTGCAACCAACCTGGCTTTGTACCTGTTGATTGATCCATCAGAGTTGTATTTAACCAAAAAATTCATTTACATCCTGCAGGTTCGACACCATCTACAACAGGTATGATCTCCCAAGTCCTATTTTTGATCAAGACATTCATTTCCTTTGCAACTGCTTTCTTCCACTCAGGGTGTGCTAAGGCTTCATGAATATTCCTCGGAATTTCTATACTGTCAAGTGAGGAAATAAAAACATCAAAATTAGCATTCAGATAATCGTATGAAATGTAATTTCTAATAGGATACATTTTCTTCACACATGTCATGATCCCCTTCCTGATGGCAATGGGTCTATCATCTATTTGAGTTATTTCCATGATTGAGGAAGATTAACTCTCAGTTTCTCCAGTACTCCTATCTATGTCCTACATATGTTCAGAGTTAACTTGATTCCTCTTGGTGAGTGCTGTTTCTCCCCCTCAACTGGATCACTTTCTCCCCTTGTAGGGTCATTGTTAGACATATCAATGATGCTCCAGGTATTGCATTCCTTTTCATATTCAGAGTCAATGATTCCTTTATCATAAAATCCCTTAGATTCATCAAAGACTACATCAAGTGAAACATACATCTTCCTTGATGTAGGAGAATAACATTTATACCCCTTCTGGGTATGAGAATACCCAAGAAACATGCACTTCTCTGATCTCATATCTAGCTTACTTCTAAATTGCTCTAGAATGTGTATAAACAATGCAACCAAACACTTTCATAGGCAATTCAGGGAATAGGTTAGAATTAGGAAAGCAATAAGATAGAGCATTTTTAGGAGTTACACAGTTTAGGACCTTAAGTGGCATTCTATTAATCAGATGAGTAGCTGTGAGTACACCCTCTCCCCAAAAGTGCTTAGGGACTTTTATAGACATCATAATTGCCCTTGTTACTTCAAGACAATGCCTATTCTTCCTTTCTGGTACTCCATTTTGTTGTGCGCTGTAGGTGTAAGAGGTCTGGTGGTGAATGCCCTTAGTGTTGAGATATTCTTTAAGAGATGATTCCAAATATTAAAGACCATTATCGATTCTTAAAGTTTTTATTGTGGTGTTAAACTGATTTTGCATCACGCATATGAATTTCTTAAGGATGTCTCCAACTTCATATTTGGGTTTCATCAAATAAAGCCAAGTCTGGCATGATCATCAACAAATGTGATGAACCATTTTACACCATTAATGTGTGCTACTCTTGAATGTCCCCATATATCAGAATGAATTAAATTGAATGGAGCACTGCTTATATAATCTTTCTTTGAATAACTGGTTCTACAACATTTTGCAAATATGCATTCTTTACAAAATAAATCAGATTGTTCGACATTGGTGAACAAGGATGGCATGAGCCGTCTGAGGTACAAGAAGTTAGGATGTCCTAATCTCTTATGCCATAGCAAAATACTCTTAGTATTCCTACTAGAAATCACACAATATCCTATACTAGTTTGATTACCGAGAGAACTTGACTCTTTAGCTTAGAGGATGAAGAGTCCATTGACCTTGTTAGCACTGCCAAACATTTTCTTGGAGAAGATCTCCTAAAAATAACATTTAGAGGGTGGGAACCTGACTTCACAAATATTATCTGCGGCAATCTTTCTTACATATATCAAATTAAAACTTAGCTCAGGTATAAACAATACATTGTTTAGTTTCAAGTTCTCTGTTAACTTAATGTTTCCACACCCAACTATACTGATTCCAGCAACTTTGCCCACCTTAACTCTAGCAGGGGTATTAAATGAGACAAAGTCGTTTAATTTTTTCTATTCCAAGTCATATGATGTGTGGCACCAGAGTCAATAATCCAAGTAGACAGTAGTTTGGAATCTTTATCATAGCCAGTCATAGTGGCCTGAACAGCTTCCTGGCTTGTATCAAGAGGTTGTTATTGGGTTTGATATTGGTTCATAAACTGGAGAATGGCATCTAGTTGCCTCTGGATTAGAACATCTGAAGGTCAAGTGACACAATTGCTAGAAACGTTTGGATTGCAGTCTCTCCATGTTTTCTGGTAGAGGCTTGAGACCTACAGGGTTCAGGATTCTTCCACTGCTCATTGAATCTGGGTGGAGGTCGACCATGCTTTGCAAAGCATATTTCCTTCGTATGACCAGTTTTCTTACAGAATTTACAGAAGGGTCTAGAGTCATTACCCCTTCTATGATCATTATGGGATGGTTGAACATATGTCTTGGCTGCTATATTAGCAGTGGTGTGATCATTTTTAGGAAGCTGTGGTACAGACACAGCCATTGCAGTCCCTAGAGCAGTTGAAGAGGAACTCATCATGAGTTTTATTATGTTTTCCTCTTGTCTTATCTCAGGAAATGCGATATTCATAGAGGGTAGAGATTTAATGCCAAGTATTCGTCCTCTAACATCATCAAACTCCTTGTTCAAGTATGCTAGGAATCTGAAGATCCTTCTGGTTTAAGTGATGCTTTTATACATCTTATGTGCTTCTTGACTTGGTCATTTATGGGGATCATATACATCAATTTGTTGCCAAATTCATTTCAACTGCCCAAAATACACATTTATCGGAGAGTCTCCTTACTTGATCTAGCTCGTAGACTTCAGAGATATTATCCACTTTGGAGTATATATCTTGTGCTGCCTTCCAAAATCTCAGCAGCAGAGTCATACAAGATAAATTTGTCACTGATATCAGTGGTCATGACGTGATCATAGAATTTTCAGCATTCCATATTTTAAAATGAGCATCACTTTCATTTGGGATTTAAATCTCAAGTTTAAGGTAATCTTCTTTACCTTTGCTAGTGATAAACATTTTGACAGCTCTGGACTAGGCCAGATAATTGTTTCCATTTAGTTTGTGGTTGGTTATAGTAATAGAAGTGGAATCAACTACGTTATGGCTTGAGTTCACTCCTGTAGAATTAGTGGGAACAACAATGAGGCTAGGATTAGGTGGAGCTTCACTTCCAACTGATTCCATATCTTAGTTTTTGAAGCGCAGATGGTTAGACAAGTAACAGATTGAAGAAGATGAATAGTAACCAGAAAGTTTGAATTGTGAGCTCATGAATAGCACCTCAGTCTAATACCATATAATGAAAATAGAGCTTAAACGTATAAACACACTTAGGAAGAAGAAGAATTACCGGATGAGATCTGAGGAGGCAAAATATGAGGCAAAATGTGAGGTCTCTAATCACGCGACGCCACGTGTACAAAAGGTTTTTTTAAAAAAAAGAAAAAAAGTAAATAGCGGGTCCTTTTGTACACGTGGCATCGCGTGATTGGAGACCTCATATTTTGCCTCATATTTTGCCTCCTCAGATCTCATCCGGAAGAATTACACTTCTATATCATTTACAATGGCCTTAAAGCCTTATATATACAAAGGAACACTCCAACGTCTAGTCAGTCGAAATGACTCTCCAATAGCTACTTTACTGAATAAAGACCATCGGGTAAAATAATACAAAATCCTCAAGTTGATGATGATTTCATTGTCCTATGACTAATCTATAATTATATACACTAACTTGATAAAAATAAACAGAAATACATAGAAAATTAGATGTAAGAACAGGTGTTCTACACTTGAATAAAACTGTTCGATCTAATGCCTTAATGAGGCTGGCAAATCTTTGGCACGCATGGTTTGATACTTGGCACACTGGGCTTGAGGCTTGGCACGCCAGGTTCATCCTTGTTGTTTTGTTCTGTTTGTTCACCTCGTGAGGCAAGTATTCCAACACATCCCTGCACTGTATATTACTTCCAAGGATTTCCTTTGCTTGAATGTTGCTGTACCTTTGTTTTAGTCTTCTGGTGTTTATTTGTTGTTGCTGCTGCTGTTTATTTGTCTTCAAACATATTTTTTTTGGATGTAGTAGACTACGATTACCTTAACTTGAATTACTTCAAGAAAAAAAAATCCGTCACATCATCATATTTATGAATATGCTTACTGTTGCTTATTTGCTTTTAGGTGGTTAATAATCTATGTTTTCACATAGTAACTTTTGTCATCCATATGACGAGGATAACCTATAGTTTACAAAAAAAGATAGTGAAGGTCTAGCGCACTCTAATAATATTCTTCTTGCATATACAAGCGCTTTGTGTGGTCGTATAGCTATTTTTTATTTCAAACAATAATAATAATAATAATAATAATAATAATAATAATAATAATAATAATAATAATAATAATAATAATAATAATAATAATAATAATAATAAATGAACGAGTTTACAACCATGACCCTTGCAAAAAATTCCTGTGAGCTTAACTCAAATTACTAAACATAATTTTATTATAAGTTTTATTTGAACGTTGTACGAAATGCTATAAAAAGACAGGTGAATTGTTGTTGTTTAGTGATTGTAGGTTGTTTAGTGATTGTAGGTTGCCACCTCCATTCTTGAAGCGCTGCCCCTATCCCTTCCACTTCTTCCTCTGCCTCTCTCAGCTCTACCTCTTGCTCTTCTTCATCCTCTTCTCCTCTCCTACAGCTTGCCCCTTCCCCTTCTCCGCCACCCTAAGCTCCATCTCTTTCTTCTTCTTCGTCTCATCTCTCTCCTTTTCTGTATCTTGCCTCTTTCCCTGTCCCGCCACCCTAAGACTCATCTTTCTCTTCTTCATATTGTACTTCTTTCACTGGAACCGTCGTGTCATCTCCTCCTCTCCTGGAGAGAATCCAACGAACTGGCGGCACAAGGGCATCATGGTAGCGAAATCACCGCCTTTTTCACTAACAAACCACATCCTCCTCCGATTCGTGTGAATTTCTGAAGCCTGTCTTTCCCAGACTCTCCTCTTCCATTCCCCCTTTTCTTTATTTAAAAAAAAAACAGCCACACATTTTCTCTCCATCCAACGCAGATCCACAAACTGGAGAATTTTTAGGCGATTCCAGCAAAGTGGCACAAGGGCGGTCGGAGAATTTGCAAATTCTATTCTTCATTAGAAAAAAGATCGGGAGAGGAAGGGTGTAGCGACCCGTCCTAAGCCCTAGTATTCGGAACGACTCACCCGTCGTATTTAGCTAAGGAAAATATAAGGCGTCGAAATCGATGCATATACACGTCAACAGCGCGACGCAAATCGATGTCAGCGGAAGTCAAAACCAAACCCCAAAATCATCATAAACAGTAAATAAAGCACAATGGTCTAAACAACGGAAAATAATACATCATTGAAATGGAAGTATACTGACTAAGTCTCCGATAAATGCATAAACTAAAAACCTACAAACTCTAATCCAAACATCAGAAAATCTCCTCAGCCCAGCTAGAAATGACCAGTATCCTCACTCAGTGTCCTCCTCGATGTACACTAAATCGCACTCTTGATCATCTGAAAAATGTAAAGAATGGTATGTGCGACACTTTGCCCAGCAAGTAACTTTAACATATTTACCATGAGATCATGCACGGAGAAACAAGAGTAATAAAATAAATACAATACAGAAAATAACAAGCTTCTCATTCGCAAATGATTTACAATTCTGCCCCTAACATCCAAAAGAAAATAGAACAAATAGACCCACAAAGTACGTAACAAAGTCCAATTAAGTACGTAACAAAATCCAATTAGGTACGTAACAAAGTCCAATTAGGGGTTAGTCCAAATCCAAAATCAATGATGCAATTTTCCAAATATGCAATGCCAAAATGTCCAATGTCAAAGACCCAAATTTCAAAGTCTAAAAGTCCAAAGTTTCCAAATCCGATTTAGCCGGTCCAATATCCAAAATCTAAATTCGATTACCACTCGGTCCAAATCCAAATGTCAAAGTGTCCAAAATCCAAATGTCAAAGTGTCCAAAATCCAAACCCTGTCCCAGACTAGGTCGTTACGTCTATAGCACCAAATATATGCCTTTGCACCCTATCCCAGACTAGGTAGTGACGCTCAGGCCCAAATATGTATACAGAAGCCCTGTCCCTGACGAGGTAGTTATATATGCAGCAATCCAAAAAGGCATACAAAATCCTTGTCCCTGACGAGGTAGTTACATCTGCAGCACTTGATAATCAAAATAGGAATCAATCCGGCTTACCGATATATTTCACGTTGTAGGGGTGAATTTCGAAATATGCACTACACGATGTTCAAAACGATTTTCAATTGTTCGATAATTTTCCGAATGTGAAAGGTTAGCCAAAATTACAAAGAAAAACCATAATTACCAAAATGACCCAAATTCAAAGATACCAAAGAAATAGTCCAATTAATTTCCAAAATTATCAAAAATACCAAATAACCCTCTCAGCCCTAGCATCCCAAATGAATTCAGCCAACACAACAAATTATAAGCATCCGAATCTATCAGATCACACAAAAATACCACACTGGTTACCATAGCAGGTTTCGGCCATTCAGCATAGATTTTGCATCAATTTCATTTGCTAGGTGAATAAGACATCGTTACATATTGAATCCACAAAGAATTTTGCCCAAACAAAAATAGTTCTGACAGAATAAAGTAGATAAGGAGAAAGAAATAAACTAATAAAACCAAATAATTGGAACTGTTCATAAAAAAATGTTCTTAAAGATTTTGATACTGGAGCACTATAGGTTAGAATAACGTTTGGAAACAAGTGACTTTCCTATTTTTTTTACTAGAACGTGTACATACATATATATAAGTATACATATACATACATAAACATACATGCATATACATACATATATATACACAACATATACATACATAAACATACATGCATAAACATACATATGTATACACAACATACACATTTTTCTTTAAATAAGGCATATTATATTATTATGAAAAATCTAACTAATGGCGGAGGAAAACCATATTACATAAATTCGTCATATGAAAAAAGCGAGTGCACCGATGTAATGATGGTTATTCGCCAATCATATATGATTTGTCGCATTAAAACCTTGCCAAGTAAAACCATCCTTGTGGATAAAACCTTGGCGAAGGAAAAAACGTGCATATTTATATGATTATGGCGTTGAACCTGTAAACTCCACACTGTAAAGCTTAACTGGGCGAATGTTTTTACAATATATGCAATGTTGTTCCTCTCCCCTCCGTAAAAGCAATTCGCTGGAACGCATTGTAATGTCTCCAAATGTCCGAGTAAAATATCCTTCAGCTGCCCTTGGATCCGCCATATGTTGGACTCATTAATTTGTATATGTATCCGGGCATGCCATAGAAATGAAACCATCATTATTACACTGTCGAAATGAAATATGAAGCAAAGTAATAGGAGTGTCATGATCGTACCAACGTTGCCTGCATTCATAATGAATACAGACAACAGCAATCCATGGATGATCTTGAATGATGAACGCCTGTGTACTGAGATAATGTTGCCGTCTAGTTGATCCTCAGTGAAAACATAACATGTAATGTTAATGTAATATCGCAGAGGATGCATAATAGATAATAGATGAAACAAAGGTATGAAGAAAAATGTACCCACGTTGCCTATGTTAGCACAACATAGGCAACGAATATAAAAAAGCGCCAACTCTTTGGGAGACACTAAAACCGCAAATGGGGGACAGAAGAGTCCAGAATAATTGATCCTCGAACTTCACATGGCAGTGCGCATAAGGATGTAAAACACGTTACCCCAATAGATCTTAATCCATGGCGCGAAAGTGTATGTGCCGCAGTGTTAGTCCCTCGTGGAGAGTAAACCAATGTGGAAGAATTTAGGCATAAAAACTGCATTGTACATCGCAAATCAGCTGCACATGGTCCCATAAATTTATCTGGAGCTGACAGATGGTGTAGCAGCATCTTACAATCAGTTTCAAGGATGAGATGATCATAATCCCGCAAATAGTACATAAGAGCATATTGTAAGGCCATAAGCTTAGCTCTCAAAGGCGTTATAACCGGCAAGTAAAAATAGATTTCCGAGATTAAATCCCCTGTGTGATTTCTTAACACCGCTACTCCTGATGCTTGTGTGCTCGCCACCGATTCATCAACATTAAGTTTTAATTTGCCTATTGGAGGAAGCTTCCAACGGACGATTCTGGGCCTAGCAGAACGAATTGGAGGCGAGAAATGATGCTGTGTCAAGTGTCGGATATGTCTTGAATATTTACGGCCTTGTGATGCGGCACACCAAGTTCAAGAGTAAAATGCACCTAGCACCCAAACGTTTGTCACAGAATCCACTTAGCATTTAAACGTTCCGAAACCTCACTTGGCATCCAAACGTGGGCAAAATTGATTCAATTAACACCAAATTACCGGCTGCGACCTTTGACTTTTTAAATTTAACCGTTGACTCACTTATTTGACATTGAAATACCAATTTTACCCCTGATTTTAGTTGATTTTACCCCTGCAATACGTACTTCTCTCTCCCCTCTCATTTCCCCTCTCATTTTTCTTGTGCTTTCTCTTGCAATGAATCTTCATTCTCACTCACCATATGATCCTCCTCCCTCATTTCCATAACTTTCTTCCAAGTTACCAGCCCGTGAAAATTCTCAGTTGAAACTCCTTCCAAGTTCTGTTGCATCATTTGACTCTCTAATCCGACTCTGTTTTCAGGAAAGTCCATCTTAATCATATCAAATGAAGGGATTTCTTTCCTTTGGTGTAGAACCAATCCCTTTTCCTCCATTTCCTGATCGCATTCGGGTTCTTTGTGTTCCTCCAAATACTGAGTTATCTGTTGAGTGAATGAAGAGCCACATGTCTTTGCTAAGAACTCTAACAGCTTTTGTGTTTTAGCTTCTCTTTCTCTGATATGCTGTTCAGATTGATTGATATGAATCTCAGAATCAATGATGATCTGCCTTAAGCTTCCCACTTGCAATTTCATCATACCAACATTGCTTCTAAGATTTCGAAGCTCTGCCTCCATTGCAGGCATATCTGTATCATGGGGTTGTTTCTGCACGCGTCTTCTTTTTGTGACTGATGCGCGCTGATCTCTTCTAGTGATGTTGATGAGCAAATCTTGTCTCCCAGCTTGAAACCACTGGTTCTCATACTCATACTGCCTCAATCCTATCTTTTTGAAACCCTTTAAGATCCAATTCACACAACCAAAAGTTTGGTTATTAACCAGAAGATGGCCCCGAAGTCCTTAAAAAAGAACTACCATTGCTAAAAAGCCCAAAACTAAATGATTACTGGTCATTTTTCAATCCAAAAAGAGATGTCTATATTTGGGGATTATGTGAATTTGTGGGGATTATGTGAATTGAGGACTAATTTATGGAGGGGATTATGTGAATTGAGGGCTAATTTATAGAAGAAAACGACCATGGAACTATAGCAGTATAAGGGAGGGAGGTGGATGACGTTGATTTTGAGGGAAAACTTTATTTGGCGCTAAAATTTGATGAAACCGGCTGCAGCAGGTCAGCAGCCGGTTTCTGGTGTTAATTGAATCAATTTTGCCCACGTTTGGATGCCAAGTGAGGTTTCGGAACGTTTAAATGCTAAGTGGATTCTGTGACAAACGTTTGAGTGCTAGGTGCATTTTACTCCCAAGTTCAAATCTGCTCCCTAGCATGTTCATACATTTTTATATATGAGAAATGATCATCCCCAAATTTAATAGCCACGTACTCTTTCCAAATCACCTATAATACCAAGGACGGCACAATAACACGTAATTGGCCCAGCATAGTATGTGAAGAAGACCCACGCCACCAACCAATAAGAAATCCACGTGCAGTCAACGTGCTAGGCATTGGCCCAGCGAATATTATGGCAATCTGTTTCCATAAAGGCTATACCGCAGGACATCCAAGAAAAGTGTGATTTAAGGTATCCGTGTTTATTTTGCAGAAGACACATTGAGTTGGATGAATATTTTGCTACATTTGTAAAGTATCAGGAAGTGGTAGCGCCTGCATCCATAATCGCCAAAGAAATAGGCAACCACCCAAAGGCAAACTAGGCCACCATAAATACCTCGAAAGAGCAAAAGGTGTGATGGTATCCGAAATCAGCAGCTTGTATGCGTTTTTGATTGAAAATTGTCCATTACTGTCTACAGTCCAAATATGTCCTTCCGTAGTAGAAGTCACTTGTGTAAGCATATAATCATTAATTCTACAAATACGCTTCCAAGTAGCCGAATCATAAATATGTGAATACATTGTTGCTCCCTGTCCATACTTTGTCCTACTGTATTGTACCCACATTGATGATGAATGATGATAGTTCCACCATAATTTGCAATCATAGGCTTGCTAAAGATGAGATAAATTACGAACATCTAAGCCGACAAGTTCTTTTGGCCCAGAGACCATTTTCCATGATTTCCAATGATGGCCACCATTCCATAAAAATTGCGACATTTTTCGATTTACAACATCAACTACACTCTTTGACAAGCGCGAACTAGATATAATATGGAGCGGGATAGAACATAATACATGCTGAATTAATATTAATCGGCCTTCCATAGATAATAGTCTAGACGACCAAGCATTTATAGTAGTATCAAAATGATTCACCAAATTCGTACAATATGAAGCACGATTTGTTGATACTCTGGCTCCAGAAACTGAGGCACCCACCACCACTTGGCTTTTTTGCAAATTTACTAACTGTCCCGAAACACTCTAATATGTATCTAAAAATTTCCGAAATTGCTGCATGTTTCGAAGCGAGCCATTTAAGAAAATTACAAGATCAACTGCAAATCTCAAATGCGATACTCTAGGCACTCTGCCTGCTTGAAATCCATGGATTTTTCCTTCTGCCATTAAGGCATTCAGGCCTCGAGAAAATTCTTCAGAAGCTAGTATAAATAAAAGTGGAGATAAAGGATCACCCTGTTTAACCCCACGTGAGATTTCGAAAAAACCTGCTGGTTTCCCATTTATTAAAATTGAGCATCGTGTGACAGCCAAATTGTTTATAATAAGCCTCAGCATCCGTGGATGAAAGCCAAATTTAGTCACGATCTTCTCTAAATATGTCCAACAGACCCGATCAAAAGCTTTTGCCATGTCTAACTTGATAAGGACATGACCCCCACGAGTCGGCCTATCCAGTATATGAACCATTTCCTGAGCCAATAAAATTTGCTCTGTAATATCCCTTCCCTTCATAAACCCTGCTTGTTTTGGAGATATAACTTTCGGCAACAAAGAGGAAAATCTTGTGGCTATGAGTCTAGTGATCACCTTGGCCAATAAATTAGTCAAACAAATAGGGCGATATTCAGAAAAAGTTGTTGGACTTGTTACCTTGGGTATGAGAGTAATAAGCACCGCAGCCACTTGACCCGGTGGTCTAATACCGATAAAGAACTCCTGAACTGCTTTAAGTACATCCATAGATATCACCTCCCAAAAACAACGATAAAATGACCTAGGAAATCAATCAAGACCAGCGGCACTAGTGGTGCTCAAATCCCACACTGCCTTTTTTACCTCCTGCAACTCATGCATAGAAAGAAGCGCCAGATTATCCTCATCCCTAACTAAACGCGGAATATGTTGCAAGATAGAAGAATGATTTTCAGTTGGGGCCCTGTAAATAATGCTTGAAAATAACGAATTGCTTCATTCTCAATATCTTGCTGCTCCTCACAAATGACGCCATCATCACGTTTTATCTGGCGTATTGCCTGCTTTCGTCGCTTCTCCTTCACGAATTGATGGAAAACTTTTGTATTTGCATCCCCCTCCCTCATCCATTTCACATTGCTTTTTGTTTCCAAAATGCCAATGCTCGTGATTGAGCAAGTTTCAATTGCGTCATGCTTAGATGATATGCCGCCCTGGTATCATCCGATGGGGAAGAATCATATACTTGTTCACATCTAGTTGTCTCAGCCTCTGCCAGTTCCAATGCATCAAAAATATTCCCAACAATATCTCTGTTCCATTGTCTCAAATGCTTTTTCAAATTGCTGAGCTTATCGTAAAAACCACGCATACCCCCTACTGTAGGAAAAGAGCGCCAATGATGTAGCACGAAACTGTCAAAATCGGGGTGTTGTCCAAACATCTAAATATCTGAAAGAAGCAGTTGAATTGGGCACTGCCGCAGAACACTCGAGAAAAATAGGGGAATGGTCTGATGTCGCATGATTTAAATGTTGAACCTGAACAACCTCAAATAAGTCCAAACAAAATGACGTACAAAGATATCTATCAAGGCGACGCCATACTTGACCCAATCCACGTCCATCGCTCCATGTAAATGGTGACCCTTGATAATCAATTGATTGTAGAGCGGTAGTAGCAACAAAATCATTAAAATCTTGTAACGTCCGAATGGAAGGTGAAGAACGACCTTTATGTTCAGCAAGTGTCAGAAACGTATTAAAATCTCCACCAATCAAGCAGGGAAGATCCGAAGTCAAATGGAATTATGTGAGATCCTCCCATAATTGACGTCTTGCCACAACAGTGTGTAGCCCATAAACAAAGGTACATCAAAATGAATCACCTGTGGGTAGCCTACGAATACGCAATGAATGATTCTGTTTCCCCTGCCTTTGAGATTCCACTTGAAAGAAAGAATCTCTCCACAAGACCCAAACAGAGTCATTAGTCACTGATAAGGCATGTGAAAATCCCAGCTTTAAACGATATGACATTAACAAATTGGGCCGGGTCTTAGGTTCAATAACCACTAGCAAATGTAATTGACGATGACGAACTAATGATGTTAAACGATTCAAAGAGGTTCTAATACCTTGAATATTCCAGACTAAAAGCTTCATTGATCAGATAATATGTCAAAAGAATTTGAGAGAGCAGCACGTGAGCGGGTACACGGTGGAGAATTCAGAACGGTGGCTCTATGTGTGCACCGCAATAATCTAGGCGGCACTTCGAATTGGCCAGCATTTTCTGATCCCGTTGGAGTTTCAGGATTATTGTTACATTGAGCATCTGTTTCACAATGTGCATAATGAATATGAATTGCTTGAACTATATCCATCACACGATTGACGAAGACTTCCTCTGTATTAGCATTAAGCATCGGGTCATGATGTGAGATATCAATATCACCATTCGACATCGAAAATTCATTAGTGTTTCCAGGCAAATCAATCAAAATACTATCATCTACACCCTTTAATCTGGACAAATCCTGTATATTAGACACCACAGTATTAGCCATTTCAGGCGTTTGTAAAACCAAATGAGCAGTCATATCCTCAACGCCCTTAGGAAGATGTTTCGGGGCAGCATCATGAACTGAGTTTGAAACAGGGTGCTCTGTCGCGGAAGGCTTTTTGGGTGTCCACCTCTGTTTTTGCTGTATTTCTTCCCGGGTGAAACAGATGGTGCCTGCGCAGCGCCCGCAGTTTCTTCCTTTCCACAAAAATTTGATTTGTGTCCCAGCCGTGAACAAACATTGCAATACTTGGGCAAATCCTCATAGACAAAAGGCTGTGGAATACAGCGAGCAGCCGCTTGAATAAAAATACGTGCAGGCAGTTCTTGTGACACATCAAGCTCAATACACAATCTGGCCACTGACGGCCGCAGACATTCAGTGGTGGCCATGTCTAATTTCATTGGCGTCCCTAGCATACGGCCTATTTGAAACAAAGCTTCACGTTGATGAAAATGAATTGGCAGTCCAGGAAAAGTGACCCATACCGGAACAATTGGAACGTCAACCTTTGGATCATATTCAGGGGTCCATTTGGTTACTCTCATATATTTGCCAGAAATATTCCAACTATGACAAGCAAAACATCGTAAATAATCTTGTTCCTGTTATGGCCGGATATAAAAAAAAAAAGAGGAAAAGAAAATTTAAATTATGAAATTAATCAATCCTATCCTAACCAATTTCATTTTACCTTTTTATTTCACTTAATTTCCTCTACCCTAAATTCCATACTTATCTTCCTCTCATTTCTCTCCTTAAAATCACATTACCCTAATCCTCCTTCCCTCTCTTACCCCAATTCGACAGCCTCCTCTCCCTCTCCCCCATCAACAATTTTCGGCCACAACAAGAAGAAAAAAGAAGGATCTTTGATCCAAGGTTCAAAAGAAGGAAGATCACACCGCCAACGCCATCACACTCTCGTAAACCGATCAACTCTCGCTAGGAATCGAGGTAGGTGCATACTATTTATTCCCTCAAAACGGTATGAAGTCTTGCATAGTCAAAATGGTATTTTTACGTGTTGTTGTTGTTTAATTATTGTACAAGCGTGATCTTGATGATGTGCTTCAACGTGTTTATTTTCCGTTATGTGTTTCTTGATGTCAACGTGATCTTGTCGATGTATCTTTCGTTGTGGTGATAGGGTATTGATCTGGTTGTAAGGGATTGTTGTATGGATTACAGGAAATTCAGAATAGGGAATTCTGAATTACAGGGACATCGATCGATCGATGTCCAGTGGGTGAGGGTTCGATGTGCCTCAGATGGACGTCGATCGATCGACGTCCAGAAGGTGAGGGTTCGATGTGCCTCAGATGTACATCGATCGATCGACGTCAACTGAGTGAGGGTTCGACGTGTCTTAGTTGGACTTCGATTGATCGACGTCAGGGGATGACATCCAACCGTTTTCTTTCCCTTTCTCTTGCATTCATGGCACGTGCATTTGCATGAGGTACACTACGTCTATAGGGCGTGGGTATCGGGATGACTTACCGTGTCTATAGGGCACCGGGGTCATGAGACATGCTGCGTCTACAGGGCGTGGGTGTCCAAACGGTAAGTGGTGGCTAGTGACCATGATGCCGGAGTTGCATGAGGTATACTGCGTCTATAGGGCGTGGGTATCGGGATGACTTACCGTGTCTATAGGGCACCGGGGTCATGAGACATACTGCGTCTATAGGGCGTGGGTGTCGAGAACAGCAAGTGGTGGCTAGAGACCAAGATGCTGGATTTAGGACCCGGGAGCATGCATTGCATATAGGTCTAAGGACATGTTGTGTGACATGATTCTCGTTGCGCGTGACACGTTATTTGAACATGCATCACGTACTTGCGCATGCATCTTCTGTGGTTTGTTTATTTTTTTCGTATAAGTTGTATCATGCTGTGTTACGTGCTACGTGCTGGTATCAGTTTGGGTATGTAAATTTTTTTATTGTTTTGAGAGGCACCTACTGGGTGATTACCATCACTCACCCCTACTATTCCATACGTAGCCGAGACGGAGTATGATTATATCTATATTGAGGACGGGTCCGACACCGTGGAATGGGCTGAGTGACTCGTAGAAGTGCGTGCAGCAAGGATGGAGTCGGGCTTTTTGTGGTGCCATTGGGGTGACACAGCAGTTGATTTTCAGCTTTACTTTGAGAACAATTTCATGCTTTTAAACTTAGACTTTTGACCTTGACTTGTACGGCCTGGTCAGCCTAGATTTACTGTCGTTATTTTCTTAAAGTTTATTAATTTCAAATTATTGTTGTGGCTTATTGTTTCCGCACAAAGAAAAGGAAAACTTTTCTATGTCAGCACTGACGTGTAGCAGGTTGATGTGACGCCTTGTATTCTCCTGAGTGAGATACGGCGGGTGCACCGTTACCGAGGATGGAGCTCGAGAGCGGGGCGCTTCAGGTGGTATCAGAGCCCAGGCTTCAGATACGCCTCGGGAACGTGAGACTAGTTAATCACCCCTAGGATAAGTGATGATCTGTTTTCAAATGATTTTCTTAACTTAAATAAAAGTGAAGTAGACTTAAGCTATGATTGAGATTTTCGGGCGGTGAGTGTCGCTAGCAAGTATACATGATAGGTTACCCCCTTTGTCCTCTACTTTTGCCCCTTTTCACAATACTCTTAAATCAATTTTGTCTAACGTGCTTTAAATCGTCCACAGACAATGCCTCCACGACGTGAGCCATCAGGAAATGGTGGAAATGACGGAGACGAACGTCAGGGGCAAGGGGCGATTCCCCAAAACCTTGCGGATACCCTGGCCAATCTGACGGCCTTAATAGCCCATCAGCAGGCCCAGATGGCGCAACAATATACTCAGATGGCCCAGCAACAGGCACAGATTGCTCAGATACTCCAGCACACTCAGCAGCAACAGCAACAACAACCACCGCCACCACCCCCACCACAACAAGGCTTAAGGTTCTATTACAGGGAGATGCAGAACTCCCGAATACCAATGTTCAGGGGTACCACTCGGCCTGAGGAAGCCGAGATTTGGCTTAAAAATGTGACTGAACAGATAAGTCTCATTCAGGTGCCTGCAAATCTGAAAGTAGAAACCACGACCCCGTTTCTGGAAGGGGAAGCAGAAAGATGGTGGAATGGAGTGAAGCGTAGACTGACTCCACCAGTGACTTGGGAGAAGTTTGTGGAGGAGTATAGGAATCACTACGTTCCAGGTAGTGCTATTCAGAGGAGGATGGCAGAATTCCAGATGCTGACACAAGGGTCCATGTCAATTGATCAGTATTCTGAGAAGTTTCACGAGTTGGGCCAGTACATGTCATGCATCATGGACAATGAGGAGGCCAAGATGCTAAAGTTTCATACCGGTTTGAGTTTCTGCATCCGGCAGGCTATTGTGTGTGCAGAGCCCACGACATTTGAGGGGCTACTAGAGGTGTGCAGACGGGTTGAGAGAAACTTGGACAGGGCTGCTGCATTGGATAGACTTAAGAGACCCCGTGACGATTTGCATGCTGGTAGATCGGGGAGATGGCTGAAGGTGCCCCGACGCTCTTAGTCCGGGCAACCTTTCCGACCAGAGCGACAGCAGAGTGCAGGGGGTCAGGCCCCAATGATTGAAGGACCGACACCGACTGATGCACAGCCAGGGAGAGCTGTGGCACCTGTTTGTACACTGTGCGGACGTTCTCACCTGGGACAGTGCTGGAAAGCTCAGCGGGTGTGTTACAACTGTGGGAAGCCAGGACATATATCTAGAGAATGCACTGCACCTGCTCAGGTAAATCCGCAGACCCAAGCGCAGCAAGGAGGACGAGGACGGACCAATGCTCGGGTACATGCGATGACGGATGCAGAAGTCGAGGAGTCGGGCGACGTGGTGACGGGTACATTTATTTATGTATTTAATTTCGAAGTTGGATTAAACTTTATGTGTTGTCATGGTATGTGGCGTGCTAAACCTTGAATGTGGTAGGTGTAATTTTAACTAACAAAGTGCCAGCCAACGTTCTGTTCGATAGTGGGGCGAGTCATTCGTTTGTGGCAAAGAGGTTTGCTAAGAAGCTGGATGTTCTTCCCGAACGGCTTGAGACTCCCTATCGCGTACAAGCCGCTGGCGGCCAAGTACTCGTGTCTCATCACCGTTACAAGGAATGTGTATTGGAGATTAACGGTCTGCAGTTCTCTGTGACCTTGATACCGATTCAAATGTACGATTTCGACGTTATCTTAGGCATGGACTTCTTAGCAAGGTATCATGCAAACATTGATTGCCGGCGACTCCAAGCCAGCATGAAGCAACCTGAACTGGGGGAAACTATTTTTCAAGGGAACCCTAAATTGAAGAAGGCACCCCAGAAGCTTTATTTGACTGCGGCTCAGGCCTTTCGAGCACTAAAGAAAGGGAGAGAGGGATTCCTGGTTTACACAATGGGTGCTGAACAAGAGGTTCCGCAGATCGACCAAATCCCTGTGGTAAATGAATTTACAGACGTCTTCCCCGAGGAGTTACCAGGACTACCACCAGAAAGAGAGGTAGAATTCGAGATTAATCTCATACCTGGTGCTGAACCCATATCCAGGGCACCCAACCGCATGGCTCCAGCAGAGCTCAAGGAGTTGAAGGAGCAATTACAAGAACTGCTGGACCGTAAGTTTATCCGACCCAGTGTATCACCCTGAGGTGGTCCAGTCCTGTTCGTGAAGAAGAAGGATGGGAGCATGAGACTATGTATAGACTACCGGGAACTCAACAAGATCACTATCAAGAACAAGTACCCGTTACCTAGAATTGAGGATCTCTTTGATCAACTGCGGGTAATGATAAGTTAAAATTATATTTGAACTTTTAATTATTCGATAACTTCACCTCTAACGAAATTTATTCCAGGGGGCTAGAGTATTTTCCAAGATCGATTTGCGATCCGGTTATCACCAGTTAAGGATCAAATCTGGAGATACAGCCAAGACTGCTTTCCGAACACGTTATGGCCATTACGAATTCTTGGTCATGCCTTTTGGAGTAACCAACGCCCCAGCTGCCTTTATGGATCTAATGAACACAGTATTTCGGAAACAACTGGACAAGTTCGTTGTAGTGTTCATTGACGACATTCTGGTATACTCCCCTGACGAAGAGACTCATGCGGAGCATTTGAGGGAGGTTCTAGAGACTCTTCGAAGAAGCAAATTGTACGCCAAGTTCAGTAAATGTGAGTTTTGGCTGAAAAGCGTAGCCTTTTTGGGTCATGTTGTCTCTGAAGAAGGAATTTCCGTGGATCCAAAGAAGGTAGAGGCGTCACCGAGTGGCCTAGACCTACTAATGTGACGGAAGTAAGGAGTTTTCTCGGTCTGCCTGGATACTACAGGAAGTTTGTAGAGGGCTTCTCATCTATTGCAGTGCCTCTGAGCCGGTTGACGCAGAAGAAGTCGAAGTTTGGATGGACCACCGAGTGCGAGCAGAGCTTCGCTGAACAAAAAAGGAGACTGACCACAGCCCCTATTCTTGCTCAGCCCTCCGCGTCAGAAGGGTTTGTCATTTACAGTGACGCTTCTAAGAACGGGCTAGGTAATTGTATATAATTTCAACTGATTTTGTATACAATTAAAGATGTGGTCTAATTCTTATATTTCAGGATGCGTGTTGATGCAAAACGACAATAAAATTGCGTATGCTTCACGACAGCTAAAGCCCTATGAGCAGAATTATCCGAATCATGATCTGGAGCTAGCAGCGGTGGTGTTCGCACTGAAAATCTGACGCCACTATCTATATGGAGTGAAGTGCGAGGTGTTCACCGATCATAAAAGCCTTAAATATCTGTTCACGCAAAAGGAGCTGAACATGCGCCAAAGGAGATGGTTGGAGTTATTGAAAGATTACGACTTGACCATCAGCTATCATCCAGGGAAGGCCAATCGGGTAGCTGATGCCTTAAGTAGGAAGTCGAGCCATGCACGGCAGGCTACTTTAGAAAAGGAAATGGTAGAATTTGACTTGGATCTTGTGGATTCTACCGCAGATATTCTGGCCGCGCTAATTATCACTCCAACCTTGGTAGATCATATTAAGGAAGCACAGAAGAACGATGCAACAATTAGAGAAACGCGAGAAAGAATGCTAACCAGCCAAGTGGATGGATTTCAAGTTCATGATGAAGGTAGTATGTGGTACCAAGGAAGGTTGTGCGTACCGGATGTTGAGGAACTCAGGAAGGAGTTGTTGAAGGAGGCACATAATTCGAGACTGTCCATTCACCCTGGTGCTACGAAAATGTACAATGATCTAAAGAGACACTATTGGTGGAATGGCATGAAGAGACACATTGCCGAGTTTGTGGAAAGGTGACTTGTTTGCCAGCAAGTTAAGGCAGAACATCAAAGACCCGGTGGACTAATGCGACCACTAGAGATACCCGAATGGAAGTGGGAGCATGTAACAATAGACTTTGTGGTTGGACTCCCGAAGACAAGAAATGGGAATGATGTGATATGGGTAATTGTGGATCGATTGACTAAGTCTGCCCATTTCTTACCTATTCCTACCGGACTTACTATGGAGAGGTTGGTAGCTATGTATATCGACAACATTGTCTGCCTTCATGGAGTGCCAGTCAGCATAGTGTCTGATCGTGATCCGAAGTTTACATCTCAGTTCTGGGCAGCTTGTCAGAAGAAAATGGGGACTGAGTTACGATTGAGCATTGCTTTTCACCCTCAGACTGACGGTCAATCTGAGAGGACCATTCAGACCCTGGAGGACATGTTGAGGGCATGCGCACTGGATTTCAAGGGGAATTGGGACAGCATGCTTAAGTTGATAGAATTCTCCTATAACAACAGCCATCACAGTGCCATAGGCATGGCACCATTTGAGGCCTTGTATGGACGTAAGTGTAGGTCACCTATTCACTAGGACGAAGTTGGCGAACGTAGATTGACGGCCCCCGAAATAATCGAGCAGACTAAAGAACAGATGAAACTAATTCGTGAACGTCTTAAGACGGCACAAGATAGAAGCAAGAGTTGGGCCGACACGAAGAGACGACCCTTAGAGTTCGAGGAGGGAGAAAAGGTCTATCTTAAAGTGTCACCCATGAAAGGTGTGACACGGTTTGGAGTCAAAGGGAAGTTGAAGCCGCGATATATTGGACCTTATGAGATACTTGAAAAGGTTGGAGATTTGGCTTACAAATTGACGCTACCTCCAATGTTGGCTCAAGTGCACAATGTGTTCCACGTCTCCCAGTTGCGAAAGTATGTACCTGACCCGAGTCATGTACTAGACGCGCAACCACTTAAGATTAGACCGGATGCGTCTTATGAAGAGGTACCGATACGAATCCTGGATTGCAAGGACCAAGAACTCAGAAGGAGAATCATCCCCTACGTAAAGGTCCAATGGAGCAACCACCGAGAGAATGAGGCAACATGGGAGCTAGAAGAGCAAATACGCGACCGTTATCCCCACCTATTTGAGTAAGGTACGGCAAGTTTCGGGGACGAAACTTTTTGTAAGGGGGTAGGATGTTATGGCCGGATATAAAAAAAAGAGGAAAAGAAAATTTAAATTATGAAATTAATCAATCCTATCCTAACCAAATTCAATTTACCTTTTTATTTCACTTAATTTTCATCTACCCTAAATTCCATACTTATCTTCCTCTCATTTCTCTCCTTAAAATCACATTACCATAATCCTCCTTCCCTCTCTTACCCCAATTCCACAGCCTCCTCTCCCTCTCCCCCATCAACAATTTTCGGCCACAACAAGAAGAGAAAAGAAGGATCTTTGATCCAAGGTTCAAGAGAAGGAAGATCACACCGCCAACGCCATCACACTCTCGTAAACCGATCAACTCTCGCTAGGAATCGAGGTAGGTGCATACTATTTATTCCCTCAAAACGGTATGAAGTCTTGCATAGTCAAAATGGTATTTTTACGTGTTGTTGTTGTTTAATTATTGTACAAGCGTGATCTTGATGATGTGCTTCAACGTGTTTATTTTCCGTTATGTGTTTCTTGATGTCAACGTGATCTTGTCGATGTATCTTTCGTTGTGGTGATAGGGTATTGATCTGGTTGTAAGGGATTGTTGTATGGATTGCAGGAAATTCAGAATAGGGAATTCTGAATTACGGGGACATCGATCGATCGATGTCCAGTGGCTGAGGGTTCGATGTGCCTCAGATGGACGTCGATCGATCGACGTCCAGAAGGTGAGGGTTCGATGTGCCTCAGATGTACATCGATCGATCGACGTCAACTGAGTGAGGGTTCGACGTGTCTCAGTTGGACTTCGATCGATCGACGTCAGGGGATGACATCCAACCGTTTTCTTTCCCTTTCTCTTGCATTCATGGCACGTGCATTTGCATGAGGTACACTACGTCTATAGGGCGTGGGTATCGGGATGACTTACCGTGTCTATAGGGCACCGGGGTCATGAGACATGCTGCGTCTACAGGGCGTGGGTGTCCAAACGGTAAGTGGTGGCTAGTGACCATGATGCCAGAGTTGCATGAGGTATACTGCGTCTATAGGGCGTGGGTACCGGGATGACTTACCGTGTCTATAGGGCACCGGGGTCATGAGACATACTGCGTCTATAGGGCGTGGGTGTCGAGAACAGCAAGTGGTGGCTAGAGACCAAGATGCTGGATTTAGGACCCGGGAGCATGCATTGCATATAGGTCTAAGGACATGCTGTGTGACATGATTCTCGTTGCGCGTGACACGTTATTTGAGCATGCATCACGTACTTGCGCATGCATCTTCTGTGGTTTGTTTATTTTTTTCCGTATAAGTTGTATCATGCTGTGTTACGTGCTACGTGCTACGTGCTGGTATCAGTTTGGGTATGTAAGTTTTGTATTGTTTTGAGAGGCACCTACTGGGTGATTACCATCACTCACCCCTACTATTCCATATGTAGCCGAGACGGAGTATGATTATATCTATGTTGAGGACGGGTCCGACACCGTGGAATGGGCTGAGTGACTCGTAGAAGTGCGTGCAGCAAGGATGGAGTCGGGCTTTTTGTGGTGCCATTGGGGTGACACAGCAGTTGATTTTCAGCTTTACTTTGAGAACAATTTCATGCTTTTAAACTTAGACTTTTGACCTTGACTTGTACGGCCTGGCCAGCCTAGATTTACTGTCGTTATTTTCTTAAAGTTTATTAATTTCAAATTATTGTTGTGGCTTATTGTTTCCGCACAAAGAAAAGGAAAACTTTTCTATGTCAGCACTGACGTGTAGCAGGTTGATGTGACGCCTTGTATTCTCCTGAGTGAGATACGACGGGTGCACCGTTACCGAGGATGGAGCTCGGGAGCGGGGCGCTTCAGTTCCTGTGCACAAGTCATCAAAATATGATTCGCATCAAGGAGCCCAATACGTACCTGACCAATGAAACCGATACGATCAATAGTGGCGCGTATAGTAGCGATGGGTGGACGGCCATACCAGAAAGTTCCTACCAATGAAAACCTGTATGGGGCCGCCAACATATTAATCTATTCATATGTGAAAGCAATCATCGGACTACCCTTGTATTTCTGAATTGGTTTAGGCAGAATGGATGAAGCAGACGGCTGATGGAATAATTCTGCAAATGTCCGATTTCGATCCTGAGGATGCGAACTTTGCGGCGCCATGATTCTTGGAATTGCAGAATAACAAAACAGCGTGTATAATAGAGTAGCAAATCAGATCGGATGATTGGTATGGGATCGAAGAATGAAGAATGAAAATGCAGATTGTCAGTAACGCATGAAATCAAAGGCGGCGGTGGCTTACGCCAGCCGCCGGTTGTCGCCATAGCCATGCGCCATTTTATATACACAACATACACATGTATATACATATACATGTATTCATGAAAACAAAAGTATAACGTGCATGGTTCAAGATTAGTATAGAAAATATAACATATGTTTTGCAAAATTCATATCAAATATAATGAGGTTACTTACATCAATACCAACATATATATCTCTATATATGTAATCACGGTACGATGCGCTCATACCCATATAGTATATAATTTCCAATTCAATTCATGTATACATAATAAAAATTGACTGCCGCCTATTATTGAACTTCAATTGCAATTTACTGTATATATGTTTATGAATATGAAGCTGGGACACACAATAATTCACCCCATTATGAATACATGTCTCGAGAATCTAACAAATATTCCCACTGTAATGTCAATCAACATAGCCGAACACACTCAACCAAATACGCAAACAAAACTCCCCGTATACATCCGAAAAATATATATACATACATCCAGTTTATACATATAGTCAATCATCTATCAAAACACTTATATGAATGCATGATTCAAAATTGATACTGAAAGTATAAACATAGACTTTATCAAAACTCATAGTACATACACCAAAGTTACTTACATCGCTTTGATAATACTATATTGTAGTTAGAATCGGGTTGTATTGGAGCCGAAACCTTCTACCTTTTTCTTTCCTTCTTCTTTACCCTCTCAACTTACAGCCCTTTTTCTTTTTCCTACTCACAGCACTTCCTTTCTTTTGCACCCCACTGAACGGTTGAAAAAACAAAAGTAGAATGGGGATGGTAGATTGTGGTTTATTTATGTTTGGAGGAGTTATGGTGGAGTAGTGGGGATTAATAGGTGTAATTGTGGGGGTTATAGAAGTTGAAGTGTTAGTGGGAGATAATAGAGAGTTAATAGATAAATAAAAATAAATAACTAAATGAATAAACAAATTTTTTCATTCTGTACGTGGGTCATAACATTCCTCCTTCCTTACAAAAAGTTTTGTTCTATAAACTTACGTACTTTCTTATCAATCATTTTGCTTAGTTCATATGAACACCTATATAAAGTTGTAATTGTGTAGTTGCATTCTGCATTTGAAATACCATGATTAACCCTATTGTTCAAGTGCCAAGAGCACTTGGTATTACAAATGTTGTTCCGAACGGGTTAAGCTTCCATGAATGATTTCTTATATACCGACAAGGTAATTGCTAAATTCATTATCTACCTCAAGTTATATCATAACTTAATCATTCCATGGGTCTAGTATCAAGCTTACGGGTATTGTCACCATACCAAGAGTTCCACAATTTGGTTCTCAGTCTAAGCAAAATTCCTATCAGCAGCCCTCTATAATCAGCACCTATGCATACTACAATCTTTAACTTCTTATTTACAAAACTCATTCCTTATACCGTATGTATTCTCAAAACACATTTTATTCCAGTACGATTTCACTTAGCCATTACTAGCATCCCACAAGATAATCTAGTCCTCATAGGGTTCAAACCTTAACTTACTTATCCAAAGTTACAACTTAGGAGGATTCACTATACCATCGCACACGTTCAAGCCTACTTGTCTCTATGGATCGTTATTCCTAATGACAATATCACAACTTATTAGTTTGATACTTAACAGTAACTTATCTCCACTCGTTCTATATTCTAAAAATCGGCTTGAATAGTCATTAACTTAGCCATCCGGAGGCATTCTAATCCCCCATACTTCTGCTGTGCCACTCTGATCTACCGTATATCCTTAATTCGTTGTTTCATTAGTTACTTATTCAAGCCTATGCCACCTATGTGTATCATTCAACTGACATCATTGTAGTATATAATTTCTAAATTCCTAAAACTAATCATATTTGATCCCTTACCTAGATAGATTCCTAAACCTTAGTATCCATCGAGTCTTCCAATACGCTAACCATTACACTTTCTTGACACTGAACTGAGTCCTCAAATCACTTCTTGTATACCTATAGGCAAGCTCTATAATCACATCCTTACTCCTTCGGCATACCATCAATAACCTAATATATGAAATATGTGTATGAACATGTTTTTCTTTAATTTGCAATCAAAAGGAAAACGAGGATTTATGTAGCTTTAATTAATTGAAAGTATACCCTTTCTATTTTGCAACACAAGAATCCAGCATTATATACTGGTTTTCATAAAGAAATGTCTCAAGTGACCCATTATAGAACGATATTGCTATAACTCAGTTGCCAAAATATTATGATAATATGACATTAAAAAATTTTGAAACTCAATGAGTGAGAGGTCTTTTTAAAAAGATTTGAATGCGGTATCATCCTCTTTTCTAAAAAAGAGTATACATTTTGAATGCTACTTTTTGGCTCTACAAAAACTAAGTAAATTCATCGCAAGCGGGTACATAACTTCAAAACATTTAATGAATAAAGTGCTTGCGATATCGATATTCAATAAATCAGATTTATTTTTACAAAATAGATGTAAAAGAATAAAAATTGAAATATTGTATAAGAAATATATAAACGTATCGTTCTTGGAGAACATCAACATTTTAAATTTTTTTATAGTTGTCAAAATAATTGAACCTTCATTATGTCGATATGCAATTACGAAAAAGAAGTAGCTTTGTAAAATTAAAACACCAAATGAAATACTTAGGATGAAATTTTTTTGAAGTACCTAAAATATAGGTATACCGTGGGGTACGTGCGTATATGAATATATTTAACCACTTGTGAAATAATAGCCTAACACTTCGTATATTTTCAATAATTCATCCTTATAAACATCTCTTATATACAATTTCTTATAGCCTAACATTCGTCGGCGTATGATAAAATATTTAACTTAAAGTGTTCAATACTAGCATGACACACTAAATATTGATCGACTTAAGGTGTTCTAATGCACCATGCTTACTTTATTTGACCACTGCATAACATCCTCATTCAACCGCAGTACCACACTTGCACTACTTGATCATTGCTTAAATATAGTCACCTATAAAATTCTCCTGTATCACTCTCAATATTATTCATCTATTCCTCACTCGCAACAACATGTTAGTTCTAACACTGAAATACTACACCGTAACTAAAATTTTAACATCCACTTATTTTATATTAGATTCAAACCAAGTACTTGACGTTTCTAAGAATCAATACTGTCAAGCTTAAAATTTATACAATAAACCTTGAGCAACTTAAGACACTTCAATACACCACGTTTCTTTATTTCACAATAGTGAATGTCAATGCTTAACGAAAATATCGTACCCTAATTTCTATTAACCCAATCATTCCTCTATATTTACTATAGTAATGCACGCGTATCGCTATTAATCAACATCTCTAATATAATATCTTCAGTCTGTTTTGATAACTCTGAATTCAACAACTTTAAACTATAAACTTCTTTGTACGACATTATTCACTAAACTCTACTGATTATAGCGTTTATAAACCGTTACTTAGTAACTATCGTTCTACTATAAATTATAACTATTATACTACTATTTCGTAGTAGTTACAATCCTAACTTAGATCTAAGCTCGCTCTGACACTACCGTCCAAGTAAGGATATGGGTCCATTTTATTTTACCCTAATGGTATCAAGTCCTATGTTGTTATTACGGTGAAGCAACCCGAGTAACATTCTGTCTGGCAGAGCATTCTAGTTAACCTTGCAATTTATAATTATATATCACTACTTGAGGTTTTGCAGTGATTGGTCTAAGGGAAAATATGCAAAGGTTTATAATTAAAGATCAAACAAGGAAATTAATTAAAAATCATATAGTCTATCCTAGGTATACGTGAACGTATCTTTCATCCGATCACCGCTTAAATCTAAAATCATTACTTATTTCTAGATTCAATGCTTAGAGTATAGTCATCGCTTATGACTAAGATCAGTACTTATGTTTAGATCATCGCCTAATGTTCAAACCATCTCTTACATCTAAGACCATAACTTATGTTCGAGATCATCGCTTATGTTCATATCATCACTTAGTTTCTACGATCATAGCCTAAATCTACGTTTCCGCCGTGGATCTAGAGCCATGCTCTGATACCAACTGTAGCGACCCATCCTGAGCCCTAGTACTCGGAAAGACTCACCCACCGTATTTCGCTAAGGAAAATACAACGCGTCGAAATCGATGCATATACACGTAAATAGCGCGACGCAAATCGATGTCAGTGGAAGCCAAAACCAAACCTCGAACTCATCATAAACAGTAAATAAAGTACAATGGTCTGAACAACGGAAAATAATATGTCATTAAAATGAAAGTAACTGACTAAGTCTCCGATAAATGCATAAACTGAAAGCCTATAAACTCTAATCCAAACATCAGAAAATCTCCTCAGCCCAGCTAGAAATGACCAGTATCCTCACTCAGTGTCCTCCTCGATGTACACTAAATCGCACTCTTGATCATCTGAAAAATGTAAAGAATGGTATGTGCGACACTTCGCCCAGCAAGTAACTTTAACATATTTACCATGAGATCATGCACGGAGAAACAAGAGTAATAAAATAAATACAATACAGAAAATAACAAGCTTCTCATTCGCAAATGATTTACAATTCTGCCCCTAACATCCAAAAGAAAATAGAACAAATAGACCCACAAAGTACGTAACAAAGTCCAATTAAGTACGTAACAAAATCCAATTAGGCACGTAACAAAGTCCAATTAGGGGTTAGTCCAAATCCAAAATCAATGATGCAATTTTCCAAATATGCAATGCCAAAATGTCCAAAGTTAAAGACCCAAATTTCAAAGTCCAAAAGTCCAAAGTTTCCAAATCCGATTTAGCCGATCCAATGTCCAAAATCCAAATCCGAGTACCACTCGGTCCAAATCCAAGTATCAAAGTGTCCAAAATCCAAACCCGGCTAAAACGGTCCGAAATAATGCAATGGCTATAGCACTTTCCCTACAAGTGACTTATACTGTAAGACTTACGAATTGATTCCCCCAAAATCCAAATATACTATAGACACCCTGTCCCAGACTAGATCGTTACGCCTATAGCACCAAATATATGCCTTTGTACCCTGTCCCAGACTAGGTAGTTATGCTCAGGCCTAAATATGCATACAGAAGCCCTGTCCTTGACGAGGTAGCTATATCTGCAGTAATCCAAATAGGCATACAGAAACTCTGTCCCTGAAGAGAAAGTTACATCTGCAGCGCTCGATAACCAAAATAGGAATCAATCCGGCTTACCGATATATTTCATGTTGTAGTGGTGAATTTCGAAATATGCAATGCATGATGTTCAAAACGATTTTCAAATGTTCGATAAATTTCCAAATGTGAAAGGTTAGCCAAACTTACAAAAAAAAATCCATAATTACCAAAATGACCCAAATTCAAAGAAACCAAACAAATATTCCAATTAATTTTTGAAATTATCAAAAATACCAAATAACCCTCTCAGCCCTAGTGTAGCGCCCCGCACCCCGGCCTAGCCGGATACAGTGCGCCCGCCGTACTTCACTACGGAGAGTACCGGACGTCGATCCATAACATGTCGTAGTCCATGATAAATACATGGACTTTCATGCTTACGCGTCAACAAGTAAACGAAACCGTGGCAGAATAAAAACTTTAAATTAAAAACGTCTATGAAATCATCATCAGTTTTACAACTCAAATCATAAAGTAAGGAAATTCCCAAAAGTAATTGTTTCAATCACAAGTTCATAAAAGATCATCGATCACAACCATCTCATCATGCCTCCTAGGCCATCCATCTCTCGCATGTCTTACGGGTACAGAACCCTAGGTTCATCTTCAATCCATTCTACTTTATTCCCTGCAGCCTCTGGGAGGAAAAATATGGGGGTGAGTGACAACGTCACCAGCAAGTGTACCATAAAAAATCATGCATTAAATGGAAAGTACATACAAGAACCGAACCACCAAAATTCGGTTTAGAAACATACCTGACCTTCCATTCAATACCCGTAAGAAATCAGCTCATAACGTATCGAAGATTAAAACTTATCAAAGTTTATAACTTATAAAAGTTCATAATTGATAATCGTCCATAACTTATTAAAGATCGTCACTCAATAAGATGATAATCTTAGGAGCTACCAAGTCATAACAACTTAGCCTACTCAATAAAGGTCATAACTTAGGAGCTACCAAGTCATAACAACTTAGCCTAAGTATCATGAATAAGATCATAGCTTACGTAACAACAATAATGAGATCGTAACTTAGGTAACGAAAGGTAAGAGGATCATAACCTATGTAACATTACCTCTAACATTTGGCTAGGGTCTCATCCCTTCCGTCAATAGCAACTTAAGGCAATAAAATCATAACTTAGCCATGAAGCAAGTAATAACACAGCTTAGTGCAAATAGACTCAACATCATGCTCATGCCCATATGCAATGCGTATGAATATGCAAATGTAGTGCATAATGAAATCATGAAAATCTTTTCCTTTCGTTCTTTCATTCAAAACATCATCGTCAAGAAAACAAGAGAGTATTCAGATCTATTCACCCGGATCTGAGGCGGTCACTTCTTCTCTTTGAATCTATTATTTCCGGATTCACAGCGGTAACGTCATCACTTATCAGGTCTATTCTCTCCAAGCCTGAATGGTCGATATCAGGTCTATTCTCTCCGGGCCTGAACGGTCGATATCTATTCTCTCCGGGCCTGAACGGTCGATATCAGGTCTATTCTCTCCGGGCCTGAATGGTCCATATCATCAGATCAATTAACCCTGGATCTGGAACGGGTCCTTACTGGCCAGAAAACACACACGGTACCGGTGGGAAGCGTTCTTTTAAAACAGAATCTTTTCTTTGAAAAAAATGCTTTTTCATCTTTCCTTCTCATAAAATCAGTTCCATAAATAATGTAAATGACGATGATGCAATGTATGACATGCACTATGCGACTCGTGAACAAATACATCATAATATGCATGCACGGACTTGTCTCTTAAGCTGAGAAAACTGTCCAGCAATCACACTCTGTTCATATAGCCTCATGCTCACCAATTTGTGCTTATTTTCATAAGCTCACGCCATACACATGCGTAATGAAGCCTTAGACGCATACCATAAAAATTTCGTGACAATCCGAAATGTCTAACGACCTCAAAACATCATACTATCATCAAAGGTACTGCTGAAATCAACAGGGCAGTACCGCCTTACCTCAGTTTCATGGGTCCTAAAACCTTATTCATTTTAATCCATCACCTGGAAAACATTGCTAACTCACCAAGGAACAGTATTCATAAGACCAACATCACATTCAAGCTTAAATGAGCGAGATCAAAGCCTTACAACTTAAGACATTAAACTGTCATGTTTTCCAGTTTTGCACAACTAACTTTAACTCAGTTGTTAACCATCAGAATAGTGGTTTTATGCTGGTTTCTTTACATGAACATGTACATATATGCCTTAGGTAATTACCATTAAAATTCCAAGGCAATCCAATAAGTTTAAGGGGGTCACCTAATTACTTTCCCCAGCTAGATATATGCAGAATCTGGAATGACTAGTTTTACCACGAATTTCATTGTAACCAAACCACAACTCCTTTTACTAAAATTCTAACTCACAGATGTCATACATACGTAAAACTATCATCATACCAAAAAGCAGCTCATTTGCACGTTCCTAAGGTGCACTTGCGAGCCACACAACTTACTACTCAAAACTGTCCTGTTCCAGCAACTCTGTTTAACCAGTTTTACTAAAAATTTTATTAAGGACAATCCACAACTCCTTTTACCAACATTCCAACTCGCACATTTCATAAACACATTGAGCTATTAGAATACCAAAGATTAGCCAATTTGAACATTCCTAAGGTTTCTTTTCAGGGCATATAACATGCCACATAAAACTGTTCAGCTTCAGTACTTCTGTCTGAGCAGTTCCTACTAAAAATTATATTCTGGTCAGTCCACAACTCCTTTTACCAACATTCCAACTCACAAATTTAATATACATATGAGGCTATCATCATACCAAAAATTTGTCGATTTGAATCTTCCTAAGATTCATTTTCAGGTCGTTCAACATGTTACATAAAACTGTCCTGCTCCAGTACTTCTGTTTTACCACCTCTTACTAAAAATTTTATTAAGGACAAACCACATCTCCTTTTATTGAAATTCCAACTCACACATTTCATAAACATATAAGGCTAACATCATACCAAAAATTAGCCAATTTGAACACTCCCAAGGTTCGTTTTCAGGTCACACAATCAGCTACACAAATCTGTCCAACTCCAGTAGTTCCAGCACTTCTTCACTTTTATGGTTCAAGCATTTCCAATCAACCTCATTCCTTAAAATGACTTAATATCCATTAAATACACTCTTCAACATAATGTTTCCAAGCCTCATAATATGCTTTAAACCATAAATAATCTGTTTAAGAATCATATCAAAATAGTCACACACATTCATACAACAAATCATTTACTCATACCATCACTTTTCTTATAACAACTAGTTTTCATGTCTTGTACTTAGCATCTTTAACTAAGATTCATAGCCTAATAATGACTAGCCATTCAAGCATGCACTTCAAAAATAAGACAAGATTGACTAGAGTATACTTGCCTCTTTGAACCTTAGAACTTTTCCTCAGCATGATCCTTGGTTGAAATGGAGCGAAGTCTTCCTCCAACTTCACATATAGCACACGGTTTTGAGAGGAGGAAGAAGGATGAACATTAGTTACTATCTTAATGACGAAGCAACTATATTGAGGATATGATTTCCTTACCAAAATGAAATTTGGATGGGGCTTGAAATGGATTCAAACCACCAATATATTTGCTCCTCCTAGTAGCTTGACAAATCTTCTCCTAGTGACCATTTGAAGGTCACGTTTTTGGCAAGACAAGAGGAATACCAATATGAGTTCCTTTCTTTGAAACATAGAATTCACTTAGAATACTTAGCATGTACTTACCTAGATGAATTCTTGGAGCTTGAAGATGGTTCTTGGATCCCTTTGGCTCAACTAGCCGTGTTCCTCACATGAAAAATAGGGAAGTCTCTTGTTCCATTGTGAATCCTTGAGAGTTGAGAATAAGAGAGAGTTCTAGGGTGTTCATGGAATGAATTTTTCCTTTCTTGGCTAAGGGTTAGCCGTGGGTTATGTTAAGAGGGAAGGGGTTTACCTTGGCTTGATTTAGACTAATTAGAGTTAATTAGCCTTAGTTACTTTTTAACTAACCAAGGTTACTTTAATGCAACTATAGTTACTTTAATTCAACTATAATTACTTTAAGTCAACTATAGTTACTTTAAGTCAACTATAGTTACTTTATGGCTAACCTAGGTTACTTTATCCAACTAGAGTTACTTTACGGGTTAACTTGAGTTACTTTAACCTTGTAGTTAATATAAAATAACCATGGTAATATTTGAATTGATCCTTGGTTACCCATGAAGGGGGGCGGGGGCGGCGGTTTAGGTCTTTTAAGGGGCCATTAGCCTACTTAATTCTCTTTCCAAGTGGGTTTAATGAGAAGCTATTAGGTAGTAGCCCCTTTTTTACTAATTATTTTCCCTTTTTGTTTTAAAATAAAATTAGGAAATTCTTAATTCCTCATGGCTAAAGGGCCAAAATTTTGTAATAGTTGGGGGAAAGATATTGTCCACTACTTACAACTCCTTAATATTTGGGCTTATTTTAAGAAGGCCCTTAAGATTAACCTCCTTATAATTTGGAAAAACCCTTTTAAGGCCCTTTTTAAACCTTATGGCCGAAATCTCTCACGCCCTTAGGGTGAATTGGCCACGGTCCAAACTCATGCTTGAATGATTATATTGTTTGCTTATCAACATAAAATAAAAGAAGCACTAAGGAAACTTAGTGAAATGCACTTGAAGGATGCCACTTTATTAATTTACTTATACAAGTCTTCAAGTACAATATGATTTTTTGTTGGGTACAACACCTAGCATCCCAAGTGAATTAAGCCAACACACCAAATTATAAGCATCCGAATCCATCAGATCACACAAAAATACCACACTGGTTACCATAGCAGGTTTCGGCCATTCAGCATAGATTTTGCATCAATTTCATTTGCTAGGTGAATAAGACATCGTTACATATTGAATCCACAAAGAATTTTGCCCAAACAAAAATAGTTCTGACAGAATAAAGTAGATAAGGAGAAAGAAATAAACTAATAAAACCAAATAATTGGAACTGTTCATAAAAAAATGTTCTTAAAGATTTTGATACTGGAGCACTATAGATTAGAATAACGTTTGGAAACAAGTGACTTTCCTATTTTTTTTACTAGAACGTGTACATACATATATATAAGATATACATATACATACATAAACATACATGCATATACATACATATATATACATAACATATACATACATAAACATACATATGTATACACAACATACACATATATATACATATACATATATTCATGAAAACAAAAGTATAACATGCATGATCCAATATTAGTATAGAAAATATAACATATGTTTTGCAAAATTCATATCAAATATAATGAGGTTACTTACATCAATACCAACATATATATGTCTATATATGTAATCACGGTACGATGCACTCATACCCATATAGTATACAATTTCCAATTCAATTCAGGTATACATACTAAAAATTGACTGCCGTCTATTATTGAACTTGAATTGCAATTTACTGTATATATATGTTTATGAATATGAAGCTGGGACACACAATAATTCACCCATTATGAATTACATGTCTCAAGAATCTAACAAATATTCCCACTGCAATGTCAATCAATATAGCCGAACACACTCAACCAAATAGGCAAACAAAACTCCGGGTCCAAAAGTGTAATACATCCGAAAAATATATATACATACATCCAGTTTATACACATAGTCAATCATCTATAAAAACACTTATATGAATGCATGATTTAAAATTGATACTGAAAGTATAAACATAGATTTTACCAAAACTTATAGTACATACACCAAAGTTACTTACATCGCTTGGATAATACTATACCGTAATTGGAACTGAGTACCTTTTCTTTCCTTCTTCTTTACCCTCTCAACTTACAGTCCTTTTTCTTTTTTCCTACTCACAACACTTCCTTTCTTTTCCACTCCACTGAACGGCTGAAAAAACAAAAGTGGAATGGGGAGGGTACATTGTGGTTTATTTATGTATGGAGGAGTTATGGTGGAGTAGTGGGGATTAATAGGTGTAATTGTCGAGGTTATAGAAGTTGAAGTGTTAGTGGAGGATAATGAAGAGTTAATACATAAATAAAAATAAATAACTAAATGAATAACAATTTTTTTCTTTCTGTACGTGGGCATAACAAAGGGGGTTCATTTGGGGGAAAATTTCGGAGGAAAAATAAATGTAGGAGAGGAGAGATGATGTTTTCGGTGGTGAAGGAAAGGATGAAGATGATTTCTAAGTTTGGTGTCTGCTAGGTTGTGGGACTTGTGGTTTGAGAGGGGGTGAGGGCGAGATGCAACAACAATATTAGCTATTGTCTTAGAGCCTTCCGTCTATGGCAGGGTATGGAGGATCGGATGTATGCAACCATACCTATGTGTTATAAACACATAGAAGTTGTTCTCCGATGACCCATAATGAAAATTGCATCAAGCTGTGTCGATCAACTGCTACTTCACAATATAAGAAACACATCCAATTTAGTAAGTCATTTTAATTTATTCAATCATATTCCAAAGTCAAGAGAGAGTGTGCATTGACTTTGGAATATGTGAAGAAGATGAAAAGAAGGAAGGCGATGATCTCTGGTGTATATCCACCACTGTGTCTTTTTCTATTATAGATTGGTGGTGGATGAATAGTGGGTTCACTCTGATTGCGACCGCATTGGTGTTTTCTACTGGCTGGGGTGGTGTTTTGGTGTGACAACCTCCAATCATGTCAATAGGATGTCACCTATCTTTTGTGAGTATTTCGTTGAAGGTCCATATAAAACTTATCATAAATTTTGATTTTTTATGAAGAAACCAATAAATATTTGGTTGTGAAATAGAATTTTCGCTAATCTTTTATAGGTAACGTTAATCAAAATGAGTGGTGGCGAACAACACGATAGAAGTGAATGAATGCATTACTTGGGAGGGTCATGTCACGTCCCTTGTGAGGTGCACATCGAGAAATAGATGAAATGAGATAGCATATGTAACAATTTTGTAAGGATATATAGTTATACCATAGTTAAACATCCAGTGAATAACATAGTATATAAGAATAGATATTAACATCTAAAATCAATTTAAGTTAACCAGCTTTCATAAGATTTAATTCGCAGTTAAATTATATCTAAATGTTGACGGCTACTAAATCCAGTATCCATATTTTCTTAATCGGCAACATATATACACAGATAGAATAGTCATCAAATATTGGAATGTAAAAGGTGAAATATTAGATAGAATAGCCGTCAAACATTTGAATGCAAAAGGTGAATTACTAGATTAATATCAATATATTCAAACCATTTTAGCGTCGTTTGCCTCACGCTCTGAAAAATAATAAGCGAATAGCATAGTATATAGGAATAGATATCAATGTCTAAAGTCAATTTAAGTTTGCAGCTTTCACCAATAGTCATCGCAATGTCGTCGCTAAAGGCATATAGCGACGAAATTGCGACGAAATCTGTAGGTCGTTATACGGCTTGTCGCAAAGTGATTTTCGTCGGTGAAGCGTCGCTATAATGCGACGAGAAAAGACTCGTCAGCGGTTCGTCGCACAATTGCGACGAAACTCTGTCAGGTCTGCGACCTGTTATTTCCGTCGTCGTTTCGTCGGTATATCTTTTGTCGTCACTATTTTAAAATTTTTGATTTTTTTAATTTCCGGTCTGCGACATTTCTGTTTCGTCGCAGATTTTCATCGGTATATCTTTTGTCGTCGCTATTTTAAAATTTTTGATTTTTTTATTTCAGGTCTGCGACATTTTTGTTTCGTCGTAGGTTCGTCGCTATCATTTAAATTAATATTAAATATTAATTTAATATTAAATATTAAATATTAAATATTTATAATTTATTAATAATATCAATATATTATTAATTAAATAGTTTTTATTATTATTATTTAATTTTTATAATATATTTTATTTTGTATATTAAATCATTTGTACGAATATTATACAGAAATACGGCATTTGCTTATTGAAGTTCGTATAATTAAACAACACAAACGAAATGGAATCCATATAAATGTCAGATAAAATATAAAAGAACAAAGGATATGTTAATACAATAAATGAAATAGTCTGTACGAAAAATCAAAAAATGAAATACTATGCAGAGGAAGATGGAGGGGGATCATGCGGAGAAGAGTGACCATCAGGAGGGCGAGGCTGAGGATGCGAGGAGCTGGAAATGAAAGAGATGATGAGATGCAATAGCTGCGAGATTTGCTGGTTCGTCGCCTGCTGCACCTGCATCGTCTGCTGCTGCGCCTGCTGAAGTGCCTGTTGAACCGCTTGCTGAACCGACTGCTGCATCGCCTGCTGGGTCTGATTCAGCTGCGACCGCAGTACCTGTACACTCTCCTCATGCTGCGCCCTGATGGTCTCCATCTCATGCTGTAGCGCCGCATGATCTGATTCCAGGCGCGAAATATCCTCTGGGGTCGCAGAAGGCGCAGAGATGCTGGCCTCAGAGGAAGCACCTGGATGCAGAACTTCGGGAAAGAATCGCAGCGGTGCTGATCCAACCCCGTACACCTCCCTCTTCTTCTTATTCTGAGGGCCGATGGTCCGAACCGCATCCCAATAAGCACGATTCTTGTCGGCCTCTTCTCCCCTATGTGCGAGTAATCTGTTGTACTCGTCTTGAAATGAGAATAAGAATTGTTAGGGTTTAGAAATAAAACAAACTAAGGAAAAAACAAATGATATCGTAGTATACTTACACTGATGTCGCGGGCCTTCGCCGTGATCCAGTCCTCTGTCCCGTCGGAGGCTTTCTTCCGATGCGTCTTGTAGAAGAGATCGTAGGAGGCTGGCCACTCCCCCGTCTCCTCGTGCTGAAGGAATGAAATAAAATATGTTAGTGAAATCCAGAATTTTAAAAATTTCGGCATGACCTATTCGTTTATCGGAGGTATCCCGGCCTTAAAGGCCTCTCCCAAGTCAAATCAAAAATAAAAAGAAAAAGGCAAATGAACACATATACTACTTAAGTTAACCATATACGAATACCAAAACAACAACAGCGCAACATAAGAAATCAATGAATATAAATAATCCACTTAAGTCAATGAATCTAAATAATCCACTTAAGTCAATGAATCTAAATAATCCAATGAAATCAATGAATCTAAATAATCCAATATTAAAATACTTACCATAGAACGCATCGTGGTGGCGTGGGAAACCGAATCACCTGAGTCTGTGGCAGGTGCTGGGCCCTGTAGATTGCCGCTGCGCCGGTTCGCCGCGTTCCGGGCGCTACAGGCTTGGGTAGCAGGGTCCGTCCACCCTTCTATCCATCCCGTCCAAGTGGCCTCGGATACGTAGGCAGGCCTGGCAGAAATGGGGTCACGCTCCCACTTGGTCTTGTGCGAGTTGACGAAGTCCCTGTAGCGTTTGGCGGCCCTCTGCCGCCAGGCCTGCTCCACGTCGTGGGCGATGTCGGCTGTCCAGCTGTACGCCTTCTGCAATTATTATACGGAGGAAAAATAAAAATGTGGTTAGAAAAGTAATGATCGATTACGCATCAAAAAGTGAAATTCATCAAATTTGAATACCTGAAACTCATCCCAGTAGAACCTACGTGTCTGCAGGGTGACACGGGACCAGGCATATCCAGCTGGGTCCTGCCTCAAGTGGAAGGACCGAGTGATGCAACAGGAAATCTGTCCCGAGTCTGGTGCAAACCTGAAAGAGGTGAAGTTGTTAGGAAAAAATAACGCGTGAAATATATTTGAAAACGTGTTAAAAAAATAAATCATTACTTACGTATGGGTATCATGTGACCAAGGGAGGGCACGACGCCCTGGTATGACACCCTCGTCCGATGCCGCATCAGACGCCGGATGAGGTGCTGAACCGGTGGGTGTGGGTGGCGTCGTAGATCTGGGGGGTGCGGACCTATCGGCAGTCCCTAAAAGGTCTTCGTCCGCAGCCAGAGCGGCGGTCGACACCGAACCAAGCAGCTCATGCTGAGAAAGGAATAGATTAAACTCTCTTGAGAGGGCCTGTGTAGCTGGTGGGTAGGTGGATCGAGTAGGTAAACCCTCACTAGCCATCAGATCAGCAAGGGTGAAAAATTTAAAAGGCACATTCAACAAGTTTAGGGTTGGTTGGCCAGACAAATAAGATGTCCAAAAAATGACAAGTGTTTACATACATTTAATGCAAGATATTAATAATTATAAAAATTTCGGCATGACCTAATCGTTTATCGGAGGTTTCCCGGCCTTAATGGTCTCTCCAAAGACAAATCCAAATCCAACAACATGACATGATTAACCAAACTACATAATCAAACTTCATCATCAAATTATTACACTTCAAAGTATACATCACCAACATACTTGCTTCATATGTTGTCGGACATGGAAACCCAACCCCGCAACACCCAGACACCACCGCCCACAGCCACCCCCGCCACAGCCACCGCTGCCCACGGCCACACCCGCCACAGCCACCCCCTTCCCCGCCAACAACCACACCCGCCCACATCCCACCACCGCCCACAGCCACCCCCGCCAACAACCACCCCCGCCCACAGCCCACCACCCGCCACAGCCACACAACCCCGCAACACCAAGCCACCCCCGCCACAGCTCACCCCCGCCCACAGCCACCCCCACCACAGCCACCCCGCAACACCCAGCCATCCCGCCATAGCCCACCCCCGCCCACAGCCACCCCCGCCAACAGCCACACCCACCACAGCCCACCACCGCCCACAGCCACCCCCGCCAACAACCACCCAACCCTACAACACCAGCCCACCCCCGCCACAGCCCACCCCCGCCCACAGCCAACCCCTGCCCACAACCAACCCCTTGCCAACAACCACCCCCGCCCACAGCAACCCCCGCCACAGCCACCTCCCGCCAACAACCCCCGCCCACAGCCAACCCCCCCGCCAACAACCACCCCGCCCACAGCCACTCCCGCCCACAACCCACCACCAACACCCACAACAAACCATTCAATCTATAACTAATTAAAATAATTAAAAACAAAATAGGAAGAAAAACTAACCGGGGAAAGGAGGTCAGCGGAGAACTTGACGGCAGCTGCGCAGAATTTCACGGGGGAGGGAAAGAGATTTCGCCGGGGGAGGGAGGGAGATTTCGCCGGGGTGGGGGGGGGGAATTCGCGGGGGAGGGAAATGGGGAAGAAGAAGGGGGGTTTCAGTTTTAAGTTCAAAATTTTGCGACGAAATAGCGACATGAGTTCGTCGCTGTTTATTGTGTCGTCGCTATTCCTTGTGTCGTTGTTATTTCAAATTTGCGACGACACTTGTCGTTGGTAAATCGTCGGCGTTCTTCAATATTGAAAAAAAATAATACAAAATATAAAGTACTTACAGATACATATTATGTATATACATGTGTATAAGTACATCAACACATACACACTTTCACATAAAGAGGTACATAAAATTTTTGACTAATGTCAATCTTCATCGTCATCCGCATCCTCATCCGCATCTTCATTTTAATCTTCATCTACATGCTCATCGTCCTCTTCATCCTCATATTCATCTTCGCCTACATCTTCAATATTGTCAGCCGGTTGTATGTTGAGATGAATTTTGATGAAACCGCCGTTGGGGTCATTTAGAGGGAGATTGTGTAGTTCAACATGTGTCGTATCCACAACGCGTGGGTTTTCTTCTTGAAATGCGGCATCCATGCCATCTGAACCTGGCTGGATACTGACATCAAACTTGCTCGATTTCACTTTGCACACGGCTCGCCAGTCTTTTGAGCTTGCATTCATCCTCGTCGTCGGATACGATAGATAGTACACCTGGGACGCTTGACTAGCCAAAATGAATGGATCGTACTTTCTGTACCGTCGCCCTTGGTGTATGTCTACCAACTTATATCGGTCGTGAACCTTTGTGCCAACGCGATAACCTTCATGAGTTGGATCGTACCATTCGCATTTGAATAGCACTACCCGCTTTATAGGCAATGTGGGATATTCGAGCTCAATGATGTCAGTAAGGTAGCCGTAGAAGTCATCCTCGTCCGGGCTATTGTCATACCGCTTGACACACACTCCGCTGTTCTCCGATGATTTTTGGATGGCATGGGAGACTGTGTGGAATCTATAACCGTTCACAAAACACATGTCGTAGCGCGTGACTCTGCTCAATGAACCCTCGGCTACTGGTGTCGAAATGTAACCGCACTCTTCGTCAGCCAGATGACCTTTGCTCGCCTGTAAAACGACAAGTAAGTATACATCAGCAGGGCAATAAATGCGTATCACATGACGTACACGTAACCAGCAAATATGTAAACTTACATGCCACCTGAACCAATCAGCAAACTTGGCATCTAACTCATTGTTTATTGCATCGCTCGATATACCCGGTGAACGTTCTTGCAATAAATCAACGAACAAGCTGAAGCAAATTACGAATGAGTACCATGTATACCTTTGTAATATAATGGATATAGTAGCGCAAGGTATTTACAAATTAAAATTGGATATCGTCTATACCTCTGGAAACGGTCAACTTGACGGCAGTTGCGCAGAACATAAGAATGAGCAATCTTCAGATCGCTGTCCCCTAATATCATTTTCTTTCCCTGTCCGTGAAACCTGATCGGATGTGTGAATATCGGGAGGACACCGGATCTGGAAATGCCGTCGTCGTTCTGGGGAACATCTCTGCACCTCGACGGGATATCTGGCTGGAAGTAATGAGACACGAAGGTCAAGGCTTCCTCCGTCAGGTAGGCATTGCACATCGAGGCCTCGACTTTCGCCTTGTTCCTGATGTTCAGCTTCAAATGCCTGAGATATCTGTTCATATAGTGAATACTCCAACGTCACATGATGAAACAAATTGGTAAGCATGTTCGCGCTTAGACACATAAGAACGTCACGTAATAAATAAGCGTACCTCTCGAACGGATACATCCACCTCTACTGAACAGGACCACCAATGCGTGCCTCGTATGGTAGATGAACTGGCAGGTGTTCCATTGAATCAAAGAAGGCCGGAGGGAATACAGTTTCCAGCTTGCATAGAATCACTGGGATTTCGCCCTCCAGTCTTGACATATCATCCGCCCTGAGTCTCGTGGATGTAAGACATCTGAAAGAATAGACTCATCTCGGTAAGTGCTTCCCATTCATTGGTTGGAAGCAGCTTGCAGAATGCAATGGGCATCAACCGTTGCATGAACACGTGATAGTCGTGGCTCTTCATCCCATGCAAACCACGTTTATTCACGTCGATGTTCTTCGACAGGTTCGAAACATGGCCGTCAGGAAATCTAGCCGTCTCCAGCCACGATAACAACGCACTGACCTGCTCCGCTGTCAGCGTGTACAAGGACTTCGGCATGTAGGATGTGCCAACGGGATGCAGCTCCGGTCGCATTTTGAGGTCACGCATATCAAGTCGTGCCTTCAAATTGTCTTTCGTTTTTCCAGGCACATTCAGCACTGTATTGAAGATGTTGTCAAACACGTTCTTCTCAATATGCATGACATCCAGGTTGTGTCGGATCATATTGCTCTTCCAGTACGGAAGCTCCCAGAATATGCTTCTCTTCTTCCACCCGATACAGTCACGGGCCAGGTCTGCGTTGTGGTTGCAGTCCGGATCATCAGCGACCCCCACGAATCCACAACTGTCTATCTCCTCCAACACCTCCGCACCCGTGAGAAGCTCGGGCTTCGTGTCCTTCTCGACGATGCCAGGCATGAACGCCGTCACGTTCTTTCTGTACAAATGACGTCTGGTCAGGAACTTCCTATGGCTATCGAACCAGCAAATCTTACGTCCATGTTTCAAGGACATCGTCTTCGCTTGCTTCATGCAGTAAGGGCAAGCGTATTTCCTAGGCCCCGGTGCGTATAGAATAAGCCGGAAAGTCGCTGATCGTCCACATCAGCGCAGCGCGGAGCTGGAAGTTTTGTTTGGTGGATACATCGAACGTCTCCATGCCAAACTCCCACAACCACTTCAGCTCCTGTATCAATGGCTGTAGGTATAGGTCGATCTTCTGTTTCAGATTCCTAGGCCCCGGTGCGATCACAGTCAAGAACATGTACGGCTTCTTCATGCACATCCAAGGTGGTAGATTGTACGGCGTCATGATGACAGGCCACGACGAATACTGCTCTCCCGACTGTCCGAACGGGTTGAACCCGTCGGTGCATAACCCCAACCTAACGTTCTTTGTCTCTGATGAAAAACCCGGATATGTCGCATCGAACGTTCTCCAAGCTTCGCCGTCAGATGGATGACACATCTCACCGTCTTTCGTGTAGTGCTTCGCGTGCCACCTCATCTGGCTAGCTGTGGCACTGGATGCGTAGAGCCTCTGCAGTCTAGGGGCGAGAGGTAAATAGTAGAATTGCTTTCTTGGCACGTTCCGGTTTCTTTTGTTCGTTCTCCACCTGTGTGTCCCACAGACCCTGCACTTGTCTTTATCCTCGTTGATGCCCCAGTATATGATGCACCCCTCCGAACAACAATCGATCTTCTGAACCGGCAGTCCCAACGTCTGCAGCTGTTTCTACGTCGAATAAAAACTGTCGACCATCGTGTTCCCTTTGGAAAGAGATTCCCTCATCAGCTGACACATCCCATCGTACAATCTATCCGTCATGCGGTGCTTCGTCTTCATGCTCGTCATCCGACTGATCATGGATATCTGTGTGTGACTACCGCAACCGGGATACAACGGCGTGTTGGCGGCGTTCAGCATCTCAAAAAACTGTCTCGCCTGAGGGTTCGGATCTTTCTCCACGAATATACGCGACTTTTCATCCGGATCCTGTGCACGTTCGTACCCGACATGAGACTGTAAGTACTGCTCTCCTGTAAATGCGCCGGCGGCTGCGTCTTGCACCATTTGCACGTATGGGTTGTGAGATCCCTCGCCTATTTCTTTGACATCAACCTGACCGGGTCCCCCTTCGACGTGAACAGTTGCAGATGTAGACGCCGCCTCATATTCGTCGTGGCAGTACCATGTATGGTAATTGTGTACGAAACCTTGTTTCAATAAGTGAACCCTCACGTCACCCGGATGCATATATTTACGGTTCTTGCATTTCTTACACGGACATCTAATCTGCGTTCCACTTTCATTACTCGTCATAAAATCCACAAATTCTTCGAGACCTTCAACAAATCTAAAACTCCACTCCCCGTTGTTTACTCTCTCGTACATCCACTTTCTATCGCTCCTCCTCGGATCCATTTTGTCGCTATACCTTCAAAATAACAGCAGCTATCTTTTCTCGGTGTGGAAAACCTCAAAATCCCACACAATAAGATATCTTCCTTCTATATTTTCGTTGAAAAGTGATGATTTATGTGTTTGAAATGGGAGAAGAATGGGAGAAGAGTGGAAGAAGAAAGCTGCGTTTTATGGTTCTCAGCCTGCAATATTACCGACGTCTTAGCGACGCTATAGCGACGACCAAGAAACACAAATACCAATGCTTAAAAGGAAACAAACACAAATACGGACGACTTAGCGACGCTCAGCGACGAATTTCATCGTATGGTGTGCGTGTATTAATGTCTGCATTCATTGCTTACCGACGCTTTACCGACGAAATAGCGACGCACAGCGTATCTTCACACCATACGATGCATTTTGTCGCTATTTGCGTCGCTAAGGCGTCGCTATCCAGTGTCCGTACAGTGCCCGATTGTTACAACTTACGATGCATTTACGTCGCTAAGTCGTCGCTATGTCGTCGCTGAATTCCCCTATATAAACACCCTGCCGTGACTCTCATATTATAAAAAACAAAATTTCCTTTATAATCATATAAAAAAGACAAATATGGTTCGTACTAAGGCCCAGACACGACGTGGTAGTGGTCGTACATACCCAAGACGGGGTCTTCAACCACCGGCACCTGCACCGGTTCCTCCACAACCACAAGTACCCCCACCGGCTGACTCCTCCGAACCCACTGTGCAGGGGCCAAGGCAGCAAGAGGATCGCCAAATTGGCGATCCTCGTGTAGAAATACAGGAGCTGTGGAAAACAGTGGAGAATATGAGGGAGGTGCTTAACGACCAGGATGAGCGTCTCGAGTACCTGCACACAAGGCATATGCGCATCAAAGCCAAAGCTGCGCAGCTGAGACGCCTCCTGAAGGTGTGCGCGGAGAGTGTTGCTACTCTCTGTTCGGATGACGAACAGTGAACGGCTCATCTCCGCTATTCTTAAAGATTTTTTTTTTCGTTTTTTTCCTTATGTATTTTGTAATTTATAATTATATGTTAATGAAGTTTTTTTCCCAATCATAGCTTTCGTTTTCTTAATTTAAACACGTGTTTAATCCCTTACGAATCTCGATGACGCTAAAATACAGACGAAATGTGGTTCGAAAAAATTTGGGACGACTAATTCACCGACTAAACAGCGACTATATACCGACCAAACTTAATACAACGACGAGAACCTAATAACCGGCGAATATGGCGTTTGAATTTAGCGACGCTTTACCGACGAACTAGCGACACACGACGTCTCTTCACACCATACGACGCGTTTCGTCGCTACGGCGTCGCTATTCGGCAGTGTCCGCACAGTGCCCGATGGTTACAACGTACGATTAATTTACGTCGCTAAGTCGTCGCTAACTCGAACGAAGTGTCACGCCCGCACATCTCCCGGTGTTGAATAACGAGAAAAAATTTCGTCGTGGATTCGTCGCTATGTCGTCGCTTTGTTTACCTATATATGACCCCACAGCCTTACATTTCATAAACAAAATACAAAGTATGCCCCGTCATTATAAAACAACCCCAATGCGTGGAGGGGCAAACAGTGCACCTCCACAACGGACTCCTCCTCAACCACAACGGCCTCCTCCTCAGCCACAACCCCAAGAAATGCCGGAACAACAGATCAATTACAGTACAATTATAGCAAACATGCAATAGCAGTCGAGGCAACTGCACGTCGTGAATAGAAGGCTGCGCAAGTTGAAAGTCAAATATTACAATCTGAAGCGCCTCCTCAAAGAGTTCGCGGAGAATGTGGCGGCCACTCTTTCTTCCGATGACGAAGAGTGAACGGCCCCTCTCCGCTTCTCTTTTAGATTTCTTTTTTTAATTTTTCGTCTTCATAATGTAAATTTTTATTACTAAATGAATAAATTTTTTTCCCAATCACCGCTTTTTTTTCTTAATTCATACACGTGTTTAATCCTCGACGAATCTGCGACGACACAGCGATGAATCGGAATACGAACGAAAAGTAAACCAAAACATTTGCGACACGCGGGTTTCATCGACAAAAAACCGACGATACACAATGCCGAGAACCTACTAACCGACGAATTTATTTTCTTGTTTATCCGTGTTTATGTTTCTAGAATTTTTGCGACACATTACCGACGATATAGCGACGAAACGTTACAAACTGACACAGAGTAGCGACGAACCACCGACAAAACACCGACGAAATTGTAACGAAAGGATTAACCTGACTACTTTTTTGTTAGCGACAATGTATTTCATCGTAGTTTCGTCGCAATTAACGACGAAATTGCGTTTATCACTATGTCGTCGCAAATTACCGACGAAATACCGACGAACCATGGTACGTCGGTGACTTTTTCGTCGGTAATCGAAATTCTTTTTGTGGTGTTTAGGTAGGCTTTATGGTCCACACTTTAATTAGATATAACATATTTTTAATAAGTTACAATTCATATTCAATGGAATCAACTCTCAAACTGGCGGGCCAAAGGCTTTGTTATTCGCGACTTCGTTCCAAGTGGATACTCTTTTCAACATGCATCTGAACATACGAATATGATTTATAATATATCTCAAATATATAGATAACGACAAATATATAGATATGAAATGTAAATAATAATGTATCACGTGTTTATAACCGTCAGCTCTTGATTCCATTAAATACGGATGAATTATTGACAACTTATAGATATATGTTGTCAATTTAAAACTTATAAATACTAAGTGTAATAGCCGTCAAACATTTGAATATGAAGAGAGAATTAGTCAATTGATATTAGCATACTTAAACCAGTTTAGCATTATTAACCTCATGCTTTAGAAAATTATAGGCGAACAGGTACTTTTTGCCACTATATTTTGAAGAAATCCCTTGAGATCCTTCTATTTTTTCTTCCAACCTATACCCTTGTGTTTTGGACGACAAGGTCACCATCATTGTCATAATTGTGACATGAGAGGTACTGACTCGATATACGGTGGAGATCACAAGAGGAAAAAAGTGAGCTAAAATATGAGACTTTCAATCACGCGCTGCCACGTGTACAAGTAACTATTTTTTAAAAACAAAAAAATTTTAAACTTCTTCCACTTTTGTATACATGGCAATATGTGATTGGAAGCCTCATATTTTACCTCCTCTGATCCCAACCGCTCTATATAAGGGTGCATAAAGTAATCAATTTACATATTTGCATAATCTAGCCTTAGAGGAATCATAAAAAATAACAGTTCGAGTCTAAATAGGTCGTTCACTTTTGTATATGATACTGTAATTTTATATTAACATATTTTTTTTATATCCTTCTTTATTTTATTGATGATTCCCACTTATGGCGGATGAAAAACCGCTTTTATTACACGGTTTAAAAAAGAAAAACTAAATCTAGCATTACAATAGAAGAAAGAAGTAACAATCTAAGGACACCGAGTTCGGGGTATAATTTTTTCTTTACCGCGGGTTTCAACTTGTGAAGGAGGCGGAGGAGGTATATCCTTTTTTGTACGTCGTTGCCTACGAGCTGTCTTAGACTGATACATTATAAAACCTTCATCATGCTGGATTTTCAAATGAATTTCTATTTTTCTTTGTAAATTTGTGTCTACTTCCGCGCCCTCAGTTTCTGGCGTGACATGCAAAGTTGAGGCTGGAACATCTTCTTTAGTGAGAATTAGGATGAACATATATGTATATATACATATATATACATATATATATATATACACACACACATATATATATATATACACACACATATATATATCAATGAATAAAATTACAGTATCATATACAAAATGAACGACCTATTCAGACTTGAACTGTTATTTTTTATGATTCTCTATATATATACACACATACACACACATACATATATGTATGTATGTATATATGTATGTATGAATATATGCATGTATGTATTTACTCATCGTATTACATTTTTGGTGATTATTGAGCCGAAGCATGAGGTGGTTTCTTTAGCTTTATATCAGTTGTATATGGGTTTTACAAAGTCTTTGTCTACATGTGCTAAGAAACTGTGGTTGTTATGGAACATGGACCGAGCACAAGTGCCTGATTCTTGTCATAGGAAGCAGGCCTTCCATTTTCTTTTTCAGTTGCAATATACTGGTTTGTAGTTTTGGTTTACAGTGGTGTATGGACGTCACTCTATTGTTTAACGTCTTCAACTCTGGTCTGAAATTCGCAGCTTATTTTCCAGTTATATACTACCATGGTTGTTCGGGGGTGATTTCAATGCATTGCTGCGGCTTTCAGAGCATCGAGGGGAGACTATCCCTCGTCTCTCCATTACCGAATATTTTAACACATGCATGGCGGATTATGAGTTATTGGAGCTTTCGTATCAAGGATCTGACTTTACTTGCCAGCGTGGTAGTGGGCATAATGGGGTGTGGCGTCGCTTCGATCCCATGTTGTGTAATCAGTTTTTTATGGACAAGTATCTCAAGGCAGTTTTTCAGCATTTGAATCACGCTACTTCAGATTATTATCCCCTTCTTCTTCGTTGTTTAGATGGTTCATCTGCGAGGCCTAGAGCATTTCGGTTTTTGGAGGCTTGGACACATCATCCCCAATATTTTCACTTTCTTAAGCATACCTGGGCATCATATCCTACGATTGGTGGGATGCGAGGTTTGTGGCAAAAGTTACGATGGTTCAAACGCGACATACACTCTTGGAATGAGGATGTTTTCGATAACATCTTTTCCCAGGTGCAGCAGGCGGAACAAGTGGCTAGTCAGACACAAAGATTGTATGATGAGGACTCCTCAGAGGAGCATCGGATTGCATATTCAACAGCGCATGCCAACTTGTTGCAAGCGGAAAAATATGAACGGCTCTTTTGGAAACAAAAAGCCAATGTAAAATGGCTTTGTTAGGGTGATGCTAACACCGCCTTCTTTCACAATCTAGACAAAGGCAGGCATGCTAAGCAGTAGATTTTGTCCATTGACAGTTCCACAGTTGTGTTGTGTGACACGGAAGCTGCAATTGCGTAGGAGGCCATTCAATTTTATTCTTGATTGTTTATAGTAGGGGACACATGCAATTATGAGCCGATTCTTGCGTGTATTCCTTGGGTTATTCAGACCAACAGAACCATGATGTATTGGTATTACTGTCGAAAAATGAGGTGAGACAGGCTATATGGGCCGTTGATCCACACATTGCGTCAGGTCCAGATAGATTTAGTGTTGTTTTCATTCGTTCTGCTGGGAGGTTGTTGGTGATGATGTCCACAAGGCGGTAATGAAATTCTTTCTTTGGGTTCCAATTCCAAAGGCGGTTAGAATCACCTTAATTACTCTGTTGCCAAAAAAGGAGACATCTCGGACTTTTGCAGATTATCGTCCGATTTGTTTATCTACGTTAATTAGTAAAATGAATACACAGATCTTGGCTACACGATTGAGATCCATTCTTGATCAATTAATTTCTTGTGAGTAGATTGGTTTTGTTCCACATCATGATATTTCTGAACAAGTATTATTAGCTAACGAGATGGTTCATCATTTGGATAGAGAGGTGCGTGGCTCTAATGTTATGATTAAGCTTGACATGGCCAAAGCATTTGATAGAGTGTGCTGACAATATTTGAGGTGTGTACTCGATCGGTTTGGCTTCAGTCCTTTTTATACGTCTCAATTATGAATCATTAGGAGGTTCTTATTTATCGGTGCTCACAAATGGGGCGCCTAAAGGATTTTTCCAGCCAACACAGGGTGTTAAACAGGATGATCCCTTGTCTTCTCTCCTATTTATTTTAGTTGCAGAGGGATTCAGTCGTGATCTAAAGAGCTTAATGGCATTGGGGCATCTCATGCCTTTTCAGGTGGTCTGCATCGGTGTGGCCTCTCATCTAGCCTATGCGGATGACCTCCTTATCTTTCTGAATGGGGCTAGTTCCAATCTAAAGAGGTTTCATAAGTTCTTGATGAGTTATCAAACAGCTAGTCGGCAGATGGCAAATTTCGACAAAAATCAGGTGATTCCTCCATCCTCTATTTCCCTCCGGCGGCTGACACTTATGAAGACAACACTGCAGATGTCTACAGCTTCTTCGTCTGTTAAATATCTAGGCTCCTATTTACATCGGGGTATTTCTCGACCTTACCATTGTATGTCTATCATTCGGCACTTTGATCGGTATTTACAGGGCTCAAACTATCGCATCTTATCACAAGCGGGACGCCTCATCTTAATACGACACGTGTTGGAGCGTCTGGGTAGCATATGTAGGCATTATGTTTGGGACTGCCAAGTGGAATTCACACCGTGTTATTGAACATATTTGAGCCACAGTATATGTGTGGCGCTCTTCTATGATTGGTACAAAATGCACAGCTTATGTTCACTCACTGGTAAATGCTCGTTTGTCTCCCTTCATGCGCCTTCCACGGATGAGAGTGGTCCGTTGGTCTTTGCCACCTTTTGGTCATCTAAATCTCAATACAGATGCATCACTAGGACATTTCTCCACTACCGGAGGGGCAATACTACGAGATCACTCTGGACATATACTTGAGGCTATCACCTTTCCCATTTATGGGGTGGATTCTACATATTTAGAGTTGCAGGCTGCACTTTTGGCATTTCTATATTTCAGCATCGGATATTCAAATTTTGATCTCGAGGTTGACTATAGTGACTTGCAGCAGGAACTCTCTGCTTTCCGGGCTGACTGTAATTCCATCTGTACCTTTCACTCTATACTTCATTGCTTGCACATTTTGATCCGGTTGAGTAACTCTACTGTCTTTTTAGTTCCACGTGAAGTATACACTGCGGCTCATTATTTATCGCAGGAAGGTCTTCGGCAATGTCAGTTCACTATTTACAAGATTCTCCAGTCTTTACCTACCTTGGCTCGTGGCATTGCTTCTTCCGATGTTACCCTTGCTTCTATTCGCGTTTGATTACACAGTCTCCCAACGGGTTGGCATGTCTCTCAGGTTGTTGCCTGTGTCACCTATAGACACAGGCAACCTCGATATGATCGTTTTTCATTCGTTTATATTGCTTTTTGTTCTGCTGCTTATGCTTCATAGTTACTGCTTTGATATTCCTATTGTCTTTATGTTGAGAATTTCGGTTGACCATTTGTACAATACATGGGCAACACCGTATGGACATCTATATCCTGATGGGTTGACGCCTTTTTCATTTGGTTGCCTGTATTCAATTTGAATATGGGCAACATGGGTATGTCCTGATTCATTTCATATCTTATTCAGCTTCCCTCTCTCTTGTTTATGTTATCTCTTACTGTTGCTCTACCTTTCTGTGGGTTATGCTGTTGGTCCGGTGCCATTGTTCGGCCTGGATGCATCTTCACAACCGGATTTAGGAGGCTTCCACATGATTCCGCAGATTGCGCACACTATATAGCTCTTATATTTTACGCATCCAAGTTTACTTCCGATGGATTAGGGGCTATTTCTATTATGTATATTTCTACAATACATTACTTTGCATGTCATGTCGTAGGGTTGATTATGTATATGACAATTCCGATCATTGGCCGGAGATGGACATATACTAGTTGCATTTCATGTAGAGTAGGCTGGGGCAGGTTTCATAAATATATACTCTTTTTCGTTCGACCGAGTTTTATCAACGAGGGTGGTTTTCTAGGCAAGGTTTTGAGGAGGCATATCGTATGCAATTTGCGTGTTTGCTCCTTTGTGTGTAATTGACAATTTTATTCGAAATAAGATATATTCTGTTTAAAAAAATGTATGTATGTATTTAGTATCTTAAGACATGTTATTGAATATAAAGTATTGTAAATTAATATTTATATCTTAGTTTGGTTTCCAAGAATAATCCATCTAGCTCTGCCATTTATTTTGTGAAATAACCAAATTTTTATTCTTTTCTTACTTATATTCTTTGATTGTCACAATAGATCAACTGAAGTATGTGAAAACAATCTGTTCCAATATTATTTGGATGGGAAAAAGAGTTTGAGTATTTTACAAATGCATGATTTAAATACTACGTGCTTACGAAATGCATGAACAAATTATTACTTGACACGTTTATGTGATAAACATGCTTTATATGCCTATATACATTGTTGCTGTACTAACAAGCCATGAAGCATTAAAGCTTACATCATATGACAAACATTTGTAATCTTTGTGCTATTTTCAGGTGCCACAATTAATGAACTAAACTAGTTCATTAAGTGGAGTGCTTAAGTTAATGAACTAACTAGTTCATTAAATAAAGACATATTTGGAGAAAGCTTTATGGCAACAAATTTGAGAATGGAAAGTCTTCTTCCCATTCTATTTACACACCTAATATATATATATATATATATATATATATATATATATATATATATATATATATATATATATATATCCAATTTTTTTAAAAAGACACAATACACATATATTCCGACGTACTACCGACACGTCACATATATTATAAACATACGTCAACGTCACACCACTATATACACCTCATATTTATGAGTATATTCAGATCTTATTCATATGATATAAGTCATGGTAATGTCAAAATTATAACGACATGTTAAAAGGTAATAACCGAAAATTGTCGTATCGGGTGATCACCGAAACTTCACCGACATGTCACGTACTTTCCATATAAAGATAGACAGTCCATATACTTCAAAAAAGGCTAAACAATTTGTGGCTCACATGTGCCACTAAGTCATACCATGTTGGCACACACAAATCACCCACAATTTAGGCTAGATTTGTAGAGAATTCAAATTCAATCTTATCTTCTATACATGCGACGTTTTTTTGGCCATTAGAGCTGAATATACACTTGATTTTATTTATATAAATGTGTGATATAATGTATATTACATGTGTAAGAAGTTTGTGTTGGACTGGGCACCTGCAATAAACACCACTAGAGGGGGGGGTGAATAGTTAGCGGAAATTACACTACAACCCTTTGTTAAAATCTCCTTTGAAAACAGAATCTGAAACCACCTCAGATTCAGAACCCGTTTTTCAAAAATTCACAAATAATTGTACACAACTCCAAAAACTATGAAACTTTTCAGAATTTAACTTCAATGAGTTAACAAGACTCTGTCCAAAAATCAGACAAAAATAAGATCGTTGGCCCTTCAAACAAATAAAAAGATTCAGATGGTCAATCTGGACAGAATTGGACAGAATGTTGCTAATTTTGCAAAACGTGTTTCTCTTTGAATACTCAACCAAAAAGGTTGATCTTTATATCAAAACACTCCTTAGGATGTGTAGATGAAGTTTCCAAAAGGCCCTGACCTTAAACAATTCTTGAAAAATACAGAATTTAAGTTTTCTCAAAACTGGTCAGATTGCAGCCAGATTGGAGCAGTTCTTGCAAAGACTGAAAGACTAACGTTCCCTTGCTCAAATCAAGTGATTCTTGTTGCAAATGAAAGCTAACAGTCTGAAGTATAACTCCACCAAAATCATGAATTTTGAAAATGTTTATCTATTTTTTCAAATTGTGAGAAGTTGTGTGAAAACTGCATTCAAAAACAGGCAGAAAACAGAAATAAAGAAACAAGAGAAGAACACCGAGAATTTATCCTGGTTCGGTCAATGTGACCTACTCCAGTCCCAAGGAACACCTTTCCTTGGATTTCACTATCAAATGAACACCTTACAACAATAGCCAAGCTTGATCCTTGGGTTATACACCAACCCTATTCAAGACTTGGATAATCACCTCTATGCAACTCTTGGTTACAACACATCTACCACCTATTGATGTAGCCTTATAAATTTGGCTAATCAATCATACAAATCCAACCCAAGAAGGTGTGTATAGTGTAGCTGGACAACAAAAAAATTGGAACACCTTAGCTACACAAAGTATGAACGAAAATATGAGAAGAGAATAGCAAGACAACAATCTTCAATTTTGCTTTCAAGTGTGTGTCTTCTCTTCTGCATCTTGCCTCCTATTTATAGTGTGAATTGATGGCATATTCTCTTCAACTTTTAGACCATGTGATTGCTGAGAATTTTGAATTAAAGCACATCCAAAATCAGCTCCAACAACCTTGTCTCCATTAACTTCAAATTTGAAATTTCAAGTTGACAACTTTTGCCAACTAGCTTGTTTTTGAATTTGTCCACTTGCCCAAAAGTTATAAAATGAGTATACCACCTTCTCCACCTGTTTATGGACGTTTTTGATGTTGTATGTATGTATACCAACTCAAATTTTGTGAATAAAAAATAATGAATAAGTGTTGACAAGATTATGTCAACATATAACACCAAAATTCCTACTTTCTTCTCCTTTACATATTGTGATGAATCTTGCACCAAGGACACCTTGTAATCTCTAAAAGATGATGATTAATATCCTCTTATAACATATATAAGAGGGTCTTCAAGAAAAAATAGAATGTGACATCTCAAATCGTCACATATCTAGCTATAGTCAATAATATCATCGGTTGAGAGAATAAGATATAAGATCACCATGTAATCTTCAAAATAATAATAACACAGCTCCAGAATGAAGATAATAATATGCTCAAGAGATTCTTTGAGTGAAAATACCAAAAATACCCTTGGGGGTAAAATGACCAAAATACTCCTTGTGTGAGAAAACTCCTGAAATGCCCCCGATGGTCAGAAATAATCGCAATACCACCTTTGTTATGATAAATAAGATAATAATATGCACTTGACATATTTTCACCATATGATGTTCCTACAAAACTTAAAATACCAATTTTGCCCTTTTTGGTAAGTTGTAGAAACTTCCAAGGCACGTTAGTCACAAGACAACAATAATCACCAAAAACACATAATAAGCACATAATGAGCATGTATAAATCATGTAAAATGAAAACAGCCATTTTATCACATTTTAGAAAATTATTTCTAAAAACTCTAGACATCGATGGATCAAAGTGCCTCAGCTTCATAGATCGATGTCTCACATAAAGGTTCAGGTTTTGTCTCTGACCTACATCGATCGATCGAAGTGAGAGTTCGATGTACATCGATCGATCGATGTGTCTCAGGTTTAGAGATCGATGTCTCACAGAAAGGTCTTAAACTTTTCTGCCTTACATAGATCGATCGATGTGAGAGATCTATGTACATAGATCGATCGATGTGCAACAACCTGAGAGATAGATGTCAACTTGTTCAACTTTTTCAACTTTTAATCACATATAACACCATGTGTGACATTTTTAAGTATTCATCACTTAAAATCATGACTTTGAAAATTATCCAAACATATTTTTCAACATTCTCCCCCTTTTGGATGATTTTCAAAATAACCTAACATGATTTTAATGTCACAACTTATAACCAAAAGTTTAACCAAATGTTTAACCAAAAGTTTAACCAAATGTTTTCAACTATGTTTTCAACTTTTAAATAGTATGCCGCTCCCCCTCAACTCATACTCTCCCCCTTAACCTATGCTCCAAAATTTATACCAATAAAAACTTAGCATATGATTCATCATGACTTACCAAGTAAAACATGACTTACCAACTAAAATCATGTTCTTATTCTATCTCCCCCTTTATTTTGCAAATCATGCAAAAGATAGAACTATACAATGGTATCGTACGTCATCATTCCTCATTTGGTTCGTAAGTTTTCAAAAGTGGCTTGATTAAGGGGTTTGGTGAAAATGTCAGCGATTTGGTGATCATTTCTTATATGGTTTATCACTATATCCTCATTTTGAACTTGATCGCGAAGAAAGTGGTATCGCACCTCAATGTGTTTGGCCTTAGAATGAAGCACCGGTTTCTGGGAAAGATTGATTGCACTTGTGCTATCGCAGAAAATTGGAATCTTATTCATTTTAATGCCAAAATCACTAAGTTACTGTTTAAGCCAAAGTATTTGGGTAGTACATAAACTCAAAGCGATATACTCGGCTTTAGTGGTAGAAAGAGCTACACTAGCTTGCTTTTTAGAAAACCAAGAGATCAAATTTGTTCCTATGAATTGACATGTACCGCTAGTGGATTTTCTATCTAACTTGCAACCACCATAATCAGCATCACTATATGCGTGTAATTCCAACTTAGCGTTTCTATCATACCACAGTCCTAAGTGAGGTGTATGCTTAAGATATCTAAAGATCTTTTTCACTGCATTGTAATGTGATACCTTAGGACAAGATTGAAACCTAGCACACATACACACACTAAACATAATATCAGGTCTTAATGCAGTTAAGTATAACAATGAGCCAATCATAGACCTATAAAGTGTGTCATCAAAAGGTTTACCATTTTCATCCTTATCAAGTTTGGTACTAACATTCATAGGGGTAGTTGTAGGTTTCAACTCTTCAAAGCCAAACTTCTTAATCATATCATTGACATACTTACGTTGGCTAATGTGAATTCCTTGAGGGGTTTGTTTGATTTGAAGTCCAAAGAAATAATTCAACTCTCCTACTATTGACATTTCAAACTCTGACTTCATACATTCTTCGAAGTCTTTTACTAAAGTAGGGTTGGTTGAACCAAAGATTATATCATCTACGTATATTTGAACTATTAACAAATCATTACCTTTTCTTCTTAGGAATAATGTGTTGTCGATGGCCCCCCTTTGACAATTATTTGCAATAAGAAAGTTTGCAAATCTATCATACCAAGCTCTTGGAGCTTGTTTCAAATCATATAGAGCTTTCTTAAGCTTGTAAACATGGTTAGGATTCTTTGGATCTTCGAATCCAGGGGGTTGTTTGACAAACACCTCTTCTTGGATGTATCCATACAAGAACGCACTCTTGACATCCATTTGGAAGAGCTTAATATTGCTTAGACTTGCAATCGCAAGTAATAATCTAATTGCTTCTAGTCGTGCAACGGGTGTAAAGGTTTCTTCATAATCTATTCCTTCTTGTTGATTATAACCTTGTGCGACTAGTCTAGCCTTATTCCTTGTAATATTTCCTTGTTCATCCATTTTATTCCTAAAGACCCATTTAGTTCCTATGATAGACTTGTCTTCAGGTTTAGGTACTAAGTCCCACACGTTGTTCCTTGTGAATTGATTTAATTCCTCATGCATAGCATCTATCCATGATATGTCACCTAAGGCTTCCTTTACGTTCTTAGGTTCTAATTGTGAGATTAAGCTATGTCTTTCAAGTTGATTTCTACGTGTTCTAACCCCAACACTTGGATCCCCAATGATTAGTTCTCTAGGGTGCCACCAATTCCTAGATTGACTAGGTTCACCCTCATCTTGTTCAAATATTTCATAAGTGTGAACGTTATCATATGTAATTGGATCATTAGTTGTATCTTCTAATTGCAGAGTCTCTTGATTTATTTCATCTAAGGGTTCATGTTTGTCTTGTTCAGGGGGAGTTGGTTCTAGATGATCAAGTACAGGCTCAAGTAATACATCATCATTAAACATATTTTCAACATTTGTTTCTTGTTTATGTTGATGTTTATCACTAACTTCAAAGCATGCATTTTCATTGAATTTCACATGTATGGATTCAATTATTTTTCTAGATGCAGGATTATAACACCTATATGCTCTTGAGTTAGTTGAATACCCAACAAATATGCATTCAATAGACTTTTGTTCAAATTTATCTAGATTATCCTTAGTGTTCAGCACAAAACATTTACATCCAAATACTTTAAGATAATCTATCTTAGGTTGTCTATTGTTTAGCGATTCATAAGGCGTTTTATTTAATTTCTTTCTAATAGTGAGCCTATTTATAATATAGCATGCACAACTAACAGCTTCAGCCCATAAATATTTAGGTAATTTATTTTCACACAGCATTGTCCTAGCAACTTCTTGAATCGTTCTATTTTTACGTTCAACAACTCCATTGAGTTGTGGTGTTCTAGGTGGTGAGAATTCATGTTTGATTCCATATAGTTCGCAAAATTTGATTATGTCTTTGTTTTTAAATTCTCCACCTCTATCGCTTCTAATTCTTTTAACATTTTCTTCATAAATGTTTTCAAGTTGCTTAATAAGGGTTTCGATTGCTAATGGAGCATCGTCTTTGTGTGTTAAGAACAATGTCCATGTGTAGCGTGAGTAATCATCTACTACGACACACACATAGTAGTGTCCACCTAGACTTCTTGTCATACTTGGACCAAATAAGTCTAAGTGAAGCAATTCTAGTACATGACTAGTACTCACTTCATGTTTCGGTTTTAAGGTTTCTTTAATGTGTTTTCCCTTAATATATGTTTCACACATTTGAAAATTATCTAAGTCAAACTTAGGCATTCCTCTAATTAAATTCTTCTTAGACAATTTGTTAATATTTGAAATTCCTATATGGCCTAATCTTCTATGCCATAAATTTACATCTAAGTCATGTGATATTAGACACTTAACCTTTGCATCTAACATATTATCTAAGGTAAGAGTATAAATATTTCCATCTCTATTTCCTTTTAAAACCGTTTCTCCTTTTTCATTTATTATATCACAAGAATTTGGAAGAAAGGAGACATTATAACCACAATCTATAAGTTGAGAAATACTAAATAAATTATAAGATAGATTGCTTACTAATAACACATTTCGTATTTGAAATGTGTTAGGGTCCCCAATTGTTCCTTTTCCAACAACTTTTCCTTTGTTGTTGTCACCGAATGTTACTTTTCCTCCATTCTTGATATGTTTCAATTCGATGAATAGTATGGGGTTCCCCGTCATATGCCTCGAACATCCACTATCTAAAAACCATTTGGTTTTTAGATTCTTTGACTTTCCCTCCTTCTTGCATTCCTTGCGTTTATCCTCGTTGGATACGAAGCAGACTTGAGCTTCCTCAGTTTCGGATTCTGAGTCGGATGAGTCGCTCCATGTGCTCACCTTCATTGCTCGTTTCCCTTTTCTTGCCTTAGACTCCTTTGTCTTTGTCGTTTGAGTCTCCTTGTCCTTGGCTTGTTTATTATTGTTGGTGTTATTATTATTTTTCTTCGTGGGACAGTCGTATGAAATATGTCCTTTTTGACCGCATTCATAACACTTTAATTCTTTATTATACCATTTGTTTATGTTATTCTTCCTAGGTTGAAAAGAAAAAGAAGAAGAAGAAGAATTATGTTGTCTATTCCTATTTGGACGTTTGAAAAATTTTCTTAGTTTTCTAGCTATCAATATCAATTCATCGTCTAATTCAGTATCACTATTATTATCATCGTTATAGCATGTGTTTCGGTTGTTTTGAAAGCTATTGACTTACCGGATGACTTAGACGATTCAGACTTTCGTTGGTTTAATTTAACCTCGTAAACTTTAAGAGACCTGATCAATTCATCCATCTTAGATTGACTTTGTCTCCTCGATTGCAGTCACCTTTGGATCCCATTCAGCAGGGAGGCTTCGTAACACCTTTTGAACCTTTTCACTGTTCGAAAATGACTTCCCTAAAGCTTCAAGGGCATTGAAAATATTAGTAATCCTCAAATCCATATATGTTATGGATTCATTTGGCAACATTTTGAAAGTCTCTAATTCAGTCATAAGCATGTTTATTTTTGACTCTTTAACACCATTAGTACCTTCATGCTTTAATACAAGTGATTTCCACATGTCGTGTGTGCTTGTGCAATTTGACACATATCCTGCTTCAGAAGTTGTAAGTCCATTTAAAAGTAATTGCATAGCTTTAGCATTCATGGACATTTTCTTTTTATCATCCGATGACCATTCACTTTTATATTTTTCAACTTCTTTAGTTACTCCACTAACTTATATAACTTTTGTTGGAATGTACGGCCCATCTTCAACTATAGACCATAAATCGATGTCTATAGCCATTAAGAATAGCCTCATTCTTAGTTTCCAATGAACAAAATTATTGCCATCAAAAAGAGGAGGGCGTTGTGTAGACATACTTTCCAACTCACCTTTGTGAGAAACAATAGCCATAGTATGTACCTTGGATTTGAGAGAAGCAGTATACAATGAATCGTTGATTCTTGTCTTTGCATCGTTTGTATGGTGTTGAATCTTGCTTCTTTTGAGTGGTGTTGGTCTGGCTCTGATACCAAATGTTGGACTGTGCACATGTAATAAACACCACTAGAGGGGGGGATGAATAGTGGTTAGCGGAAATTACACTACAACCCTTTGTTAAAATCCCCTTTGAAAACAGAATCTGAAACACCTTTCTTTGGATTTCACTATCAAATGAACACCTTACAACAAGAGCCAAGCTTGATCCTTGGGTTATACACCAACCCTATTCAAGTGATTTCACTATCAAATGAACACCTTACAACCATGTGTGACATTTTTAAGTATTCATCACTTAAAATCATGACTTTGAAAATTATCCAAACATATTTCTCAACAGTTTGAAATTAATCGGAGAAAAATCGCGTCATCGACGAAAGTCAAAAATTCGGTTTTCTACGAACATACACACATAGAACGTTTTTGGCATAGATGTAACATGTATCTAAACACTTTTTACACATTCAAGACATGTTAAAGTGTTCTAGAAAATTCAAATTAAGACTGCTTACAATTTACCATATATGTGTGAATATTGTGCATTATTTGACAAAGTTTACCAAAAGAAAATTCAGCACGTGTGCAGGAATTTCACACGCCATTTCAAGCTTTGTTGGAGTCTAGATGGAGATTATTTGACACTTTAATTGGTGGAAAATAAGCCAAACATAATTGGTGACATTGAAGAGGGCAACACACAAGGAAACAATTCAAAATACAACACATGGTGAAATTTCAGCACATGTTGTTTGTTATGGACGAATTTTGGTGCATTTTTGTCTTCAATTTTATTCTAAAATTGAAGGGGATTAATGTGTAATTGTATGATAATTATTTTACTAGAATTTGAGCACATGTTTTCAGATTTTTTGAAGAATTTACAGCTCATTTAAAGGGTGCCAAGGTGGACCAATCAACAAGTGACAACTAAGCAAGGACAAGCCATCCTTCCAATCATATTGCACCAAATAAGTAAGATTGTATCATCTTCTGCACAAGGAAATCTTCCAAGGATATTAAATTCTCAAGGTAGGAAGAAAGCCCTAGGGGCGGCCAAAGGGAGATAAAAAGGAAGATAGTGCAAGACAAGAAAAAAGCAACAATTCATATTCTCTCAAGTGCAAAAAGCTAGACTACTGTCTTCTTCTTCTTTTCTTTATCTTCTTCTTAGTCTCAAGCCTATTGTTCATATATTCTAAATATTATATTGGCTTTGGATATACCACCCATACACGTGCATTCTTTGTAAAAGGTTGATCAAGGTGTGGTCAAACCTTCATTTGATCGGTGGTGGTGTTCGTGATTGATTTGCTTGATTGTTGTGATTGTAAAAGGATGGAGTTAGTGTTTAACTCCAGTCACTCTTGTGGTAAGATATTTCTTGTGTTCAGTGATAATCGAGGAAGGTGTCCTCGAAGACTGGAGTAGGTTGTTTTAACCGAACCAGTATAAAGTTCTTGGTGTTGTTACTTTTCAGCACTTTACTTTCAGTTCCTTGTTTTGTGCATTGATTTATTGCAACGTTAAAAATAATAAACAATTTTCAAAAATCATAACGTTTTTCAGAATCATAGCCACACGTCCTAATTTTCATTTGGCGTAATTTTCACCTCATTTGGATAAGTATAAGTCAATTAAACATTAATAGTTCTGAGACTAGTGCAATCTGAATTTTAGACTTACAAAGGTTGAGAACATCAACATATTAGATATACTTGCCAAAAGAATTTTGCAAAACTGTTTCGACCCTTTAACATTCATATCCTAAGGGTCATATTATAAAATTTTCAGATCATTTGGAGTCACCAATTAATAGGAATAAAATTTTCAAGTCAGAGTAATGTTTCTGGAAGATTTGCGCAATCTGATCAAAAACATATTTTGAAGGGGTTAGGAGTGGATTTTTAATTTGAAATTTTTGTGAGACACTCAGAACATCTGAGAGTACATTCTCACCAAATTTCATAGTTTTTGGAGGTCTGAACTAGGTCATTCAAATATTTCAAAACAGGATCTGAAAACAGAAACTGTTTTCAGAAGTGAGGTTTTTGGTCCAAAAGTTTTTAAAAACCAAATTTTCCGCACACTATTCAACCCCCCTTCTAGTGGTGCTATATATGTCCTACATTTTATACACAAGTACTTCAATATATGTCCATAACAAACATTATAGAGAATGGAAGAACATAACATGTCAATAATGAACATACTTCTTCGTTCACGGATAACCAAAAGGTAACTCTGGCATACTTCTTCGTTCACAGATAATCTAGCCGGGGTTCGTCCTCTATGAAGACTGTGTCAAGTATGAGCGATAACACTAATCACCCAGCAAGTAGTCCGTCTAGACACGTTATGTGGATCATGCATGTGGAGACGAGGTGCTAAAATAATAAAAAGTAAATAATGAACATAACATGTCATGTCTCCATTTTTAGTAAGGGGCATAACATAAACGTAATCAATTAACATTTAACATATATTTTAATTCCAAGTAAGCATTCTCTACTATCAAGTCTCTAAAAACGCCACTTCCATACATGTCCATACTTAAAGTCTTAGTCAATATCTAAGATAATCATCATACTTAATCTCATCATCTAGATGCAAATGTAAATGCGATATTCGCAATGCGATGTCGTACAATGATGCTGTAAGAATTCCATAACGATGAAAGATAAAACATGATATTCGTATCCACTTTTCATAAACATGTCAAAGACATAACATTTTCATAAACATGGCATTTTCATATGATGACTATGGTACTTTACCTTGCATGTGACTGATATCATCATAGACACGAAATTAACCCCCATATAGTCACATGTACAAATATGAATCCCGATGAGTCCACATGATGTTACATCATAAGTACATAAACTAATGGTGACTCAATATGCCGGAGATCCCTTGTCCTTAACAAGGTGTTACACTCGGGTCTATAAAGAAACATACTATATGCCCATGACATCAACCTCCTTGAGTTATGATGTCATGCCAACCTCCAATAATCGTTAACATACTATTTGCCCATAATACCAACCACATCGGACATGGTATTATGACGGCCTCCAAATGATCATATACATACGATAAACATGTAATGAGATATCCGACTATACGATATGATTCGATATGCAAGGGTAAACTTTTTAAAACATTTTACGAGATTCACATGTATGCTTTCGGCCTACTAGGCAATTTATAATATTTGTACTCTAAAACATTCTCATATCATCATGTCATAAAACCCCACATATATATGCACATAATCTACGTCTTAAATCAATAAAATATATTATCTTTTTCTCTTCTCATCTCCCATCCATTTCTTCCCAAAACAGTTTACTTTTTTCTTATTTCATACATCCACATTTCCTTAAAATATACATCTTACACTTAGTTAAAATGGCCAAATATCCTAATTTCATATTCATTATCATATGCTTTCATATATCATAAGAATATACATCAAGTAGCCGTATTTTCTATCATACTTTATTTTATGCATATTTATATCCATAAATATGTACAAAAAGATTTATTCCACACCAAAAATACCTTAGGCCGTGTCCTATATATATATGTATATATGTGTATATATATTCATAAATGGCCTTTTGGCCGATATATATATATATATATACATATCTATATATGTTTTTCATGTAACACACTTCTTATTCTATATTTATGGCCAATTCTTTACATAGCACATATATGTATATTGTAACATAGAACAAAATTTATTCTTTCTCATTTCTTGGCCTTATGGACGAATGTACATGCATATGTATATGTCATACAAGTCTTTTCTTTTTCACATTTCCTACTTATATCCTTGTTTTGATATTTATTCCAACTATATACATGCTAGTTTCTGTCAACATAAAAACTTGCAATATCATGGTAAAATACATAAACATACAAGATGATGGAAACCGTGAAAATAAAGTAAGTAGGCTAAGAAAAACCCTACTTAGCTGTGTGCGTGCATATGTGTATATACATACATACATACATGCATATATATATATATATATATGTGTGTGTGTGTGTGTGTGTGTGGAACGCAGCATGTGCACTGGCGATTTTTGTGAAGGCGGCGGCGTCATGCCGGCATTGCTACGACATTGCCATCGATCACCTGTTGTTTCTCTATTTCTAAATCACGATTTCCTTTTCACAGCGCTTAGGTTTGGTATCCTTTGGAGATCGCCCTAGGTGGCTGCTATCTGCAGCGATCTTTTTGGCGGCAATGGAGCCGCAATGATCTTACGCATCATTTTGGAAGCCGCCATCTGCGATCCTTCCTCCTCCTGAAATCACTAAGTTTAAAGGGGTTCCTGCTATCAAATTCTCACACGAGGAGTTTGGATTTTGCTGCCTGGGGTGTCTGTTTATCTTCACAAACAAGAGGCTTTGTTTGAAATAGCACGTATGATAGGAACACCATTAAAGGCGGATTCCGCTACCACCAATTTCCTCCGACCGTCGGTGGCTAGAGTGTGCATAGAACTTGATATCTCGCAAGAATTGCCACCACGATTATATATTCAAAGTGCAGATTATCATTTTCTCGTAGAGGTTGAATATGAGAACTTGCCCGCATATTGTTCTCGGTGTCGTTTGCTGGCCATCCCGTGTTTGCATGCACAAAGGGGACGCTGCCAGAGTCTGCGCCAGCAGAAAAACCCCCCCGCTTCATCAATGCCGACCAAGCCGGTAGCAAAGACACCTCAATGATGGACTCCGAAAAAAGCGGTGGTAGATACAACAAAAGTTCATATCATGCTGCCGTTTAACCAGCCAAAAATTTCCAACCCAGGGGAAATTGAATCTGATGATGATCTGAATCCTCCTACACCCAGGATAGCTAGTGTTGATGATATGGCCTCGAAGGAGCAGTGGCTTGAAGTATCATATGAGCAGGATTTGACTAGGCTACACTCTCTTCTGCACCCCTTAATTTGGCGATTACAGAAGATAGCGATCCAAGCATGCATCATGCATCTGACACGGAGTTGCATGATGATATAGCGGTAGATGCCTCTGAGCTTCGTACAACGGTTTTAGAGGTGGCACGAGTGTTATGGGATACACCACCACTGGCAGATGGCGGACCTGATGTGACTCACCTAGACGTAACTACTGCAGTGGATCATTTAATGCAGGTTCGTACAAGACAGCACATACGTAAGAAGGGAGAGATGCCATCGGTGCCGCCATCTTTAATTGTTACTAGGGGCGTCATGCGCCGTTCAGACGCTAATTCCCTCGATCCAACTTAATGAAGATCCTTCTTTGGAATGTAAGAGGTATAAACACCTCCAGTACACGTTTACTTACACTTAAGCGTCAACATGATATTCATTTGTTAGTAGTTATTGAGCCTAAGCTCCAACCTACTCGTTTAGAGTTTTTTCATTTATATATAGGTTTTTCAAATGATACATGTTCTGCTGATGCAAATATTTGGTTTTTTATGGCGAGATACATCTCTGGATGCCCTAGAGACGCGGATGGAAGTGTAAAGTATGTCAATTAATTTTCGTTGGTTATCCGCTGGTAGAAGTTTTTGGCTTACGACTGTCTATGCTAGACATACAGTGGTGGACAGAAAGCCGCTGTGAGCTGATTTGATGTGGTTTCACACTTCGGTTACCCAGCCATGGCTTGTAGCCGGAGATTTCAATACCTTCTTATCATTAGATGAACATAAAGGAGTTGCGTCTCCATCGCTGCGTACGCTCACTGATTTTCGGCAGTGGGTAGAACATTCCGAGTTAATGGATTTGCCTTCTCAGGGATCCAAATTTACTTGGTCTGATGGTAGAGGATTGGGTAAGGTCTGGAGATGATTGGATCGATTCTTAAGTTCTGCAGACTTTGCAGATTTATTTGATGCCCTTAAAGTGCAGCATTTACATCGGGCAACATCTGATTATTCTCCATTACTTCTACTGTGTCAGATGGCATCATCTTCGGGTCCGAAATCTTTTAAATATCTTGAGGCATGGACAACACATGTGGATTTTGATGCTTTTGTTCATAATCATTGGCGTTCTTATCCCACCATGGGAGGAATGTATGGCCTCTATGATAAGTTAGATCGACTGAAGACTAACTTAAGGCAATGGAATAACACAATGTTTGGGAACATATTTACAGATTTGATGGCGGCGGAAGAGGAAACGAGACATGCAGAAATCTTATATGATGCAGATCCAATAGCCCAAAATCGACAGTCGTACCATCATGCCAAAGCACGGCTGCTGCAGCAGCAATCTCGTGCGTGTCTCTTTTGGAAGCAAAAAGCGAATGTTAAATGGTTAAAGGAGGGTGATGCAATCACATCGTATTTTCATAATGTTGTTAAAATGAGGCGACGACGGCTGGTTGTTTCTCTCATTCACAGGTCGGATGGTACGGTCTGTGAGTCTGAACTTGATGTCCAAGCTGAGGCGATACGTTTCTATAGTGCGTTGTTTACTGACGAGCCCACGGTGAACCATGATATATTATTGCAGCACATACGTACTATTCTATCGACACAAGATAACAATCAGTTGACAGTGTTGCCTATCATTGATGAGGTACGTCACGCGGTCTGGCAGCTTAGCCCGTCTAATGCTCCGGGACCCGATGGTTATCCAGGTTCTTTTTATCGTCATTTTCGGGATGACATTGGACATGACGTGTTATTAGCTATCCAAGAGTTCTTGGGTTTTCCTATGCCTGCTAAAATGGCCTCTTCGTTTCTTTGTTTTATTCCTAAGATTCCCAATCCATATACATTTGCAGATTTTTGGCCCATTTGTCTAACAAATTTCATCTCTAAAGTTATGACCTGCATCATATCTACTCGATTGAATGTACTGCTGCCTTGGCTAATCTCCCCAGAGCAGGCGGGTTTTTTTTGCAGGGATGTGGTATTTCGGAACAAGTTCTTTATTAAAGGAGATGGTTCATATACTCGATCACAGATGTTGCGGTGGTCAGGTGACGATTGAATTAGACATGACCAAAGTTTTTCTTTTTAAATTTGGTTTTGTGCCCTGGTTTGTGCGCATTATTATGAATAATCTAGCTTTCATGCGCTGCTCCACATTGGTCAATGGGAAACCCAGTGGCTCGTTTAGGCCGTCCAGAGGGGTAAAACAAGGAGACCCGTTATCGCCACTATTATTCATTCTTTCATCCGAAAGGTTTTTGCGAGGTCTTAAGGCACGCATGCAGCCAGGCGCAATCAAGGGATTCAGCAGTGGACGAACACCTACAGTCTCACATTTGGCCTTTGCAGATGATTTGTTGATATTTCTTAATGGTAGCGCGGGAAATTTGCGGACATTTAAGACGTTTTTGGAAGCTTACCAAGGTGCGTCGGGTCAGTTGGTTAACTATCGCAAGAGTCAAGTTGTCGCCAGTGCGGGGATTATTGTACAGTGTATTACTACTGTATTGAATATGCAGCCTTTGTCTTTGGCCATCAAATATTTAGGCTCATATCTTTTTAAAGGTACCAACCGATCGCGATATTGTACATCACTACTTGCTCACTTTGATTCTCGTTTAACCGGCTGGTCCCAACGAATGCTAAGTATGGAAGGTCGGCTGACCCTTATACTATCGGTATTATCTTCATTACCATTGTATATTATGGCTGCAGCAAGACTTCCTAAGAGTGTAATATATGGGCTAAATAGGAAAATGTCCACATTCTTATGGAAACAACGCCATCATTGGAGGTCTTGGACATCGATTTGTTATCCGAAGATTGAGGGGGGATTGGGAGTTCGCAGCCTTGAGTTGCTACAAAAGGCCTTTGATTGTAAGCTATGGTGGACTCTCCATACGTCGGATTCCGTATGGACCACTTTCATGCGCCATATGGATCCAGGGGTAGTATGTTGGCGAATGTGTATGACTCTGCGGACTAGAAGAGATTGTGTAGTATTGATTCTTTCTCTGCCATACATGCTATTCTTTCTGCTGAGGGACTAGAATGGACACCGGATGCGAATGGTCAGTTTTCTTTGAGGAGTGCTTATGAGGTATGTCGGCCTAAGTTGACTATATCCCCATTCGCACGATACATTTGGTGGCCAAGTGCATTGCCTTCTGCAAAGGTTCTTCTTTTGCGTCTATGGTATAATTCTCTGCCTTTGCCAGAAAATATTCGGAGGTGGAAGGTAGTGTTGCCATCATGTTGTTTTTTCTGTCGTCATGCCTCGATTACACTAGATCACATGTTTTATCAATGTCCGATCATTAAAAACGTATGGAACCATGTTGCTGCGATTTTTGATGGGCCACTGCCCACCACGTCTACTTGACGACATTATTTACGTGATTGGTGGGCTAAAGCCCGCAAAACAACTATGGCTGGTCAGCTAGCTGCAGTGCTATCGCTTGCGGTCACGTGGAAAATCTGGAAAGAATATGCAGCAATCCAATTTGGAGATAGGGCTTTCTCTCTTATCTGGCTGCGTGAGCAGATTCGACATGATGTTTATATATGGTGTACTTCAGTGGCTGGTTCTAAATTTGCTTCACCAATTCAGTCTTTAATTGAAGCATCATATTCACCACCTATACGTCATCAACGGTTTTGAGTTCTATGTTGGAAATTGCCGCCCACTGGCAGATTGAAGCTTAATGTTGATGCGGCAGCTGGCCGTCGCAGTGCGGCTGGTGGAGCTGTTTTTCGAGATGCGACTGGGAGCTTGGTTCAGGTGCTCTCTTTTTCCTTGTCGCTGTTGTCACCGTTGCATGCTGAACTACAAGCTCTTCTTTTTTCTATTCTTTACTTTGCCATAGTGGGTCTTATCTTGTTAGAGGTGGAAACTGATTGTTTGCAGTTGCAGCAGCTTATTGCAGGTAATGCAGTCTTGTCTTCACTGCTAGATTGGGCAGGGACTATGTGCGGTTGCGTAGTCTGTTCTCTTCTATGGGAGCATCGGTTTCATACATTCTGCATGAGTGTAACTCCGTGGCACATTTCCTGGCACATCATGCGCTTGGACAAAGGTCGACGCGTGTCTATGCTCATATTTGGGAGTTGCCTCCGATAGCTAGAGGCAGTTTGCAGACTGATGTTCATACAGCTACTTTATGGCACTAAGAACGTCCTTTAGTTTGCCCGTCTGCATCACTTTGATGTGGGCGATTGAGTGAGTTGGTGCTTTTTATGTCTCTTCTTTTTCATATATTTTTTCTTACATGACTATGGACTGCGTTATTTTGCTGAGGTACGGACGCTTGCTCAATAACAAATATCACACTGAGGCTTGTCCGTGGGCTTGTATGATACCATTGTTTCCCGAACCAGTGTTGGTGTCGGGCAGCCTGGGTGCATCCTTCTACTCATATCTCCGTTTTAATATTTGCTATGGCTATTTATGGATGCAAATAGGTATGACTGCTGTTTTGGTTATTATACTGAGGTACATACGATGGCTCTGGCAAGAGATCAAGCGTTCGGAGGCTGATGCCAATGGATCCGCTATTACATGATTGTCAGAGGCTTCCTTGTTTTCGCTATATTTCTCATTTACATTGTATATAGCGATTCTTATAAGTTTTTCTTAAATTACATTGTTTAGTTTGGGAGAGTCTCCCCCTATGATACCACTAAAATGTAACCACGGTATTCCTTCGTCATAAGTGAGGGTCTATATTGATAAAATCCCCAGACGGTACTGCTCGTCCTTCACCTAAAAAAAAATATGTGTGTGTGTGTGTATATATATAATAAACATGGAGATAATCAAGAAACAACTTTTGTGAACTAGATTCATAGACATGAATATGATTTCCTCATAACATGCTAAATCAAGGACACAAAAGTTCATGAAAGCCCAAAATCATAAACAAATACATAAATGATGATCTTCATGGAAAACATACAATACATGCATAAAAAGATCTTCTTAGTGAATTTTTCTTAACATATCATATATATTCATTTTATTTCTTTAATTTCTACCTACATTACATATGTGTCTTTATTTCATTTTATTTATACATACAAATCCATATTTGGACATGATGGCTGAATGTATATATGTCATATATCACCTTTATACATCACTTAGAAACCTAGCTTTTGCATATTCTTGATGATAAAACGTTGAACATACATCATGAATGATCCAACTTTATATGAACGTATATACTTAGATCTTTGCAAATTCATGAAGGATCTAGGAAGTGTACTTACCTTTTTCACTTAGTCTTACAAGAAAAGTGAAGATTCCTTCAGTTGGCTCGAAGAAAACCTTCCCTTTTTTCCTTCTATGTGGCCATGGTTTTGGACACAACATGAAAGGGATTAGTAAGCAACCATGGAAATGGATAAATGGAAGAAGATAAACTAATCTTAGATGCAGTTCTCACCTTGCTATTGTAGAGAAAAAGGGGTTTGAGTGATTTCAAAATACATGATTTAAACATGTTACAAAGAAATGCATGACATATTGCATAAAACTTGCCTTATATAGTTCATATATAATGTTGTCATACTAACGAGCCATGAAGCTTTAAAGCTTACATTAAATGGCAAACATTTGCTGTGTTTGAACTATTTTCAAGTGCCACCATTAATGTACTAAACTAGTTTATTAAGTGAAGTACTTAGTTAATTAAACTAAGTAGTTCATTAAAGGAAGCAATATTTGGAAAAGGCACAAAGGCAACAAGTTGAATAAAGGAAAGTTCTCCCTCTCCTCTCCACACTTATCACACGCTAATATATATATATATATATATATATATATATATATATATATATATTTAAATGAAGCAAAATATTATTAATAAGCCTCACTTATGGTGTGAGAAAACCATATTACATCAATGTTCACAACTAATGGAAGTCTTTATACACAAATAGCACATGAAGAGCTGAAAGTATGTGTAAACGCCAGTCATATATGATATACCGCATTAAAACCTTGTCAAGTAAAAACACCCTTGTGGATAAAACCTTGACGAAGGAAAAAGCGTACATATTTATATGGCTAGCTGATTTAGCATGCGTGAAATGCAAAAAGATAGTGAAATGGATCAACCTAAATCTAATCAAAGTAAACTCCAAGCAGATGTATGATTGATATGCCTGTTGAAGTGGAACATGCCAACCCCGTCTTTGTCTCTCCATGAGAAAGCCTCGCAGATGAAGTGGATTAGTAACCAAAGTAATATAAATGTCCATAAGGATGTCATAAAAAGTAGAGAACCATACCCAAGTTGCCCATAGCCAAATGACTATGATCAACCTCCAATGATATACGTAGTTTTGAGTCTTCCAGATATCCTGATGTATAGTTCTTGGTCGTTCCTCAGCACGTGTGTAAAAAATAAAGACATTATCCTCAGACATAGCAAATAGGGTAAAGGTGTATGCGCACAAAAATGGAACAGATAACGAAAAGAAATCATACCATGGCTGCCTACACCAAAGACTGGTATAGGCAACCTCCAAGAAAACACGCCACTGCATCATAGTCTGAGTGTTGGTAATGTGTCAAGTAATAGGCTGCCGCGTACCTCACTGGGCAAGGAAGTCATTGTAGCGTAGTGAGAAACTCCTGAAGCATGGAATCCGTGAATTGCTAAAGCATACGCGGCCGTATTTGCCTCCCGAGGACAGAAACCCAGTGTGGATGCATTGAGAGTCAAGACGCGAACTGCACGTTGTATGGACCAATATAGGGATCCCGTATATCTTGAAGGATTATGGACTAAATTCAGCAATTGTCGACAATCCGTTTCGACATGTAGCTCATCATAAGTCATCGCATAGTAAGTAAGGGAAAAACACATAGCCATCAATTCAGCATGTACTGGGGAAACACATGGCAATGCAAAGCAAATGGCCGAGATAAAAGTCCCAGAGGCATCACGTAGAACAGCACCCGCTGCTGCTGCTTTTCGGTCTGCAGCAGCGTCGACGTTTAACTTCAATTTTCCTGAAGGGGGCAATGCCCATTTAACAGTTCGATGTCGTCGTAATTTTAACTGGGGAGAAAACCCGTGATCAATGAGATGAGGAATTGATTGAGCAAATTTTTGCCCCTGCACAGATATACACCATGTGTATATATTCATACGGATCTGTTGGTATAGTCGACTAGTCGAGAATAGTTTATCACCAAATTTAATGGATGTATATTCCTTCCAAATCCCCCAAGTTACAAAAACGGGAACCACCACACTTAAATGGCCCTGCATGGTAGCAGTTGAAGACCGACGCCACCAACAATACAGGTAAGCTTGGATAGTTTCTTGACGAGGCATAGGCCCCGAAAACAATGAAGATACCTGGGTCCACAGTGATTTCACTGCTGGACAGTGCAAGAAAATATGATCTCTTGTATCTGACTGTTGTAAGCAGAAAACACATTGGGATGGGTATATTGCCTGCCATGCTCTAAGATTATTCGTTAGGGGGAGAGCATGACACCAAAGTCGCCACAAGAACACCTTCACCCCTGGTGGTGTGGTTCGCCACCATATGTACTTATACGGCTCAAATAATGAAGCTTGCGAATGTAATAACAGATAGGCCGATTTAATAGTATATTGCCCCGCCGAGTCCGCCAGCCATTGAAAAGTATTCGGATGAGGATCAACATATTCGTGCATGTAACTGTGGATATGGCAAATGCGCTTCCAAACCGATGAATCATAAATATGTGCGTAAATTTCATTCCTGCGACCATATTTTGTTCGACTGTATGTTGCCCATAGCGTATTAGAAGTGTGATATTTCCACCATAGTTGCCCGTCATATGCCTTTTGTATGAAGTCCAAATTGCGTATGCCCAATCCGCCATTCTCAATTGGTTGACACACTTGTGACCAAGATATCCAATGATGCCTTCCATTCCATAAGAAATCTGCCATTTTCTTATTTAAAGTGTTTATGACGCTCTTAGGCAATCTGGAGCTTGCGATGATGTGTATTGGCATTGTTGCCAAAACATACCTTATAAGGACGAGTCTACCGGCCATTGAGAGCAATTTTGATGACCAAGAATTCAGGCGGTTGTCAAAATGTTGTAAGAGTGTTGTACAATAGCGTGAACGATTGATACCCTTATATAAGTAGGAGCCAAGGTACTTAATGGGTAGTGATACCAACCGCATACCAAGTTGATTCGACACTCTAGATCCGGCAACTGTGTTTCGCACCACCAATTCACTTTTATGAAAATTTACCAATTGTCCCGATGCAGACTGATAGATATCCAAAAAATTCCGGAATTTTTGAATGTTAGATGTAGTGCCATTTAGAAAGACCACCAAATCATCAGCAAAGGCTAAATGCGAGACGTGTGGCACACGTCCCAGCTGAAACCCACGTAATTCCCCCCGAATTCATTAATGCATTTAATCCACGTGAGAAATCTTCTGAGGCCAAAATGAACAACAAAGGTGACAAAGGATCCCCTTGCTTGACCCCTCGTGTGGCTAGGAAAAAACCCACCGGTTCACCATTAATGAGGACTGAACATCGAGTTGCTGCCAAATTGTTTAAGATCATACGCATAAGTTTTGCTTCAAATCCAAACTTCAATAAAAGACGATGCGGGTATGTCCAATCCACTCGATCAAAAGCTTTGGCCATATCCAGTTTAACTATAACATGTCCTCCACGAATTTTTTTTATCTAGCATGTGAACCATTTCTTGAGCTAACAGAACATGATCTGTTATTCCTCGGCCCTTAAGAAATCCTGCTTGTTCCGGAGATATAAGTCGAGGAAGAAACTCTGATAGGCGCGTTGCTAAGAGACGGGTGATGACCTTGGCAAGAAAGTTAGTCAAACAAATAGGACGAAAATCATTAAATGACTGTGGATTCGATACCTTTGGAATGAGTGTAATAAGTGACGCGGCAAGCTGGTGAGGAGGGCACACTCCAATAAAGAATTCTTGAACTGTCTTATGTACATCAGACTTAATGATATTCCAAAATTTTCGATAGAATGAGCCGGGGAAGCCATCGGGTCCCGCTGCACTGGTTGGACTTAGATCCCATACTGCTTTCTGAACTTCTTAAAGATTTGGAATAGTCATCAACATGGCATTATCCGCCTGCGTTAGTATAGTGGGTATATACTGTAACAAAGATGATGGATCAGTTAACTGTTCTGCCGTAAATAAAGTTTGATAGTAGCTGACGGCCTGACTCTCAATATCTGCGATATTTTGATATTCCACACCATTAGAATCTAATATTCTGCTAATTGTTTGACGCAGCCGTTTTTCTTTTACAATTTGGTGGTAATACCGTGTGTTGGCGTCTCCGTCCTCCATCCATTTTACATTAGCTTTTTGCTTCTAGAACAGTGTAGCTCGATGCTGCTGTCTAACTAATGATGCCATTCTACGATGATATAACTCACGCGATGTTTCAGTTGGTTGATGATCATATTCTTTCTCATAGCGGAGGGTCTCTTGTTCAGCATGTTCAAGAGCATGAAATATGTTCCCAAAAACATCCTTATTCCATTGCTTTAATTTCTGCTTGAGTTGCCGAAGTTTGCTATAGAACCCCGTCATACCACCCGTTGTGTTAAAGGAGTTCCAATGTTGAATAACAAACTACTTAAAGTCAGAATGTGTATTCCATACATCCAGATATCGAAACGAAGGGGGCCGACTGGATCCTTCTGCCGTACATTGAAGATAGATAGGACAATGATCCGATGTTGTGCGACTAAGATGTTGATACGAGACAGTGGCAAAGAGATCAAAGAAATTTGAAGTACATAGATATCTATCCAATCTTCTCCAAACCCGTCCAAGGCCCCTTCCATCACTCCATGTAAATGGTGTACCTTGATAAGCTATGGATTGTAGCGAACAAGCTGAAACATAGTTATTAAAGTCTTGTAATGTTCGAAGAGAAGGAGATGAACGACCCTTGTGCTCGTCTAATGTTAAAAAGGTATTGAAATCCCCCTAGTAGCCATGGCAAATCAATCAAAGAATGTATCTCTTGAATATTTTTTTTTTTAAAAATTGGGGAGGAGAATCGAACTCGAGACCCGGGGTTGGGATAAATGCTACTCAACCGCTAGGCCTAAAGGTTTTTCGCGTATCTCTTGAATATTATATATATATATATATATATATATATATATATATTCAGATTTTTTGAAAAAGACACATACACATTTATTCCAACATACTACCGATACGTTATATATTTTACGTACGTACGTTAACGTCACACCATTATACTTAACTCATATTTATGAGTATATTCAGGTCTTATTGTAGGATCTGCAAGGCACCACTAGAAGGGGGGGGGGTTGAATAGATGGTGTGGAAAGTGTGCTTTTTAAAATTTCTTTAAACTTGAACAATTCAAGTTCTGAAAACAGATTCTGTTTTCAGGACCAGTTTTAAAACGTTTTTAAAACTAGGTTAGAGGTCTCCAAAAATTATGAAATTTTGAGAGAACTTAGCCTCAGATGTTATGAGGGTCCCCTAAAAATTTCAAATTAAAATTCAACCTTTAACCCCTTCAAAAACCGTTGGTACTCAGATTGTGCAAATCTGCCAGAAACGGTAGATGGTTTTGAAAAATTAATTCCTATTTGTGTGAACATCCAAATGATCTGAAAATTTGACCAATAACTCCTCACACACTATATTTAAATGGGTTGAAACAGGTTTGGAAAATTCTTTTGGGAAGTAGGTCAAATACAACCAAAGTCTCAACCTTTGCAAGTCTGAAAATCAGACTGCACTAGTCTCAGAACTTTTGATGTTTGATTGACTTATACTTGTTCAAAAGGGTTGAAACTTGTGCCAAATTAACCCTAGAACGTGCTAGTATGCTTCTGGAAATTTTTATAATTTTTGGAAATCGTTTACTATTTTTACGAATGTGAACAAGAAGTATAAACAGTGCAGTAACTGAAACGTAAATGCAGAAAGTAAATGGCACCGAGAATTTTATACTGGTTCGGTTATAAACAACCTACTCCAGTCTTAAAGGAACACCTTCCTTGGTTCACACTAATCACACACACGCAGTACACCTTACCGCAGGGTTGATAGAGTTACACCTAACTCCAACCCTTTACAAACCTTGTATGTCGAGTACAATTCACACGAACACCACCACCTCGCTAGAATGAAGATTGATCACACCTTGAGCAATCTTTTACAAAGATGAATGAATGGTGGTTTATATGAAGCCTATTCAAGATTGAAAGATGCAAAGTACAATAGGCTTTTTACAAGAAAAGAGAGAAAGAAAGTGTAGGAGAAAAGAAGCTTGGCAATTTGATCACTTTAGAATGCAATTCTTGGTTTTGTTTTTGTTTGTTCTCCTCTTCCTTCCTTATAGATTGCAGCCGTCCCTATGGAGCCTTCTCCCCTCTTGAAAATTTTCTTTTAAGTGCTTGAGAGAGTGTAAGACATCATGGTGACAATGCCTTGCTTACTTGGCATCATTCTATTGGATCATCATTTAGTCTTCGCTTACTTGGCACCTCTTTATTGGCTCAATGTTGTCATCAAGATGACATGGAAAAAATCTGAGATTAACACTTTAAACATGTGCCAATATCAATCATAAAATCATACCATAAGTCAAATATTTCATCATAAATTGCAAGACAAGAAATCTCTCCTTTTCAAGCTCAAAAAATCGGCCATAAGTTTTTTGCCATGCTGAATTTTTCAGCATGTGCATTATGGAATAAAATTCAGATTATTTACCATTTTTCTTTGAATTTTTATCATAAAAATGAATCAATCATATATGGTAAATCTTGCTAACAATTGATGAATGAACTTGGACACAATATGGGTGAAGAATTCGGCCAGCACACCTTCACACATGCTGAAAAATTTCAGCATGTGTGATATGTAGAATATCACACTTAATTACCTTACATAATATTCAAATCATTTCCATAACATCTTCAATTAATCCTCTAATAAAAAATTGACAAAATATGTTACCTTAATCATGAAGAAATCGGCCAAGATATGTGTAGTATGCTGAAATTTTCAGCATGTGACATAAGAGAGGTATATGGTGAATACTTACCTTTTGTAGCTTCTCTCTTTGATTTCTCAACATTGTATAATTGATCCTTGACCAATCAATATGCCAACAAGGCTCCACATGTGCTCCATCTCAGCTGTATGTAACGTTGGAATGTGTATATACATGTGCTGAAATTTATTTTTGTTAACTTTGTAAAATAGTGCACAATTAATAATACACACATGTAATATTCCAATCAGCCCTTAATTTAATTTTCTAGAACACTTTAAGATGTATATCATATGTAAAAAGTGTCTAGATACGTGTCACATGATGTTCAAGAAAAACGTTCCATGTTATGTGCGTAGAAAACCGAATTTTCGATATTTATCGATTACCCGATTTTTCTCTAATTTGAATTCCAACTTTTGCACATGATATATATATTATGTTATACATAATATATATAATATATACTTTAAATCTCAGCACTTGGCTGATTTAAAGTGGTACCATAAACATGTGACAAAATTAAAATTGGAATCTTCACATTTTGGCCTAAATGTGGGGTGATTTGTGTGTGCCAACATGGAAAGTATTTTTGGCTAATCATACCATGTGTAGCACGAAATTTTCATCAATTTTTGATGTATATGGGCTGGCCATTTATTTATGGCAAGTACGTGACACGTTGGCGAAGTTTCGGTATTCGCCCGATACGACAAATTTCGGTTTAGAACCTTTTATCGTGTCGTATTTAATTTGTCATCACCATAACTTATATCATATGATATAAGACCTGAATATACTCATAAACATGAGTTAAGTATAGTGGTGTGACGTTAACGTACGTACGTAAGATATATAACGTGTCGGTAGTACTTTGGAACACATGTGTATGTGCCTTTATTTAAAAAATCTGAAAATATATAGTGTATATATATATATAAATGGCGTGTTTAATAAGATGGGGAGGAGGAGAGAACTTTCCTTCCTTGGCCTTGTTGCCTTTGTGCCTTTTCCAAATGAATCTTCCTTTAATGAACTACTTAGTTTATTAAACTAAGTACTTCACTTAATGAACTACTTTAGTTCATTAATGGTGGCACCTGAAAATAGTATAAACACAACAAATGTTTGCCATATGATGTAAGCTTTAATGCTTCATGGCTCGTTAGTACGGCAACATAATATATAAGCTAAATAAGGCAAGTAATGGCAAGTTATCATGCACACATGTACACTTATGCACGTTTATATATATATATATATGCATTCAAATTTCTTATTTTGAAATCACTCAAACCCTCTTATTTCTACAATCTCCCCCTTTTGATGATTTTCAAAATAACTTGTGTACATGATTTAAATGCTATCTCTCCCCCTTGAACTATGCACAGATTTGAAATTTGAATTTCGAATTTTAAATCCGGCTCCCCCTTGATTTGTGCAATTAAGATCAATTAAGATCAATCAGTGTCTCTCTCCCCCTTAAATCATGCTTCTCTCTCCCCCTTTATTTTGGAAAGTTAATCAAAAGATTCCTGTCAAAAAGAAAAGTAAATCAAATAATATCAAATAATATCAGCGGGAATCATGCCTAATTTAGAACGAAGAGATTCATATGTGGCTTGATTTAAGGCCTTTGTAAATATATCCGCTACTTGTGATTCTGTGCGTACGTGATCTATGACAATATTACCGTTGTTAACGTGATCACGAAGAAAGTGATAGCGTACTTCTATATGCCTAGCCTTAGAATGTAACACAGGGTTCTTAGACAGATTGATGGCACTCATACTATCACAATATATAGGAATCTTATTTACGATAATTCCAAAGTCCGAAAGTTGTTGTTTTATCCACAACAACTGTGTGCAACAAAGGCTAAGAGCCATATACTCAGCCTCAGTAGTGGACAAAGCAACACTTTCTTGCTTTTTAGAAAACCATGAAATAAGGGAATTTCCTATAAATTGGCAAGTTCCGCTCGTGCTTTTTCTATCTATCTTGCAGCCACCATAATCTGCATCAGTGTAAGCATGTAAGTCAAATGTAGAATCCTTATCATACCAAATACCTAAGGTGGGCGTGTGCTTTATATAACGAAATATTCTTTTTACCGCATTTAAGTGTGACACCTTAGGTTGACTTTGAAAACAAGCACACATGCATACGCTAAACATGATGTCAGGCCTACTAGCAGTTAAATATAGTAAAGAACCTATCATAGATTGATATAATCCATTATCAACGTCTTTACCATGTTCGTCTTTGTCTAATTTAGTAGTGACACTCATAGGCGTGGGGGATGGTTTCAAATTTTCAAAATTGAACTTCTTGATCATGTCATTTATATACTTAGCTTGACTTATATGAATTCCTTTACTCGTTTGCTTAATCTGCAAGCCAAGAAAATAATTAAGTTCACCAACCATAGACATTTCAAATTCAGCTTTCATACAATTTTCAAAATCTTTAACGAGTCTATGTGAGGTAGAACCGAAAATAATGTCATCTACGTAGATTTGAATAATAAGTAAATCTGATTTTTCTTGTTTCAAAAATAGTGTACTATCTATAGTACCGCGTTTAAAATTATTTTCTAAAAGGAAAGTAGCAAAACGATCATACCATGCTCTTGGCGCTTGCTTTAGGCCACATAGTGCCTTCTTTAGTTTGTACACGTGATCTGGATGTTTCAAATCTTCAAAACCGGGTGGTTGCTTCACGTATACTTCTTCTTGTATAAATCCGTTTAGAAAAGCACTTTTGACGTCCATTTGATACAATTTAAAGTCTTTCATGCAAGCAATAGCAAGTAAGAGTCGTATAGCTTCTAAGCGTGCTACGGGTGCAAATGTTTCATTGTAGTCTATTCCTTCTTCTTGATTATATCCTTGAGCTACGAGTCTTGCTTTGTTTCTAACGACCTTTCCTTCTTCATTCATTTTGTTCCTAAATACCCACTTTGTGCCTATTATTGTCTTATCTTGTGGTCGTGGCACTAAATCCCATACATCATTTCTAACGAATTGATTAAGTTCGTCATGCATAGCATCAATCCAAGATGAATCACTCAAAGCATCATGCACATTTTTGGGCTCAATTTCAGAAATCATAGCATGAAATTCATTTATTTCGTCTGAAGTGATTCTTCTACGTGGTCGCACACCGTGAGTGATGTCGCCTATGATGAGATCATGTGAGTGATCTCTATGCCATCTTGGTTGATTATTTTCTAAGTTATCATGCATTTCTATATGATCATGCATTTCTAGTGTCTCACTCATCTCATGCATATCAAAAGAATCATTATCTTCTTCCAAAACAGGTTTCAATTCAAAATCATTGTCATATTCCTTATCTTTATCAATCTCACCAAATTCATTGAATTTAACATGAATAGATTCTATGATTTGTCTAGTGAGAGGATCATAACATCTATATGCTTTTGAATTTATGGAATACCCAACAAAAATGCACTCAATTGATTTGGATTCAAATTTATCTAAATTATCTTTTGTATTCAAGACAAAGCATTTGCATCCAAACACACGAAAATAATCAATCTTAGGCATGCGATCATTCAAAATTTCGTAAGGCGTCTTATTTATTTTCTTTCTTATAGATAGGCGATTTACAATCTAGCATGCACAATTTACGGCTTCCGCCCACAAAAATCTAGGCAATTTATTTTCGCAAAGCATGGTTCTAGCGATTTCTTGTAGTGTGCGATTCTTTCTTTCTACTACTCCATTTAATTGTGGAGTTCTAGGTAGCGAAAACTCATGTTTAATCCCTTTTTCTTCACCAAACGAAATCATCTCTTTATTTTTAAACTCACCGCCTCTATCGCTTCTTATTCTTTTCACATTTACACCGTATTGATTTTCGAGTTGCTTAATTAATTTAGCGATCTCTACGGCGCTATCATCCTTATGTGCAATAAATAAAGTCCAAGTATAACGAGAAAAGTCATCAACAATCACGCATGCATAGTGACGCCCACCAAGGCTTGTAGTGCGACTAGGACCAAACAAATCGATATGCAATAGTTCTAGTATTCTAGTCGTGCTTATCTCATTTTTAGGCTTAAGTGACTCACGTGTTTGTTTGCCTTTTATGCAAGATTCACACAATTGAAAGTTGTCTAAATCAAGCGTAGGCAATCCCCGTATTAGGTTCTTTCGTTGCAATTTTTCTAGTGTGGAAATACCTATGTGTCCTAAACGTCTATGCCATAAATTCACATTGGGTTCATTTGACATAAAACATTTAACTTTAGCGTCTACTACATCATCCATAGATAGTGTAAAGATATTTCCTTCTCGTTTTCCTTTTAAAACGGTTTCTTCATTTTTATTTATTATATTGCAATAAGGGTGAGTAAAACACACATTGAAGCCATTGTCAACAAATTGAGAAATACTCAGAAGATTGTAAGATAAGTTGCTTACCAAGAATACGTTGGAGATTTGAAGCGTATTCGGATTGCCAATCGTACCTTTTCCAATGATCTTGCCTTCATTGTTGTCTCCAAATGTCACGGATCCGCCTTTTGTGACCTTCTTTAATTTAGAGAACAGGCTCGGGTCACCCGTCATGTGCCTCGAGCAACCACTGTCAAGGAACCACTTTATTGATGTGTCTTTCGATGAGTGGTCTCCCTGCAATGTGAAAAGGTGATTTAGGTACCCTTTTAATTTTGGGTTCTTTCGAGTTAGTTAATCACCTTTTGGTAAAGGTACCTTTCGGTACCCATACTTGGGTGATCCTTCTCGGTCTATCAAATGGCAAGAATGTAGATGAAGGTGCGATATAATATACATGTGGTGCATGTACTTTGGGTCTTTGCCCAAGGACTCCTCTATACTCATTGAATGAAGGACGTTTTTGATATGTCCTTGTGTGTGTGTGCGTAGTGCGTGGATGATATGTATTTCGTGTATGCATTGTTCTTTTCTTCTCATATCTATATGGTACAACATTATATTTGACATGATATGAGGGAGTGGGGCGTGTGGAAAGGGGGCGCTTTTTGCGTCATCTTAGACGCCACTTGAGGCTTAGGGGAGTCTACTTTCTTAGACACAACAAACTTGGTTGGTTTGGTTGATACTTCGTTAGTATCAACGTATCCCAATCCAGTTTTGTCACTGTCATGCTTTTGCGATAATATGATGCGATGCAGCATGTTTGACCCTGTATCAAATTGTTTCATCATTTTCTCTAAATCGGTATTCCTTGATTTCAAATTTGAAATCTCGGATTTCATTTCATTATTTTGAGAAGTTAATGATGAGATCTCGGTTTTCAATGCAGTAATGACACATGAAGACTCTTTCTTTGAATCGCTTAATTGAGCGACAAGATTCTCGTTAGAAGATTCTAACAGTTTCTTGTCTTCAATCAAACGTTTCTTTTCTTTAGCGAGAGTCTTAGTAAATTTATGCAATTCAAGATACTGACTAAAAAGATCATCATAAGAAGGTTCAGAGTCAGAGTCAGAATCAGATGATACCTCATTAGATGCCTTTGAAGCAAAGCAAACTTGAGCGGTCTCCTCTTCGGTCTCAGTTTCAGAATCTGATGAGTCACTCCATGTGGAGGCCTTTAGTGCACGTTTCCTTTGTTTAGGATCTGAGACGAGTCTATTTTTGTTCCGCTCCTTGTCAGGGTACTTATTAGTTTGCTTTTCTTTGTTTGGGCAGTCATATGATAAGTGTCCGAGTTTGCCGCATTCATAACATTTAATGTCCTTATCATTTGATTTGTTTTTATTTCTCTTTGATGTAGTGCCCTTGTTTTTATTTCTGAATGACTTTCTCATGAATCTTCTTAGTCCTTTAGCCAATAGGATTAAATCATCATTATCCGATTCGGAATCACTATCATCTACGTGATCGGAGGGAGGGGAGACGTATTCATTTGATTTAAAAGCAATTGTCTTACCTTGTTTAGATGATTCCGATTTCCGAATAGTAAGTTTGTTTTCATAAACTTTGAGTGAGCCAATAAGTTCTTCCATTTTTATTGATTTGGTTTCCTTGCTTTCTTCTATAGCAGTCACTTTAGGATCCCATTCCGAAGGAAGGCTTCGTAGGACTTTCTGAACCTTTTCCTGCGTAGTAAAAGCCTTACCAAGAGACTCAAGAGAGTTATAGATGTTAGTTAGACGAAGATCCATATCTACAATTGACTCATTAGGCAACAATTTAAAAGACTCAAGAGTAGACATGAGCATATTAATTTTTGACTCTTTTACTTGACTCGTGCCTTCGTGTTTTATTTCTAGAATTCTCCACATTTCTTGTGCACTCGAACAATTTGACACATAACTAGACTCACTCTTACTCAATCCGTTTAAAAGCAATTGCATAGCCCTAGCATTCATACTAAGTTTCTTTTTATCACCACTCGTATATTCTTGTCTAGTTTTAATAACTTCTAAAGTAACTCCGTCTACAGTGGATACATTAGATGGGACATATGGACCATCTTCAATTATTGACCAAAGATCTATATCTATAGCCATAAGAAAAAGTTTCATCCTAAGTTTCCATTGAATAAAGGACTCACCGTCAAAAAGTGGAGGCCTTTGGCTCGACATACCTTCTTGTTCGGTTTTGAGATTTGTGGATGCCATCTCACTGAATCGTTGGATTCCTTGTAGTGAGTATTCCTGCTCTCTGATACCACTTGTAAGATCTGCAAGGCACCACTAGAAGGGGGGGTTGAATAGATGGTGCGGAAAGTGTGCTTTTTAAAATTTCTTTAAACTTGAACAATTCAAGTTCTGAAAACAGATTCTGTTTTCAGGACCAGTTTTAAAACGTTTTTAAAACTAGGTTAGAGGTCTCCAAAAATTATGAAATTTTGAGAGAACTTAGCCTCAGATGTTATGAGGGTCCCCTAAAAATTTCAAATTAAAATTAAACCTTTAACCCCTTCAAAAACCGTTGGTACTCAGATTGTGCAAATCTGCCAGAAACGGTAGATGATTTTGAAAAATTAATTCCTATTTGTGTGAACGTCCAAATGATCTGAAAATTTGACCAATAACTCCTCACACACTATATTTAAATGGGTTGAAACAGGTTTGGAAAATTCTTTTGGGAAGTAGGTCAAATACAACCAAAGTCTCAACCTTTGCAAGTCTGAAAATCAGACTGCACTAGTCTCAGAACTTTTGATGTTTGATTGACTTATACTTGTTCAAAAGGGTTGAAACTTGTGCCAAATTAACCCTAGAACGTGCTAGTATGCTTCTGGAAATTTTTATAATTTTTGGAAATCGTTTACTATTTTTACGAATGTGAACAAGAAGTATAAACAGTGCAGTAACTGAAACGTAAATGCAGAAAGTAAATGGCACCGAGAATTTTATACTGGTTCGGTTATAAACAACCTACTCCAGTCTTAAAGGAACACCTTCCTTGGTTCACACTAATCACACACACGCAGTACACCTTACCGCAGGGTTGATAGAGTTACACCTAACTCCAACCCTTTACAAACCTTGTATGTCGAGTACAATTCACACGAACACCACCACCTCGCTAGAATGAAGATTGATCACACCTTGAGCAATCTTTTACAAAGATGAATGAATGGTGGTTTATATGAAGCCTATTCAAGATTGAAAGATGCAAAGTACAATAGGCTTTTTACAAGAAAAGAGAGAAAGAAAGTGTAGGAGAAAAGAAGCTTGGCAATTTGATCACTTTAGAATGCAATTCTTGGTTTTGTTTTTGTTTGTTCTCCTCTTCCTTCCTTATAGATTGCAGCCGTCCCTATGGAGCCTTCTCCCCTCTTGAAAATTTTCTTTTAAGTGCTTGAGAGAGTGTAAGACATCATGGTGACAATGCCTTGCTTACTTGGCATCATTCTATTGGATCATCATTTAGTCTTCGCTTACTTGGCACCTCTTTATTGGCTCAATGTTGTCATCAAGATGACATGGAAAAAATCTGAGATTAACACTTTAAACATGTGCCAATATCAATCATAAAATCATACCATAAGTCAAATATTTCATCATAAATTGCAAGACAAGAAATCTCTCCTTTTCAAGCTCAAAAAATCGGCCATAAGTATCTTGCCATGCTGAATTTTTCAGCATGTGCATTATGGAATAAAATTCAGATTATTTACCATTTTTCTTTGAATTTTTATCATAAAAATGAATCAATCATATATGGTAAATCTTGCTAACAATTGATGAATGAACTTGGACACAATATGGGTGAAGAATTCGGCCAGCACACCTTCACACATGCTGAAAAATTTCAGCATGTGTGATATGTAGAATATCACACTTAATTACCTTACATAATATTCAAATCATTTCCATAACATCTTCAATTAATCCTCTAATAAAAAATTGACAAAATATGTTACCTTAATCATGAAGAAATCGGCCAAGATATGTGTAGTATGCTGAAATTTTCAGCATGTGACATAAGAGAGGTATATGGTGAATACTTACCTTTTGTAGCTTCTCTCTTTGATTTCTCAACATTGTATAATTGATCCTTGACCAATCAATATGCCAACAAGGCTCCACATGTGCTCCATCTCAGCTGTATGTAACGTTGGAATGTGTATATACATGTGCTGAAATTTATTTTTGTTAACTTTGTAAAATAGTGCACAATTAATAATACACACATGTAATATTCCAATCAGCCCTTAATTTAATTTTCTAGAACACTTTAAGATGTATATCATATGTAAAAAGTGTCTAGATACGTGTCACATGATGTTCAAGAAAAACGTTCCATGTTATGTGCGTAGAAAACCGAATTTTCGATATTTATCGATTACCCGATTTTTCTCTAATTTGAATTCCAACTTTTGCACATGATATATATATTATGTTATACATAATATATATAATATATACTTTAAATCTCAGCACTTGGCTGATTTAAAGTGGTACCATAAACATGTGACAAAATTAAAATTGGAATCTTCACATTTTGGCCTAAATGTGGGGTGATTTGTGTGTGCCAACATGGAAAGTATTTTTGGCTAATCATACCATGTGTAGCACGAAATTTTCATCAATTTTTGATGTATATGGGCTGGCCATTTATTTATGGCAAGTACGTGACACGTTGGCGAAGTTTCGGTATTCGCCCGATACGACAAATTTCGGTTTAGAACCTTTTATCGTGTCGTATTTAATTTGTCATCACCATAACTTATATCATATGATATAAGACCTGAATATACTCATAAACATGAGTTAAGTATAGTGGTGTGACGTTAACGTACGTACGTAAGATATATAACGTGTCGGTAGTACTTTGGAACACATGTGTATGTGCCTTTATTTAAAAAATCTGAAAATATATAGTGTATATATATATATAAATGGCGTGTTTAATAAGATGGGGAGGAGGAGAGAACTTTCCTTCCTTGGCCTTGTTGCCTTTGTGCCTTTTCCAAATGAATCTTCCTTTAATGAACTACTTAGTTTATTAAACTAAGTACTTCACTTAATGAACTACTTTAGTTCATTAATGGTGGCACCTGAAAATAGTATAAACACAACAAATGTTTGCCATATGATGTAAGCTTTAATGCTTCATGGCTCGTTAGTACGGCAACATAATATATAAGCTAAATAAGGCAAGTAATGGCAAGTTATCATGCACACATGTACACTTATGCACGTTTATATATATATATATATGCATTCAAATTTCTTATTTTGAAATCACTCAAACCCTCTTATTTCTACAATCTCCCCCTTTTGATGATTTTCAAAATAACTTGTGTACATGATTTAAATGCTATCTCTCCCCCTTGAACTATGCACAGATTTGAAATTTGAATTTCGAATTTTAAATCCGGCTCCCCCTTGATTTGTGCAATTAAGATCAATTAAGATCAATCAGTGTCTCTCTCCCCTTAAATCATGCTTCTCTCTCCCCCTTTATTTTGGAAAGTTAATCAAAAGATTCCTGTCAAAAAGAAAAGTAAATCAAATAATATCAAATAATATCAGCGGGAATCATGCCTAATTTAGAACGAAGAGATTCATATGTGGCTTGATTTAAGGCCTTTGTAAATATATCCGCTACTTGTGATTCTGTGCGTACGTGATCTATGACAATATTACCGTTGTTAACGTGATCACGAAGAAAGTGATAGCGTACTTCTATATGCCTAGCCTTAGAATGTAACACAGGGTTCTTAGACAGATTGATGGCACTCATACTATCACAATATATAGGAATCTTATTTACGATAATTCCAAAGTCCGAAAGTTGTTGTTTTATCCACAACAACTGTGTGCAACAAAGGCTAAGAGCCATATACTCAGCCTCAGTAGTGGACAAAGCAACACTTTCTTGCTTTTTAGAAAACCATGAAATAAGGGAATTTCCTATAAATTGGCAAGTTCCGCTCGTGCTTTTTCTATCTATCTTGCAGCCACCATAATCTGCATCAGTGTAAGCATGTAAGTCAAATGTAGAATCCTTATCATACCAAATACCTAAGGTGGGCGTGTGCTTTATATAACGAAATATTCTTTTTACCGCATTTAAGTGTGACACCTTAGGTTGACTTTGAAAACAAGCACACATGCATACGCTAAACATGATGTCAGGCCTACTAGCAGTTAAATATAGTAAAGAACCTATCATAGATTGATATAATCCATTATCAACGTCTTTACCATGTTCGTCTTTGTCTAATTTAGTAGTGACACTCATAGGCGTGGGGGATGGTTTCAAATTTTCAAAATTGAACTTCTTGATCATGTCATTTATATACTTAGCTTGACTTATATGAATTCGTTTACTCGTTTGCTTAATCTGCAAGCCAAGAAAATAATTAAGTTCACCAACCATAGACATTTCAAATTCAGCTTTCATACAATTTTCAAAATCTTTAACGAGTCTATGTGAGGTAGAACCGAAAATAATGTCATCTACGTAGATTTGAATAATAAGTAAATCTGATTTTTCTTGTTTCAAAAATAGTGTACTATCTATAGTACCGCGTTTAAAATTATTTTCTAAAAGGAAAGTAGCAAAACGATCATACCATGCTCTTGGCGCTTGCTTTAGGCCACATAGTGCCTTCTTTAGTTTGTACACGTGATCTGGATGTTTCAAATCTTCAAAACCGGGTGGTTGCTTCACGTATACTTCTTCTTGTATAAATCCGTTTAGAAAAGCACTTTTGACGTCCATTTGATACAATTTAAAGTCTTTCATGCAAGCAATAGCAAGTAAGAGTCGTATAGCTTCTAAGCGTGCTACGGGTGCAAATGTTTCATTGTAGTCTATTCCTTCTTCTTGATTATATCCTTGAGCTACGAGTCTTGCTTTGTTTCTAACGACCTTTCCTTCTTCATTCATTTTGTTCCTAAATACCCACTTTGTGCCTATTATTGTCTTATCTTGTGGTCGTGGCACTAAATCCCATACATCATTTCTAACGAATTGATTAAGTTCGTCATGCATAGCATCAATCCAAGATGAATCACTCAAAGCATCATGCACATTTTTGGGCTCAATTTCAGAAATCATAGCATGAAATTCATTTATTTCGTCCGAAGTGATTCTTCTACGTGGTCGCACACCGTGAGTGATGTCGCCTATGATGAGATCATGTGAGTGATCTCTATGCCATCTTGGTTGATTATTTTCTAAGTTATCATGCATTTCTATATGATCATGCATTTCTAGTGTCTCACTCATCTCATGCATATCAAAAGAATCATTATCTTCTTCCAAAACAGGTTTCAATTCAAAATCATTGTCATATTCCTTATCTTTATCAATCTCACCAAATTCATTGAATTTAACATGAATAGATTCTATGATTTGTCTAGTGAGAGGATCATAACATCTATATGCTTTTGAATTTATGGAATACCCAACAAAAATGCACTCAATTGATTTGGATTCAAATTTATCTAAATTATCTTTTGTATTCAAGACAAAGCATTTGCATCCAAACACACGAAAATAATCAATCTTAGGCATGCGATCATTCAAAATTTCGTAAGGCGTCTTATTTATTTTCTTTCTTATAGATAGGCGATTTACAATCTAGCATGCACAATTTACGGCTTCCGCCCACAAAAATCTAGGCAATTTATTTTCGCAAAGCATGGTTCTAGCGATTTCTTGTAGTGTGCGATTCTTTCTTTCTACTACTCCATTTAATTGTGGAGTTCTAGGTAGCGAAAACTCATGTTTAATCCCTTTTTCTTCACCAAACGAAATCATCTCTTTATTTTTAAACTCACCGCCTCTATCGCTTCTTATTCTTTTCACATTTACACCGTATTGATTTTCGAGTTGCTTAATTAATTTAGCGATCTCTACGGCGCTATCATCCTTATGTGCAATAAATAAAGTCCAAGTATAACGAGAAAAGTCATCAACAATCACGCATGCATAGTGACGCCCACCAAGGCTTGTAGTGCGACTAGGACCAAACAAATCGATATGCAATAGTTCTAGTATTCTAGTCGTGCTTATCTCATTTTTAGGCTTAAGTGACTCACGTGTTTGTTTGCCTTTTATGCAAGATTCACACAATTGAAAGTTGTCTAAATCAAGCGTAGGCAATCCCCGTATTAGGTTCTTTCGTTGCAATTTTTCTAGTGTGGAAATACCTATGTGTCCTAAACGTCTATGCCATAAATTCACATTGGGTTCATTTGACATAAAACATTTAACTTTAGCGTCTACTACATCATCCATAGATAGTGTAAAGATATTTCCTTCTCGTTTTCCTTTTAAAACGGTTTCTTCATTTTTATTTATTATATTGCAATAAGGGTGAGTAAAACACACATTGAAGCCATTGTCAACAAATTGAGAAATACTCAGAAGATTGTAAGATAAGTTGCTTACCAAGAATACGTTGGAGATTTGAAGCGTATTCGGATTGCCAATCGTACCTTTTCCAATGATCTTGCCTTCATTGTTGTCTCCAAATGTCACGGATCCGCCTTTTGTGACCTTCTTTAATTTAGAGAACAGGCTCGGGTCACCCGTCATGTGCCTCGAGCAACCACTGTCAAGGAACCACTTTATTGATGTGTCTTTCGATGAGTGGTCTCCCTGCAATGTGAAAAGGTGATTTAGGTACCCTTTTAATTTTGGGTTCTTTCGAGTTAGTTAATCACCTTTTGGTAAAGGTACCTTTCGGTACCCATACTTGGGTGATCCTTCTCGGTCTATCAAATGGCAAGAATGTAGATGAAGGTGCGATATAATATACATGTGGTGCATGTACTTTGGGTCTTTGCCCAAGGACTCCTCTATACTCATTGAATGAAGGACGTTTTTGATATGTCCTTGTGTGTGTGTGCGTAGTGCGTGGATGATATGTATTTCGTGTATGCATTGTTCTTTTCTTCTCATATCTATATGGTACAACATTATATTTGACATGATATGAGGGAGTGGGGCGTGTGGAAAGGGGGCGCTTTTTGCGTCATCTTAGACGCCACTTGAGGCTTAGGGGAGTCTACTTTCTTAGACACAACAAACTTGGTTGGTTTGGTTGATACTTCGTTAGTATCAACGTATCCCAATCCAGTTTTGTCACTGTCATGCTTTTGCGATAATATGATGCGATGCAGCATGTTTGACCCTGTATCAAATTGTTTCATCATTTTCTCTAAATCGGTATTCCTTGATTTCAAATTTGAAATCTCGGATTTCATTTCATTATTTTGAGAAGTTAATGATGAGATCTCGGTTTTCAATGCAGTAATGACACATGAAGACTCTTTCTTTGAATCGCTTAATTGAGCGACAAGATTCTCGTTAGAAGATTCTAACAGTTTCTTGTCTTCAATCAAACGTTTCTTTTCTTTAGCGAGAGTCTTAGTAAATTTATGCAATTCAAGATACTGACTAAAAAGATCATCATAAGAAGGTTCAGAGTCAGAGTCAGAATCAGATGATACCTCATTAGATGCCTTTGAAGCAAAGCAAACTTGAGCGGTCTCCTCTTCGGTCTCAGTTTCAGAATCTGATGAGTCACTCCATGTGGAGGCCTTTAGTGCACGTTTCCTTTGTTTAGGATCTGAGACGAGTCTATTTTTGTTCCGCTCCTTGTCAGGGTACTTATTAGTTTGCTTTTCTTTGTTTGGGCAGTCATATGATAAGTGTCCGAGTTTGCCGCATTCATAACATTTAATGTCCTTATCATTTGATTTGTTTTTATTTCTCTTTGATGTAGTGCCCTTGTTTTTATTTCTGAATGACTTTCTCATGAATCTTCTTAGTCCTTTAGCCAATAGGATTAAATCATCATTTATCCGATTCGGAATCACTATCATCTACGTGATCGGAGGGAGGGGAGACGTATTCATTTGATTTAAAAGCAATTGTCTTACCTTGTTTAGATGATTCCGATTTCCGAATAGTAAGTTTGTTTTCATAAACTTTGAGTGAGCCAATAAGTTCTTCCATTTTTATTGATTTGGTTTCCTTGCTTTCTTCTATAGCAGTCACTTTAGGATCCCATTCCGAAGGAAGGCTTCGTAGGACTTTCTGAACCTTTTCCTGCGTAGTAAAAGCCTTACCAAGAGACTCAAGAGAGTTATAGATGTTAGTTAGACGAAGATCCATATCTACAATTGACTCATTAGGCAACAATTTAAAAGACTCAAGAGTAGACATGAGCATATTAATTTTTGACTCTTTTACTTGACTCGTGCCTTCGTGTTTTATTTCTAGAATTCTCCACATTTCTTGTGCACTCGAACAATTTGACACATAACTAGACTCACTCTTACTCAATCCGTTTAAAAGCAATTGCATAGCCCTAGCATTCATACTAAGTTTCTTTTTATCACCACTCGTATATTCTTGTCTAGTTTTAATAACTTCTAAAGTAACTCCGTCTACAGTGGATACATTAGATGGGACATATGGACCATCTTCAATTATTGACCAAAGATCTATATCTATAGCCATAAGAAAAAGTTTCATCCTAAGTTTCCATTGAATAAAGGACTCACCGTCAAAAAGTGGAGGCCTTTGGCTCGACATACCTTCTTGTTCGGTTTTGAGATTTGTGGATGCCATCTCACTGAATCGTTGGATTCCTTGTAGTGAGTATTCCTGCTCTCTGATACCACTTGTAAGATCTGCAAGGCACCACTAGAAGGGGGGGGTTGAATAGATGGTGCGGAAAGTGTGCTTTTTAAAATTTCTTTAAACTTGAACAATTCAAGTTCTGAAAACAGATTCTGTTTTCAGGACCAGTTTTAAAACGTTTTTAAAACTAGGTTAGAGGTCTCCAAAAATTATGAAATTTTGAGAGAACTTAGCCTCAGATGTTATGAGGGTCCCCTAAAAATTTCAAATTAAAATTAAACCTTTAACCCCTTCAAAAACCGTTGGTACTCAGATTGTGCAAATCTGCCAGAAACGGTAGATGATTTTGAAAAATTAATTCCTATTTGTGTGAACGTCCAAATGATCTGAAACTTTGACCAATAACTCCTCACACACTATATTTAAATGGGTTGAAACAGTTTTGGAAAATTCTTTTGGGAAGTAGGTCAAATACAACCAAAGTCTCAACCTTTGCAAGTCTGAAAATCAGACTGCACTAGTCTCAGAACTTTTGATGTTTGATTGACTTATACTTGTCCAAAAGGGTTGAAACTTGTGCCAAATTAACCCTAGAACGTGCTAGTATGCTTCTGGAAATTTTTATAATTTTTGGAAATCGTTTACTATTTTTACGAATGTGAACAAGAAGTATAAACAGTGCAGTAACTGAAATGTAAATGCAGAAAGTAAATGACACCAAGAATTTTATACTGGTTCGGTTATAAACAACCTACTCCAGTCTTCAAGGAACACCTTCCTTGGTTCACACTAATCACACACACGCAGTACACCTTACCGCAGGGTTGATAGAGTTACACCTAACTCTAACCCTTTACAAACCTTGTATGTCGAGTACAATTCACACGAACACCACCACCTCGCTAGAATGAAGATTGATCACACCTTGATCAATCTTTTACAAAGATGAATGAATGGTGGTTTATATGAAGCCTATTCAAGATTGAAAGATGCAAAGTACAATAGGCTTTTTACAAGAAAAGAGAGAAAGAAAGTGTAGGAGAAAAGAAGCTTGGCAATTTGATCACTTTAGAATGCAATTCTTGGTTTTGTTTTTGTTTGTTCTCCTCTTCCTTCCTTATAGATTGCAGCCGTCCCTATGGAGCCTTCTCCCCTCTTGAAAATTTTCTTTTAAGTGCTTGAGAGAGTGTAAGACATCATGGTGACAATGCCTTGCTTACTTGGCATCATTCTATTGGATCATCATTTAGTCTTCGCTTACTTGGCACCTCTTTATTGGCTCAATGTTGTCATCAAGATGACATGGAAAAAATCTGAGATTAACACTTTAAACATGTGCCAATATCAATCATAAAATCATACCATAAGTCAAATATTTCATCATAAATTGCAAGACAAGAAATCTCTCCTTTTCAAGCTCAAAAAATCGGCCATAAGTATCTTGCCATGCTGAATTTTTCAGCATGTGCATTATGGAATAAAATTCAGATTATTTACCATTTTTCTTTGAATTTTTATCATAAAAATGAATCAATCATATATGGTAAATCTTGCTAACAATTGATGAATGAACTTGGACACAATATGGGTGAAGAATTCGGCCAGCACACCTTCACACATGCTGAAAAATTTCAGCATGTGTGATATGTAGAATATCACACTTAATTACCTTACATAATATTCAAATCATTTCCATAACATCTTCAATTAATCCTCTAATAAAAAATTGACAAAATATGTTACCTTAATCATGAAGAAATCGGCCAAGATATGTGTAGTATGCTGAAATTTTCAGCATGTGACATAAGAGAGGTATATGGTGAATACTTACCTTTTGTAGCTTCTCTCTTTGATTTCTCAACATTGTATGATTGATCCTTGACCAATCAATATGCCAACAAGGCTCCACATGTGCTCCATCTCAGCTGTATGTAACGTTGGAATGTGTATATACATGTGCTGAAATTTATTTTTGTTAACTTTGTAAAATAGTGCACAATTAATAATACACACATGTAATATTCCAATCAGCCCTTAATTTAATTTTCTAGAACACTTTAAGATGTATATCATATGTAAAAAGTGTCTAGATACGTGTCACATGATGTTCAAGAAAAACGTTCCATGTTATGTGCGTAGAAAACCGAATTTTCGATATTTATCGATTACCCGATTTTTCTCTAATTTGAATTCCAACTTTTGCACATGATATATATATTATGTTATACATAATATATATAATATATACTTTAAATCTCAGCACTTGGCTGATTTAAAGTGGTACCATAAACATGTGACAAAATTAAAATTGGAATCTTCACATTTTGGCCTAAATGTGGGGTGATTTGTGTGTGCCAACATGGAAAGTATTTTTGGCTAATCATACCATGTGTAGCACGAAATTTTCATCAATTTTTGATGTATATGGGCTGGCCATTTATTTATGGCAAGTACGTGACACGTTGGCGAAGTTTCGGTATTCGCCCGATACGACAAATTTCGGTTTAGAACCTTTTATCGTGTCGTATTTAATTTGTCATCACCATAACTTATATCATATGATATAAGACCTGAATATACTCATAAACATGAGTTAAGTATAGTGGTGTGACGTTAACGTATGTACGTAAGATATATAACGTGTCGGTAGTACGTTGGAACACATGTGTATGTGCCTTTATTTAAAAAATCTGAAAATATATAGTGTATATATATATAAATGGCGTGTTTAATAAGATGGGGAGGAGGAGAGAACTTTCCTTCCTTGGCCTTGTTGCCTTTGTGCCTTTTCCAAATGAATCTTCCTTTAATGAACTACTTAGTTTATTAAACTAAGTACTTCACTTAATGAACTACTTTAGTTCATTAATGGTGGCACCTGAAAATAGTATAAACACAACAAATGTTTGCCATATGATGTAAGCTTTAATGCTTCATGGCTCGTTCGTACGGCAACATAATATATAAGCTAAATAAGGCAAGTAATGGCAAGTTATCATGCACACATGTACACTTATGCACGTTTATATATATATATATATGCATTCAAATTTCTTATTTTGAAATCACTCAAACCCTCTTATTTCTACAATCTCCCCCTTTTGATGATTTTCAAAATAACTTGTGTACATGATTTAAATGCTATCTCTCCCCCTTGAACTATGCACAGATTTGAAATTTGAATTTCGAATTTTAAATCCGGCTCCCCCTTGATTTGTGCAATTAAGATCAATTAAGATCAATCAGTGTCTCTCTCCCCCTTAAATCATGCTTCTCTCTCCCCCTTTATTTTGGAAAGTTAATCAAAAGATTCCTGTCAAAAAGGAAAGTAAATCAAATAATATCAAATAATATCAGCGGGAATCATGCCTAATTTAGAACGAAGAGATTCATATGTGGCTTGATTTAAGGCCTTTGTAAATATATCCGCTACTTGTGATTCTGTGCGTATGTGATCTATGACAATATTACCGTTGTTAACGTGATCACGAAGAAAGTGATAGCGTACTTCTATATGCCTAGCCTTAGAATGTAACACAGGGTTCTTAGACAGATTGATGGCACTCATACTATCACAATATATAGGAATCTTATTTACGATAATTCCAAAGTCCGAAAGTTGTTGTTTTATCCACAACAACTGTGTGCAACAAAGGCTAAGAGCCATATACTCAGACTCAGTAGTGGACAAAGCAACACTTGCTTGCTTTTTGGAAAACCATGAAATAAGGGAATTTCCTATAAATTGGCAAGTTCCGCTCGTGCTTTTTCTATCTATCTTGCAGCCACCATAATCTGCATCAGTGTAAGCATGTAAGTCAAATGTAGAATCCTTATCATACCAAATACCTAAGGTGGGCGTGTGCTTTATATAACAAAATATTCTTTTTACCGCATTTAAGTGTGACACCTTAGGTTGACTTTGAAAACGAGCACACATGCATACGCTAAACATGATGTCAGGCCTACTAGCAGTTAAATATAGTAAAGAACCTATCATAGATCGATATAATCCATTATCAACGTCTTTACCATGTTCGTCTTTGTCTAATTTAGTAGTGACACTCATAGGCGTGGGGGATGGTTTCAAATTTTCAAAATTGAACTTCTTGATCATGTCATTTATATACTTAGCTTGACTTATATGAATTCGTTTACTCGTTTGCTTAATCTGCAAGCCAAGAAAATAATTAAGTTCACCAACCATAGACATTTCAAATTCAGCTTTCATACAATTTTCAAAATCTTTAACGAGTCTATGTGAGGTAGAACCGAAAATAATGTCATCTACGTAGATTTGAATAATAAGTAAATCTGATTTTTCTTGTTTCAAAAATAGTGTACTATCTATAGTACCGCGTTTAAAATTATTTTCTAAAAGGAAGGTAGCAAAACGATCATACCATGCTCTTGGCGCTTGCTTTAGGCCACATAGTGCCTTCTTTAGTTTGTACACGTGATCTGGATGTTTCAAATCTTCAAAACCGGGTGGTTGCTTCACGTATACTTCTTCTTGTATAAATCCGTTTAGAAAAGCACTTTTGACGTCCATTTGATACAATTTAAAGTCTTTCATGCAAGCAATAGCAAGTAAGAGTCGTATAGCTTCTAAGCGTGCTACGGGTGCAAATGTTTCATTGTAGTCTATTCCTTCTTCTTGATTATATCCTTGAGCTACGAGTCTTGCTTTGTTTCTAACGACCTTTCCTTCTTCATTCATTTTGTTCCTAAATACCCACTTTGTGCCTATTATTGTCTTATCTTGTGGTCGTGGCACTAAATCCCATACATCATTTCTAACGAATTGATTAAGTTCGTCATGCATAGCATCAATCCAAGATGAATCACTCAAAGCATCATGCACATTTTTGGGCTCAATTTCAGAAATCATAGCATGAAATTCATTTATTTCGTCCGAAGTGATTCTTCTACGTGGTCGCACACCGTGAGTGATGTCGCCTATGATGAGATCATGTGGGTGATCTCTATGCCATCTTGGTTGATTATTTACAGACATAAAATCATTCCATGTTGGCACACACAAATCACCCCATATTAAGACCAAATTGTGGAGATTCCAATTTCAATTTTGTCACATGGTTTAGGCGCCACTTTAAGATCAGCCTAAGTGCTGAATATTAAAGTTTAATTTGTGTATATTATGTGTAACATAATATATATAACATGTGCAAAAAGTTGGAATTTAATTAGAGAAAAATCGGGTAATCGATAAACGTCGAAAATTAGGTTTTCTACGTACACGACACATGGAACGTTTTTGGCATATCATATAACATGTATCTAGACACTTTTTACATATTTCATACATCTCAAAGTGTTCTAGAAAATTCAATTAAGGGCTGATTGGAATATACCATGTGTGTATAATTAAATGTGCACTATTTTACAAAGTTTGCAAAAATAAAATTCAGCACATGTATCTACACATTCACACGCCTAGCTCAGCTGAATTGGAGCATATGTGGAGTCTTGTTGGCAACTTGATTGGTCAAGAATGAAGCATACAATGTTGGTGACTTAAAGAAAGGAACTACAAAAGGTAACATTTCAAATCTTGTCACAATTGTGACACATGCTGAAAATTCAGCATGTGTACAAACGGCTGGCCGAAATTCTCACTTTAATGAGCCATATTTTGTTGTCTTGAATCATGTGGATAATTGGGAGATAATATGAAAGTGTTTTGAATATTCTATGGAAACAAATAAGGTGATATTTTCAAATATCATACATGTTGAAAATTTCAGCATGTGTGGATGAATGTTAGCCGATTTTTTGGCCTCATTGGTGTCTAATTTTTATTCCATAAATGATAAGAATATTGTGTACTAAATGGTGATTGAATTATTCTTTTATTTCTTGGATTAAATCAATGTAAATTTGGCAATATTTTGAATAAAAGGTGAATGTTACACATGCTGAAATTTCAGCATGTGCAAGAGACTTTATGGCCGATTTTTTCACGGTAATTTGGAGAAAATTGTCTTACTAATCTTGTGTGATGATCTTGGGAATTATGGTAGCTATTTTATGATTATTTTGGCACATGTTTTAAGTGTTATTCTCAGATTTTTCTAGTCATCAAGTGATGACAACATCCAACCAATCAATGAGTGCCAAGTAAGCAAGAGCTTAATGACCATCCAATGAGGAGATGCTAAGTAAGCAAAGACATGTCACAATGATGCCATATACTCTTCCAAGGACTTAGAAGATAATTTTCAAGAGGGGAAGAGCATCAAGGGGGCGGCCACATTGTTAAAAAGGAAAGAAGAGAGCAAAACAAAAAAAACAAGAACAAGCCTTGCAAATTTGAAAGAACAAAAACGTTTTAGCCTTCTCTTCTATACTCTCTTTCTTTCTTTTCTCTAAAAGCCTATTGTACTCATATTCATATACTTGAATAGGCTTCATATAGTCCACCACATATTCTTTATCATTATAAAAGATTGATCAAGGTGTGATCAATCTTGCACTTGCGAGGTGGTGGTGTTTGTGACAATTGTATTCTCATACAAGGTTTGTAAAGGGTTGGAGTTGGTGTGTAACTCCATCAACCCTATGGTAAGGTGTTAATTTGTGTTGTATGTTTAGTGCTAACCAAGGAAGGTGTCCTCGAAGACTGGAGTAGGTTGTTTATAATCGAACCAGTATAAAATTCTTGGTGTCATTTACTTTCAGCACTGACTTTCTGTTTTGGCACTGTTTATCGTTTTTGATCACGTTCGTAAAAATAGTAAACGAATTTCAAAAACCACAAAGCTTTCCAGAATCATAGCCACACGTCTTAAGGTTAATTTGGCACAAGTTTCAACCCTTTTGGACAAGTATAGGTCATCCAAACGTCCAAAGATCTGAGACTAGTGCAGTCTGATTTTCAGGCTTGCAAAGGTTGAGATTTTGATCGTATTTGACTAATTTCCCAAAAGAATTTTTCAAAACTGTTTCAACCCATTTAAATAAACTAATAATGGGTTAGTCTTTAAATTTTCAGAGCATTTGCAGTTACGTACAAATAGGAATTAATTTTTCAAATCAGTCTACTGTTTCCGGCAGATTTGCGCAATCTGACCTCCAACGATTTTTCAAGGGGTTAGAGGTTGAATGTTAATCTGAACTTTTTACGAGATACTCAGAACATCTGAGACTAAGCTCTCTCCAAATTTCAGAATTTTTGAAGACCTGCAAACAAGTTTTCAAAACGTTTTAAAACTGGTCCTGAAAACAAAAACTGTTTTCAGAAGTTGAGTTCTTGGTTTAAAACTATTTTAAAAACCACATTTTCCGCACCAACTATTCAACCCCCCTTCTAATGGTGCCTTGCAGGTCCTACAAGTGGTATCAGAGTGCAGGAACACTCACATCAAAAGGATCCAACGATCTAAGTGAGATGACAACCACAAACTTCAAAACCAAACAAGAAGGTATGTCCAGTCAAAGGACTCCTCTCTTTGACGGTGAGTCTTTCATTCAATGGAAGTTAAGAATGAAACTTTTTCTTATGGCAATTGATATTGATCTTTGGTCAATTATAGAAGATGGTCTATTTGTTCCATCAAAGTTATCCACTGTAGATGGAGTCACACTAGAGGTCGTTAAGCCTAGACAAGAGTATACTAGTGAGGATAAAAAAAGACTATGTAGGATCTGCGAGGCACCACTAGAAGGGGGGGTTGAATAGGTGGTGCGGAAAGTGTGGTTTTTAAAATTTGTTTAAAACTAAACAACTCAACTTCTGAAAACGGATTTTGTTTCCAGTACCAGTTTTAAAACGTTTTTAAAACCAGGTTATAGGTCTCCAAAAATTCTGAACTTTTGAGATAACTTAGATGTTATGAGGGTCCTCTAAAAATTTCAAATTAAAATTCAAACTTTAACCCCTTCAAAAACCGTTGGTGATCAGATTGCGCGAATCTGCCAGAAACGGTAGACGGTTTTGAAAAATTTATTCCTATTTGTGTGTAAGTCCAAATGCTCTGAAACTTTAACCACTAACTCCTTATAAACTATATTTAAGTGGGTTGAAACAGTTTTGCAAAATTCTTTTGGGAAGTAGGTCAATTACAATCAAAGTCTCAACCTTTGCAAGTCTGAAAATCAGACTGCACTAGTCTCAGAACTTTTGATGTTTGATCGACTTATGCTTGTCCAAAAGGGTTGAAACTTGTGCCAAATTAACCCTAGAACGTGTGGCTATGTTTCTGGAAATTTTTGTGATTTTTGAAATTCGTTTACTATTTTTACGAATGCGAACAAGAAGAGTAAACTGTGCAGTAACTGAAAGTAAATGCTGAAAGTAAATGGCACCAAGATTTTTATACTGGTTCGGTTATAAACAACCTACTCCAGTCTTCAAGGAACACCTTCTTTGGTTCACACTAATCACACACACACAACACACCTTACCATAGGGTTGATAGAGTTACACCTAACTCCAACCCTTTACAAACCTTGTACGGTGAATACAATTTGCACGAACACCACCACCTCACAAGAATGAAGCTTGATCAATCTTTTACAAAGATATGGAATATGTGGTGGTCTATATCAAGCCTATTCAAGATTGAAAGATATGAATACAATAGGATTTCAAGAAGAAAGAAAGAAAGAGAATGTAGAAGAAGAAGGCTAGAACACTTTTGATCCTTGAACTTGCAACTCTTGTTCTTGTTCTTGTTTTGCTCTTCTTTCTCTCCTTTTAATTTGTTTTGGCTGCCCCCTATAGTGCTATCCCCCTCTTGAAAATTATCTTCTAAGTCCTTGGGAGGATGTAAGACATCATTGTGACATGGTCTTGCTTACTTGGCATCTTCTTATTGGATGATCATTTAAGCTTTGCTTACTTGGCACTTCATTATTGGTTGAATGTTGTCATCATTGATGACTTGGAAAAATCTGAGAATAACACTTAAAACATGTGCCAAAATCATCACAAAATAATTTCCATAAAGCTCAAGATTATCACATAAATTGCAAGGCAAAATTTTCTTCATTGCTAAAGGATAAAATCGGCCATAAAGTGTACATACCATGCTGAATTTTCAGCATGTGACACATGGAGATAAAGTTCAAAATGTTACCATTTTTCTTTGATTTTTCTTTTTAAAATGAATCACCAATTGATGGTAAATATTCTTATCACATGAGAAATGAACTTGGACACAATTATGCTCAAAAATTCGGCCTACACAAGTCACACACATGCTGAAAAATTTCAGCATGTGTGATATGTAGAATATCACACTTTATTTAATTTAAACAATATTCAAATTATTTCCATTTCTTCTTCCAATAAATCACACAATAAAAGATGATAAAATATATCATATTAATGTGTAAAATCGGCCACCCATGCTCACACATGCTGAAATTTTCAGCATGTGTTATAAGTGAGACAAAGTTTGAATTCTTACCATTTGTAGCTTCTCTCTTTAATTCACCAACATTGTATGATTGATCCTTGACCAATCAATATGCCAACAAGGCTCCAAATAAGCTCCATCTCAGCTGTAGGGGCGTTAGGCAATGTATATACATGTGCTAAAAATTATTTTTGCTAACTTTGTAAAATAGTGCACATTTAATAATACACACATGTTATATTCCAATAAGCCCTTAATTTAATTTTCTAGAACAATTTAAGATGTATAACATATGTAAAAAGTGTCTAGATACATGTCACATGATGTACCAAAAACGTTCCATGTGTTGTGTGCATAGAAAACCGAATTTTCGATATTTATCGATTACCCGATTTTTTTCTAATTTAAATTCCAACTTTTGCACATGTTATATATATTATGTTATACATAATATATAATATATACTTTAAATCTCAGCACTTGGCTGGTCTAAAGTGGTACCATTCACATGTGACAAAATTAAACTTGGAATCTTCATATTTTGGCCTTAATGTGGGGTGATTTGTGTGTGCCAACATGGAAAGTATTTTTGGCTGAATTTTTTATGTAACCCACGAAATATTTATGGAATTTTGAAGTATAGGGGCTGGCCATTTATTTATGGCAAGTACGTGACACGTTGGCGAAATTTCGGTATTCGCCCGATACGACAATTTTCGGTTTAGAACCTTTTATCATGTCGTATTTAATTTGTCATCACCATATCTTATATCATATGATATAAGACCTGAATATATTCATAAATATGAGTTAAGTATAGTGGTGTGACGTTAACGTACATAAAATATATAACGTGTCGGTAGTACGTTGGAATACATGTGTATGTGCCTTTTTCAAAAAATCTGAAAATATATGTATTTAATATGTATATAGGCGTGTATATATTTAAGGAGGGAGGAGGAGAAAACTTTCCTTCCTTAGCCTTGTTGCCTTTGTGCCTTTTCCAAATGTGACTTCCTTTAATGAACTACTTAGTTTAATAAACTAAGTACTTCACTTAATGAACTAGTTTAGTTCATTAATAGTGGCACCTGAAAATAGTATAAACACAACAAATGTTTGCCATATGATGTAATCTTTAACGCTTCATGGCTCGTTAGTACGGCAACATTATATATGAGCTAAATAAGGCAAGTACTAAGCAATATCATGCACACGATTGTTTATATCATGCACGTTTTATCTTATGCTCGTTTTTGTGCACATTTAAATCATGTATTTGAAAATCACTCAAACCCCTTTTTCTCTACAATCTCCCCCTTTTGATGATTTTCAAAATAACTTATGCACATGATTTAAATCCTATCGCTCCCCCTTCAATTATGCGTAAATTCAAAATTCGAAATTTAAATTTCGAATCCGCGCCCCCTTGATTTATGCAATCAGTATCTCTCTCCCCCTTAAATCATGTTTTCTCTCCCCCTTTATTTTGGAAAGCAAATCAAAAGATGCCTGTAAAGATGAAGAAAAAAAATCATGCATTTCATATACGTGCGTTCGTAAGGGTTATTTATTCAACCCTTTGAAAATGTCCCTTTTGGTACCCAAATTTGGGTGACCCTTTTAGGTCTTCCAAAAGGTGAGAGAAGTGATGAAAGCACAACATAATAAACTTTAGGTGCAACTGTATCTGGCCTTTGGCCAAGAACTTCTTTATACGCATTATATGTAGACGTTTTTGATATGTCCTTGTGTTTGTGTGCGTAGTGCGTGGATGGAATGAATGCCATGTATGCATCACTCTTTTCTTTTCATATCTATATGGTACAAAATTGTATTTCGCATGATATGATGAAGAAGTGGGGCGTGATCAGGGAATAGGCAATTTTTGCGTCATCTTAGACGCCATTTGAGGCTTTGGGGTGTCTACTCTCTTAGACGCAACAAACTTAGTTGGTTTGGTGGATACTTTATTAGTGTCAACGTATCCCAAACCCGTTTTGTCACTGTCATACTTTTGTGATAAGATAATGCGATGCAGCATGTTAGATCCCGTGTCAAATTGTTTCACCTTTTTGTCTACATCCGCATTCCTTGATTTCAAGTTCGAAATTTCGGATTTCAATTCAGTGTTCTCGGATCTCAATGATGAAATTTCAGATTGTAATGAATTTATAATGCATGATGACTCTTCTTTTGAATCGTGTAATTGAGACACAAGATTTTTGTTAGAAGATTCTAACAATTTCTTGTCTTCAATTAATCGCTTCTTTTCTTTTGCAAGAGTCTTTGAAAACTTATGCAATTCTAAATATTGACTAAATAAATCATCATAAGAACATTCAGAATCGGAATCAGAGTCGGAAGATACCTCATTTGATGCTTTAGATGTAAAGCATACTTGTGCCTTGTGTTCTTCCGTATCATCAGTCTCAGAGTCGGATGTGTCACTCCAAGTGGAGGCTTTGAAGGCTCTTCTCCTTTGCTTAGGTTCTGAGACGAGTCTATTTTTGTTCCGATCCTTGTCAGGGTATTTGTTTGTTTGCTTTTCTTTATTAGGGCAGTCATATGATAGATGTCCAAGTTTGCCGCATTCATAGTACTTTATTTCCTTATTTTTACTTTTATGATCCTTAGGTGAGGTAGACTTATGTTTAATCGATTTTCTCAATATTTTTCTTAATCTTTTAGCTATCGTGATTAAGTCCTCATCATCGGAATCTATGTCACTATCATCTACGACGTATTCATTTGATTTAAATGCTATAGCCCTATCATTATTGGAAATGGACTCAGAATGTCTTAAAGCAAGTTTGTTTTCATATACCTTAAGTGATCCGATTAGTTCTTCCATTTTAATCGATTTGGTCTCTTTGCTTTCTTCTATGGCCGTTACTTTAGGGTACCACTCGGATGGAAGGCTTCGCAAGACCTTTTGTACCTTTTCCTGCATAGTGAAGGCTTTGCCAAGAGACTCAAGAGAATTGTAAATGTTAGTCAAGCGTAAATCCATCTCAACAATAGACTCATTTGGCAATAATTTAAAGGACTCAAGTGTGGACATAAGCATATTGATTTTGGACTCCTTTACTTGGCTAGTCCCTTCATGTTTCATTTCAAGAATATGCCACATCTCTTGAGCACTAGAGCAATTAGACACGTAACTAGCCTCACTTTTACTTAGGCCGTTTAATAGTAATTGCATGGCTTTAGCATTCATACTCAACTTCTTTTTGTCATCACTAGTGTATTCTTGTTTCGTTTTTGTAACCTCTAGTGTGACACCATCAATAATTGACGTCTTAGTAGGAACAAATGGACCTTCTTCTATGATGGACCATAGATCAATATCAATAGCCATAAGAAAAAGTTTCATTCTTAATTTCCATTGAATAAAAGACTCACCGTCGAAAAAAGGAGACCTTACAGTTGACATTCCTTCTTGCACGGTTGTGGTTGCCATCTCACTGAATCGTTGGATTCTTTGAAGTGAGTGTTCCTGCACTCTGATACCACTTGTAGGATCTGCAAGGCACCACTAGAAGGGGATTGAATAGGTGGTGCGGAAAGTGTGGTTTTTAAAATTTGTTTAAAACTAAACAACTCAACTTCTGAAAACAGATTCTGTTTCCAGTACCAGTTTTAAAACGTTTTTAAAACCCGGTTATAGGCCTCAAAAAATTCTAAAATTTTGAGAGAACTTAGCCTCAGATGTTATGAGGGTCCCCTAAAAATTTCAAATTAAAATTCAACCTTTAACCCCTTCAAAAACCGTTGGTGATCAGATTGCGCGAATCTGCCAGAAACGGTAGACGGTTTTGAAAAATTTATTCCTATTTGTGTGTAAGTCCAAATGCTCTGAAAATTTAACCACTAACTCCTTATAAACTATATTTAAGTGGGTTGAAACAGTTTTGCAAAATTCTTTTGGGAAGTAGGTCAATTACAATCAAAGTCTCAACCTTTGCAAGTCTGAAAATCAGACTGCACTAGTCTCAGAACTTTTGATGTTTGATCGACTTATACTTGTCCAAAAGGGTTGAAACTTGTGCCAAATTAACCCTAGAACGTGTGGCTATATTTCTAGAAGTTTTTGTGATTTTTGAAATTTGTTTACTCTTTTTACGAATGCGAACAAAAAGAGTAAACTGTGCAGTAACTGAAAGTAAATGCTGAAAGTAAATGGCACCAAGATTTTTGTACTGGTTCGGTTATAAACAACCTACTCCAGTCTTCAAGGAACACCTTCCTTGGTTCACACTAATCACACACACACAACACACCTTACCACAGGGTTGATAGAGTTACACCTAACTCCAACCCTTTACAAACCTTGTACGGTGAATACAATTTGCACGAACACCACCACCTCGCAAGAATGAAGATTGATCACACCTTGATCAATCTTTTACAAAGATATGGAATATGTGGTGGTCTATATCAAGCCTATTCAATATTGAAAGATATGAATACAATAGGCTTTCAAGAAGAAAGAAAGAAAGAGAATGCAGAAGAAGAAGGCTAGAACACTTTTGATCCTTGAACTTGCAACTCTTGTTCTTGTTCTTGTTTTGCTCTTCTTTCTCTCCTTTTAATTTGTTTTGGCTGCCCCCCTATAGTGCTATCCCCCTCTTGAAAATTATCTTCTAAGTCCTTGGGAGGATGTAAGACATCATTGTGACATGGTCTTGCTTACTTGGCATCTTCTTATTGGACGATCATTTAAGCTTTGCTTACTTGGCACTTCATGATTGGTTGAATGTTGTCATCATTGATGACTTGGAAAAATCTGAGAATAACACTTAAAACATGTGCCAAAATAATCACAAAATAATTTCCATAAAGCTCAAGATTATCACATAAATTGCAAGACAAAATTTTCTTCCTTGCTAAAGCATAAAATCGGCCATAAAGTGTACATACCATGCTGAATTTTCAGCATGTGACACATGGAGATAAAGTTCAAAATGTTACCATTTTTCTTTGATTTTTCTTTTTAAAATGAATCACCAATTGATGGTAAATATTCTTATCATATGAGAAATGAACTTGGACACAATTATGCTCAAAAATTCGGCCTACACAAGTCACACACATGCTGAAAAATTTCAGCATGTGTGATATGTAGAATATCACACTTTATTTAGTTTAAACAATATTCAAATTATTTCCATTTCTTCTTCCAATCAATCACACAATAAAAGATGATAAAATATATCATATTAATGTGTAAAAATCGGCCACCCATGCTCACACATGCTGAAATTTTCAGCATGTGTTATAAGTGAGACAAAGTTTGAATTCTTACCATTTGTAGCTTCTCTCTTTAATTCACCAACATTGTATGATTGATCCTTGACCAATCAATATGCCAACAAGGCTCCAAATAAGCTCCATCTCAGCTGTAGGGGCGTTAGGAAATGTATATACATGTGCTGAAAATTATTTTTGCTAACTTTGTAAAATAGTGCACATTTAATAATGCACACATGTTATATTCCAATCAGCCCTTAATTTAATTTTCTAGAACACTTTAAGATGTATAACATATGTAAAAAGTGTCTAGATACATGTCACATGATGTACCAAAAACGTTCCATGTGTTGTGTGAATTTTCGATATTTATCGATTACCCGATTTTTCTCTAATTTAAATTCCAACTTTTGCACATGTTATATATATTATTTTATACATAATATATAATATATACTTTAAATCTCAGCACTTGGCTGGTCTAAAGTGGTACCATTCACATGTGATAAAATTAAACTTGGAATATTCACATTTTGGCCTTAATGTGGGGTGATTTGTGTGTGCCAACATGGAAAGTATTTTTGGCTGAATTTTTTATGTAACCCACGAAATGTTTATGGAATTTTGAAGTATAGGGGCTGGACATTTATTTATGACAAGTACGTGACACGTTGGCGAAGTTTCGGTATTCGCCCGATACGACAATTTTCGGTTTAGAACCTTTTATCGTGTCGCATTTAATTTGTCATCACCATATCTTATATCATATGATATAAGACCTGAATATGCTCATAAATATGAGTTAAGTATAGTGGTGTGACGTTAACGTACGTAAAATATATAACGTGTCGGTAGTACGTTGGAATACATGTGTATGTGCCTTTTTCAAAAAATCTAAAAATATATGTATTTAATATGTATATAGGTGTGTATATATTTAAGGAGGGAGGAGGAGAAAACTTTCCTTCCTTAGCCTTGTTGCCTTTGTGCCTTTTCCAAATGTGACTTCCTTTAATGAACTACTTAGTTTAATAAACTAAGTACTTCACTTAATGAACTAGTTTAGTTCATTAATAGTGGCACCTGAAAATAGTATAAACACAACAAATGTTTGCCATATGATGTAAGCTTTAACGCTTCATGGCTCGTTAGTACGGCAACATTATATATGAGCTAAATAAGGCAAGTACTAAGCAATATCATGCACACGATTGTTTGTATCATGCACGTTTTATCTTGTGCTTGTTTTTGTGCACATTTAAATCATGTATTTGAAAATCACTCAAACCCCTTTTTCTCTACAGACTAAGCATGAACGCTAGGGCTATGCAGTTACTTTTAAATGAACTAAGTAAAAGTGAATCAAGCTGTGTTTCAAATTGTTCTAGTGCTCAAGAAATGTGGAGAATACTTGAAATGAAACACGAAGGCACTAGTCAAGTAAAGAGTCCAAGATCAACATGCTTATGTCCACACTCGAGTCATTTAAATTATTGCCTAATGAATCTATCGTTGACATGGATCTTCGCTTGATTAAGATTTACAATTCTCTTGAGTCTCTTGGCAAAGCCTTTGCTATGCAGAAAAAGGTACAAAAGGTCTTGCGAAGCCTTCCATCCGAGTGGGACCCTAAAGTAACGGCAATAGAAGAAAGCAAAGAAACTAAGTCAATCAAGATGGAAAAATTAATTGGATCACTTAAGGTTTATGAGAACAAACTCACCATAAGGAAATCAGAATCATCAAAACAAGGTAAAGCTATTGCATTTAAATCAAATGAATACGTCTCTACTTCTTCCGATCACGCAGATGATAGTGATTCTGAATCAGATAACGATGACTTAATTTTATTGGCTAAAGGCTTAAGAAAATTCATGAGAAAGTCGTTTAGAAACAAAACTAAGGCTACTTCGACTAAAACAAATAAGAACAAGACAAACGACAAGGATGTTAAATGTTATGAATGCGGTAAACTTGGACATCTATCATATGACTGCCCTAATAAGGACAAGCAAACAAATAAATACCCTGACAAGGAACGGAACAAGAATAGACTCGTCTCAGAACCTTAGCAAAGGAAACAAGCTCTCAAAGCCTCCACTTGGAGTGATACATCGAATTCCGAGACTGAAACAGAAGAGGAGACTGCACAAGTATGCTTTGTGTCCAAAGCATCAAACGAGATATCATCTGACTCTGAGCCTTCTTATGATGATCTTTTTAGTCAGTACTTAGAATTGCATACATTCACTAAGACTCTTGCGAAAGAAAAGAAGCGATAATTGAAGATAAGAAACTATTAGAATCTTCTAACGAGAATCTTGTCGCTCAATTAAACGATTCAAAAGAAGAGTCATCATGTATCATTACTGCATTAAAGACAGAGATCTCATCATTGACCATGCAAAATAATGAAATGAAATCCGAGATTTCAAGTTTGAAATCAAGGAATACAGACTTAGAGAAAATGATGAAACAGTTTGATACGGGATCTAACATGCTAGATCGTATTATCTTATCACAAAAGCATGATAGTGATAAAACAAGTTTAAAATACATTGAAACAAATGAAGTATCCATTAAACCAACCAAGTTTGTAGTGTCTAAGAAAGTAGACACCCCAAAACCAAATACGGCGTCTAAGATGACACAAAGACCCCCTCTCCCCTCATCTCGTCATACTTCTTCCTCATATCATGCGAAATACAATTTTGTGCCATATAGATATGAGAAGAAACAAGTGATGCATACACGACATTCATTTCATCCATCTAGATCATGCACTACGCACACTAACACAAGGACATACCAAAAACGTCCTACATATAATGAGTATAAAGGAGTTCTTGGCCAAAGGCCTAAAGTGCACTCGCCACATGTCTACTACATTGCACCTTCATCTACATTCTTGCTATTTGCTAGACCAAGAAGGATCACCCAAGTATGGGTACCGAAAAGTACTTTTACTAAGAGGTGAATAACTAACTCATAAGGACCCAAAATTAAAAGGGTACCTAAATCATTTTTGCACATTGCAGGGAACCCACACATCAAAAGATACATCAATCAAATGGTTCCTTGACAGTGGTTGCTCGAGGCACATGAAGGGTGACCCGAGCCTATTCACGAAATTGAAGAAGGTCACAAAAGGCGGATTCGTGACCTTTGGAGACAGCAACGAAGGCAAGATCATCAGAAAAGGTACAATTGGAAACCCAAGCACTCTTCAAATCTCCAACGTCTTTTTGGTAAGCAACTTATCATATAATCTTCTTAGCATTTCGCAATTCATTGACAATGGTTTTGATGTGTGTTTTACTCACCCATATTGCAATATAATAAATAAAAATGGAGAAATAGTCTTAAAAGGAAAACGGGAAGGAAACATTTTTACACTTTCTATGGATGATATGTTAGACGCTAAGATTAAATGCTTCATGTCAAATGAACCTAATGTAAATTTGTGGCATAGACGTTTAGGGCATATTGGCATTTCTACACTAGAAAAACTCCAACGGAAGAACCTAATACGAGGATTACCTACACTTGATTTAGACAACTTTCAGTTGTGTGAATCTTGTATAAAAGGCAAACAAACACGCGAGTCACTGATACCTAAAAACGAAATAAGCACGACTAGAGTTTTAGAATTACTACACATTGATTTGTATGGTCCTAGTCGCACTATGAGTCTTGGTGGACGTCACTATGCTTCTGTAATTGTTGATGATTTTTCTCGTTATACTTGGACTTTGTTTCTGGCACATAAGGATGATAGTGCCATTGAGATTGCGAAACTAATAAAACAACTTGAAAATCAATACGGTGTCAATGTGAAAAAGACAAGAAGCGATAGAGGCGGTGAATTTAAAAACAAGGACATGATTTCATTTTGTGAAGAAAAAGGAATTAAACACGAGTTTTCGCCACCTAGAACTCCACAATTAAATGGAGTAGTAGAAAGAAAGAATAGGACATTACAAGAAATTGCTAGAACTATGTTGTGCGAAAATAAATTGCCTAGATCTTTGCGGGCGGAAGCCGTAAACTGTGCATGCTATATAATAAATCTCTTGTCCATTAGAAAGAAAATAAATAAGACGCCTTATGAGATATTAAATGATCGCATGCCTAAAATTGACTATTTTCGTGTGTTTGGATGCACATGCTTTGTTTTAAATACAAAAGATAATTTAGATAAATTTGAATCCAAATCAATTGAATGCATCTTTTTTGGGTATTCTGTGAATTCAAAAGCATATAGGTGTTATGATTCTCTCACTAGACAAATTCTAGAATCTATTCATGTGAAATTTAATGAATTTGGTGAGATTGAAAAAGATAAAGAATATGATGATGATTTTGAATTGAAACTCGTGTTGAATGATGATGATGGCACGTTTGATATGCATGATATGCATGATACACTAGAATTGCATGATCACTTAGAAATGCATGAGAACGTAGAAAATAATCAACCAAGATGGCACAGATATCACCCACACGATCTCATCATAGGCGATATCACACACGGTGTGCGTCCATGTAGAAGAATAAATCCGGAAGAAATAAATCAATTTCATGCTATGATTTCCGAAATTGAACCTAAAAATGTGCATGATGCTTTGAGTGATTCTTCTTGGATTGATGCTATGCATGACGAACTTAATCAATTTGTTAGAAATGACGTATGAGATTTAGTGCCACGACCATAAGATAAGACCATAATAGGTACAAAGTGGGTGTTTAGAAATAAAATGAATGAAGAAGGAAAAGTTGTTAGAAAGAAAGCTAGACTTGTAGCACAAGGCTATAATAAAGAAGAAGGAATTGATTATGATGAAACATTTGCACCCGTAGCATGTTTAGAAGCTATACGACTTTAACTTGCCATTGTTTGCATGAAAGATTTTAAACTATATCAAATGGACATGAAAAGTGCATTCTTAAATGGATTTATACAAGAAGAGGTATATGTGAAACAACCACCCGGTTTTGAAGATTTGAAACATCCCGATCACCTGTACAAACTAAAGAAGGCACTATACGGACTAAAGCAAGCACCTAGAGCATGGTATGATCGTTTTACTACTTTCCTTTTAGAAAATGGTTTTAAAAGAAGCAATATAGATAGTACATTATTTTTGAAACAAGATAAATCAGATTTACTTATTATTCAAATTTACGTTGATGACATCATTTTCGGCTCAACCTCTCATAAACTTGTTGAAGATTTTGAAAATTTCATGAAATCTGAATTTGAAATGTCTATGGTTGCAGATTAAGCAAACGAGTAAAGGCATTCACATAAGCCAAGCTAAATATGTAAAAGATATGATTAAAAAGTTTAATTTTGAGAATTTAAAACCATCCCCCACCCCTATGAGTGTTACTACTAAATTAGATAAAGATGAACATGGTAAGGATTTTGATAATGCCTTATATAGATCTATGATTGGCTCTTTGCTATATCTTACTGCTAGTAGGCCTGACATCATGTTCAGTGTACGTATGTGTGCACGTTTTCAAAGTCAACCCAAGGTGTCTCACAATAATGCGGTAAAAAGAATATTCTGATATATTAAGCACACACCCACCTTAGGCATTTGGTATGATAAAGATTGTGACTTTAATTTGCATGCCTACACTGACGCTGATTATGGTGGATGTAAGATAGATAGAAAAAGCACGAGTGGCACTTTCCAATTTATAGGAAATTCACTTATTTCATGGTTTTCCAAAAAGCAGGCAAGCTCAGCTTTATCCACTACTGAAGCTGAGTACATGGCACTTAGTCTTTGCTGCACACAATTACTATGGATAAAACAACAGCTTTCGGACTTTGGAATTACCATAAATAAAATTCCTATATATTGTGATAGTATGAGTGCTATTAACCTATCTAAGAACCCCGTGTTACACTCTAAGGCCAAGCATATAGAAGTACGCTATCACTTTCTTCGTGATCACGTAAATAATGGTGATATTGTCATAGATCACAGACGCACAGAGGCACAAGTAGCGGATATCTTCACTAAAGCCTTAAATCAAGCCACGTATGAAAATCTTTGTTCTAAATTAGGCATGATTTCTACTGATTTGATTTGATTATCTTTCCATATTTACATGCATTTTTGATTGACTTTCCAAAATAAAGGGGGAGAGAATGCATGATTTAAGGGGGATAGAGAAACTGAGCGAGAGAGAAACTGATTGCATAAATCAAAGGGGAGCGGATTTGAAATTTGAAATTCAAAATTTGAATTTATGCATGATTGAAGGGGGAGAGATAAGATTTAAATTATGAATGTAGGTTATTTTGAGTGATTTCAAAATACATGATTTAAACATGTTACAATGAAATGCATGACATATTGCATAAAACTTGCCTTATGTAGTTTATATATAATGTTGTCGTACTAACGAGCCATGAAGCTTTAAAGCTTACATCAAATGGAAAACATTTGTTGTGTTTGAACTATTTTCAGGTGCCACCATTAATGAACTAAACTAGTTCATTAAGTGAAGTACTTAGTTAATTAAACTAAGTAGTAAAGGAAGCAATATTTGGAAAAGGCACAAAGGCAACAAGTTGAAGAAAGGAAAGTTCTCCCTCTCCTCTCCACACTTATCACACGCTAATATATGTTTTTTTTTATAAAAATATTCTTTATTCATGAGAAAAAACCTCACTTATGGTGAGGAAAACCTTATTACAATCATCAAAGTATGCGAATAAATAAAATAATGAACTAATGATAACATATCTCCAGTCGTATATGATATGCCGCATTAAAACCTTGCCAGGAAAAACCACCCTTGTGGATAAAACCCTGGCGAAGGAAAAAGCGTACATATTTATACGGCCGTCATTGATATGTGTGAAGTCTAAGATGGAGTACAAATGTGTGATTGTTGTAGGTGGAGATGTGAGCTTTTGTCGCCAGTTGAAGCCATGGACGTCATCGCGTGAGTTGTCCTTGTCCAGGAGATGCCATACCTCGGAAAAAATCGAAAAAGAAATTATGCCGGTGATGGTGAACATCCAAAGAAAACAAAAGAGAAATGTCAGACACATACCAATGTCGCCTTGACAAAGCCGTTGCCAAGGCGACAAGTTTATATATGGTCGCTGAAGAGTATGTGTCGCTGAGTCCATCAGTGTAGGATAGCAGGATTCCGCCACGAATTTATATACTCCTAACCATGCAAGAGCAAGCATAAAGAGGCAGTTATGATGCAAGAGGAAACCGGCTAAAACATACGTCCAAAGATAATAATACATACCAAGCCTGCCTGAATCCCGTAGGAGACAGGCAGGGAGATGTGAGAAACGCCAATCCATGCGGAAGACTATAATATATTAAACAACACGCAAGTGAACTGATGAAAGATCCAACATGATAGCAGCTCGCACCAATGAAGGAAGAGTTTGGGATGAATAATATTGGGTGATGGGGTCCAGCATTGCATGTTGGGATAAATAATGAGCCGCCATATTAGCCTCTCGGTAGATGTGATGATAATCAAGCCGGTGGAGATGTATAAGCGTGTGAAGTAGCCGGAGATAATAATTACCTTGAACCAGCTGCGTGTGGGACAGCCGAGAAATCATTTGGGCACAATCAGATTCCAAGGTGACGTTACGATGTAGAGGGAGAAAGTATAAAAGACCAAATAGTGCTGCTTGAATCTCAGCATGTAATGGTGTAGCTAGAGGCAGCCGGAACGAGATTGCTCCCACACAACATCCCATGTGATCGCGTAATATCGCACCCCCTGCTGCATATTGTCTGCCGACTGCCGCATCTGTATTCAATTTCAGTCGTCCTGATGGTGGACATAGCCAGCGAATTAGCGTAGGCCGTGGAAGCTTCAGCGATGGCAGCCAAGAGAAATATCGTCTAGGATCAGCAGCAAGTTTAGTGCCCGATATTTTTTTGCACCAAATGGTAATGTCATAGCGGACTGAAGCCTGAAGGGATGTCAGTGTAATATTCGTTTGCTCTCCATAAACCAATGATGTATATCCACGCCATATATTGTACAAGATAATTCCCGGAATGATGATTCTGAAAACGCCAATAAGAGATGTAAATGATGAACGATACCACCAAGCAAGTATATATTGGCGCAGTTGCATGGACGATGGTAGAGGACAGTGTAATTCGCCAGCATAATAATTCCATAAGCGTCGCACATACGAACAATACAAGAAAATGTGATCTGCTGTCGCTGACTCTCGCTTACAGAATGGGCATTGAGTTGGTTTTGAAGTAATGTATCTGCCCATATAATCCTCGAATGGGAGTGCAGAGTGAAAAAGGCGCCATAAGAAGATTCTAACAACTGGGCCATGCTGCTTATACCAAATGAACTTTGCCGAGAGAAGGTTTGAATGAGGTACACGACAAGCATCATATGCGCTGCGCAATGTAAATTCTCCTGTTGGCGTGTGTAGCCATGTGAGATGCATGCCATTGCCTGCAGACTGTGAGAGACAGAAAGGGTGTATACGACAAATAAGTTTCCAGATTGGTGAATCTGGCAAACGTGGCAAATAATCTCCCCGAAGACCATATTTTTCATGCATATATTTGCTCCAAAGTGTAGATCGTTGCTGATAGGACCACCAAATACGACATTGATAAGCTTGCTGCAACGTGTTTAAGTCCCGAATCCCTAATCCTCCTTCTTCCTGAGGCACGCAGATAGCTTTCCAAGAAACCCAGTGGTAGCGTGGACCCCAATAAAATGACGCCATTTTCCGATGTATGATCTGAATGACTGATTTAGGTAGCCCACCAGATGCGAGAATATGTAGAGGCAATGCTGATATAACAGAGCGTAACAAAACTAAACGACCAGCAGACGAAAGTAAACGAGAGTGCCATCCATGGAGCCTGTCATCAATATGCTGTAATAGAGGAGCATAGTATCTGGCGCGGGAAATACCTTTATGTAAATAGGAGCCAAGGTATTTAAAAGGTAAAGAAGTACATTTCATATGAATGATGTCTTCTAAATTCCTTCGCTGCCTGGACGACATAGTAGTAGATAGAATCATACTGCTTTTTTGAAAATTAACTTTTTGTCCAGAAGCAGTTTCATATTGAGTGAGGAAGACATGAAACCGACGTAGGTTGTGCTGTGAACCCCGTAAAAATATCAATAAGTCATCTGCATATGCCAAATGTGTTATAGTAAATGGTATTCGGCCTAAGCGAAAAGGTTGTAGGTACCCTGCTGCTGTTAATGCCTTCAATCCTCTGCTAAATCCCTCTGAAGATAAAATAAACAGCAACGGAGATAGAGGATCCCCTTGCTTTACACCTCTATATGGCCGAAATGTTGAGGATGGCTGTCCATTAATTAGGACTGCTAATGTGGTTGCCCGCAAGTGGTTAAGAATAATCCGTATGAAAAAAACCAGAGAAACCAAAGGAGCACAATAATTTTTCCAAGTATTCCCAACTTACTCTATCAAATGCTTTCATCATATCCAGTTTCAAACATACCTGTGAACCGCCCTTATCCATCATATGTATCATTTCCCTAGCCAGAAGCACTTGTGTTGAAATGTCAGAGCCAGGAAGAAAACCGGTTTGTTCCGGCGAGACTAAACGTGAAAGGATAGTGCCCAGTCGACTAGCAATTATACGGGTTCACAATTTGCTCAGAAAATTAGTCAAACAGATTGGTCTGAAATCACTGAATGTAGCAGGAGATTGTTTCTTAGGAATCAGTGTGATTGACGCAGATGCCATCACTTGAGGCTATGGGATACCAAGAAAAAATTCCTGAACTGCTTTTACCACATCAGTATGAATGATTGGCCAACAGAATCTATAAAACTGCCCATTAAACCCATCAGGACCAGCTGCACTAGAAGGATCTAAATGTCAAACTGCCTCTTTGATTTCAGGTTCCATGGGTATTTGCGTGAGTAGCATATTATCCTCCAAAGACACCACCCGGGGAATGTGACAGAGAATGTTCTCATAATTATGTGTATGCTCGCAGGCAAATAGTGATGTGTAAAAAGATACTGCTTCAGTCATAATGTCATCTTGTGTAGTGTACTGGACGCCATTAACATTATGTATTTGTTGGATTCGTAATTGCAATCGTTTTCCTTTGACAATAGAATGGAAATAACGGGTATTAGCGTCACCTTCATGTAACCATCTGACCCGAGATTTTTGCTTCCAAAACTGCAATTTATATGAGGATGCTTGGAGATAATCAGCTTTTGCTTTATGATATAGAATTCTGTTTGTTTCAGTAGAAGACTCATCCCAGTTTCGCTCTGCATGTGACAGTGCCGACTCAGTCTGCTGAACATTGGAAAAAATATTGCCAAAGATCTCTTTGTTCCACCGTTGGATGTCTCTCTTTAAACTGGATAATTTAGAATAGAAACCATACATGCCACCCGTAGTAGGATAACTTGCCCAAGCATTTTTGACATAATTATGAAAGTCCGGATGGAGCAGCCATGAATCCAAAAAACGAAATGAACGACGTCCCGAGGACTGATTTAGACGGCATTTAAATAACAATGGTGATGATCAGATGTGATGCGTGGCAGATGAGTGAACTGCAAGTCCTCAAATGTATCCTGTAAAGCCGAATTTATAAATAACCAGTCTAATCTGTGACGTACTCTGCCCAGTCCTCTACCATCTGTCCAAGTAAACTTAGACCCATGAAATTGTGGTGACATCAAACCGCACGACTCAATACAATCATTAAAATCCTGTAAAGCAGAGAGAGATGGCTGTGATCGGCCTTCATGATCAGACAGGCTTCGAAATGTATTAAAATCTCCCCCAATAATCCAAGGCAGTGTAGATGTCTCTGAAAATGTGCATAAAGAGTGCCATAATGCACGGCGTTGCAAGAGAGTATGCTTGCCATAAACTATAGACATGACAAACGAATACTGCATTGGCTAAAAAAGTAATGTAAAGTGCATCACTTGATCATCATCCTACACTGAAATCAACTGGAAATCTGAGTCACGCCAGAAAACTGAGATTCGTTTTGACTGAGATGCAAAAGAATTAGAAAAACCAAAATCTAAAGCATAGCAAATAATATTGACAGGTGAATGTTTTGGCTCTATCAAAGCAAGAAAATTTAAACGATGCTCACGAATTAGCCGATGCAATCTAGGGAGAGAGGCACGCATGCCCCTTATATTCCATATCATTATATTCATTGAGAAAGAGTAGTGTTACTTCCCTGAATTGCGTGAGACGCACTGCGTGTGAGCACAATAATGGAGGTAATGGAGGAAGATCCTTCCTAGAGCGACGCTGTCTACGTGGAACAACAAGAATAAATACCGCTGAGTCATCTGTGTCCTGCAATCGTGAGATAAGGGTATCCGGGTCTTGTGTTGGGGCCATGTGCTGCATACAACGGACAACCTCATCCGGGACTATCGGAATGTCAAAGGGAGGTTCCGCAGTTGGAAGATCAGTATCTGAAGAATGGCCTATATCACAAGCATCCGAAGAATCTGGCAAAGTAGCAGTGACTGCATCGTCGGGCATGGCGACCTGGATATCGGTTGGGGCGGCCGAGAGATCAGTTGGTGGTTGTGAGACAGGAGGGAGTATTGGTTCATCCACTGGAGTTGTTGTAAGCGGTTCTGATGGTTTCTTTTTTATTGGGGTCCAACGCTGCAGGGGACGGCGTGGAGGTGGCGGAGGTGGAGGAGGTGGTACCGTGGACGACTTTTGAGGCGGACATGAGGATGCAATATGTCCTAAACGTCTGCATGTTGTACAAAATAATGGCAAGTCTTCATATTCAACAGCCTGCAGAATAAACCGATTTTTGGCCTGCAAATATATTTTCCTTGGTGACTCTTGAGAAACATCAACTTCCACACAAACCCGAGCAACTGACGGACGTAATCCATCGGTCATGGCAATATCAAGTTTAAGAGGGGAACCAATCGGGCGAACTATTTCAAACAGTGCCTCTTTACGATGAAGATGAATAGGTAAACCAGGCAATGCAATCCAGACAGGAACAATAGGTACATCCGTAGTTGGATCAAAGTCGACTGTCCATTTCGTAATTCGCATATGGCATCCGGAGATATGCCATGGCCGACGATAAAAGCAACGCAAATAATCAGCCTCATTTTGGAATTTTAGCAGGATATGAGTTTGATCTATTAGGGTAATCCGGAGATCATGATGAAAGCCAATTTTCTCAAAAACATCACGTATGACCTTCAATGGAGGTCTGCCATACCAGAATGTACCAACCAATGCATATTTGAAAGGAGCAGCGAGGGCATCAATTTCCGAATCCAAGAAGGAGATTAAAGGGATACCTTTGTATCGTGATACTGTCTTCGGTGAAATGTTGATCTTTTCGGCGGAGGAAGAGCCGGCAACAACAGCCGCAAAAGATGGCGGTGAATTCTCCATAATCGCACATAGCAGCGAATGAAGAGATCACAGTAGCGAAAGAGATTGAGAATGAATTGAGAGATGACAACAGATTGAGGGTTGATCTGTTCGGCGTCTGAAAGAGAACGGCGGCGGCGAAAGCCGCCGGAGAGCTTAGGCGGCGGAAGTCGTTTTCGCCAGAGAATATCGTATATCCACACGCTAATATATGTATATATATATATATAAGAAACTTTTTATTGAAATATCCTCACTTATGGTGGAGGGAAACCATATTACAATGAGTCTGCATAAGAAAATAAATGATGAAGCGAGCTAAGGAGTGTCAACCTCCAATCATATATGATATGTCGCATTAAAACCTTGCCAAGTAAAACCACCCTTGTGGATAAAACCTTGGCGAAGGAAAAAGCGTGCATATTTATATGATTGGAGCGATGAACTGATTTGAAGATGAAATATGAACAGACAATAATTGTGGAAGATGAGCAAAATCAACACCAAGTGGGTAAAGCAGTTCATGTCCCCTGGCCGATGGCGTGTTGGATTCAGGAGTGGAAGATATGTCCGATGTGATGTTGTGGAAGTGGCGCAGTCTATTGTAGAACTTGCAGGCACAACCAATGTCATGGAGGTAGTGCATAGACTCAATGCATTTGAAAAAGATCTCCAGGAAAATACTGTCCCCATATCACCTCATCAAGGAAGAAAGAAGTAGTTAAGAGTATCACAATAGAAAGAGTTAGATATACGCATAATGGAGTCCAGAACATACCAATGTCGTCTTGGCATAAGTTGAGCCAAGACGACAAAATATGATAAGTGGCACTGGATGTTGAGCGCGTCCCAATAGTATATGCAATCCTCATAGCCTCCTCCGTTAATATGGATCGTGGATCAGAAAGGATGAAAGAAACAGTTAAGAGTATCATCAGAATAAGAAATAAAAGTAGGCATAAAAGTTCCCAGAACATACCGATGTCGTCTTGGCACCGATTGAGCCAAGACGGCCAAATAAAATAAACGGCTCTGGGAGCAAGGAGTGACCCAATATTAGATATTCTTCTAGCCTCCCACATTGTCTGTGTTACGTTACACAGAAAACAGTAGCGGAATAAAGGCAGCATGTATTAATTACAGAAAACCGGCAGCTGATGATCCGTGTATATTGTGCCTCTCACTTCACATGGTAATGCTTGAGGAGTGCCATAGACTGTCAATCCCGCAAAATGATAGCCGTATCTTGCTAAACGATGGGCTGCCGAGTTTGCTTCCCTTGGACAATATTGTATGGTTGAGTGATTAAGACGAAGAAATTGTGCTGCTCTTGCGACATCCGAGGCTAAAGATCCTGTGATGCATGTAGCGTCAGCCAGCAGAGTAAGCATAGCTTGACAGTCAGTCTCCACTATAAGGCTGTCATAAAGTTGTGCATAGAACATGAGCGCCATTGTCATCGCATGGATTTCCGCACGTAATGGTCGTAAGGAAGGCAGCGGGAAGCAAATGGCCGAGACAAAATCTCCTTGATGAGACCTAAGAATAGCTCCCCCTGCTGAGAGGCGTTTGCCAATGGCTGCATCTACATTAAGTTTTAACTTACCAGATGGCGGGAATTGCCAGTGGACTATAGAAAGTCTTTTCATTCGGAGTGATGGAGAGAAGTGTTGAACCACCAAATGTGGGATTGTTTGCGCATACTTTTTCCCATTTATTGAGCAGCACCATGTGTAGATCGACTCTTTGACTCTCATGTATAAAATATCATAATCAAAACGTTCCTCACCAAATCTGCATGCTGCATAAGTTTTCCATATTTCCCATACTACAATGGAAGGAACAATTGACTTGAGTTGCCCCAACATAGTTGCTTGTGAAGATGTATACCACCATCGTAGTAAGTGAGCTCGTATTGTCCCAGATTGTGGCATCGGACCTGAGAAGGTTATTGAAATTTCCACCCAAAGTCGACGTATGACGGAGCAATGCAAGAATATATGGTCTTGTAGGTCATGACTATGACGACAAAACGCGCACTGTGAGGGGAAAACCATCAGCCAACCGCGAAAGTTATAAATCATCGGAAGAGAACGCGTCCAAAGCCTCCACAGGAATATTTTTTTGACCAGCAGGAGCTGTTTTCCACCAAATAAACTTTGTTTCTCGCTTCGTTTCTGCATGAGGATTGATAGTCTCATAAGCCGAGCGAATAGAGAACTGGCCATTTTCATCCGGAGTCCAATGAAGCATGTTGTGAGAGGTGTGGGTATGCATCTCCATATATTCGTTGATGCGACAAATTCTTTTCCATGTTGGAGAGTCATATATATGCGAATATATTGATTGACGTTGGCCATACTTTGTCCGACAATATTCTGCCCAAATCGTAGAAGAGTGGAAATATTTCCACCATAATAGGCAATCATACGCTTTATGCACATAAGAAAGATGACGAATTCCTAGCCCTCCAGCTTCAATGGGACGACACACTGAAGTCCAAGCTTGCCAGTGATGTCTTCCTTTCAAAAGGAAAGAAGCCATTTTACGGCTCAATATGTGAATGACGCCTTTTGGCAGTTTAGAGCTTGCAATTAAGTGTGTTGGCAAGGTATTGAGGACGTGCTTGATGAGAACAAGCCTCCCTACCATAGATAAAAATGCAGACGACCACGATGATAATTTTGAATCAAAATGATTGAGTAGTGAAGAGCAATACCGCGCTTTATTTATTCCCTTATACAGAAACGATCCCAGATATTTAATGGGTAAGGGCGTCGATCTCATGCCTAAGGCTGCCGTGGATGCTGAAATGGAAACACCTTGGCCCGCAACAAACTGGCTTTTATGGTAATTAACCAATTGACCAGAAGCTCTCTGATATGTATCTAGAAATTTACGAAATTTCCCCAAGATACATGATGCGCCATTAAGGAAAATTAACAAGTCATCTGCGAAAGCCAGATGTGAAACGCATGGGGTGCGACCAGCTTTGAACCCAATAATGTTACCGGTACTGACTTGGTAATTAAGGACTCTTGAAAAGCCTTCAGATGATAGTATGAATAAGAGGGGCGATAATGGGTCTCCTTGTTTGACTCCTCTACCAATTGAAAAAGAATCTGTTAGACATCCGTTGAGAAGAATATAGCACCTTGTAGCACTCAGATAGTTGATGATGATGCTAACTAGTTGTGCATCCATGCCCATGCAGCAAAGCAGTTGCTGCAAATAGCTCCAACTAACACGATCAAATGCCTTGGCCATGTCAAGTTTAATAATAGCTTGGCCACCTCTTGTTCTTTTATCTAAAACATGAGTCATTTCTTGCGCGAAAAGTACATGTTCTGTAATGTCCCTGCCTTTCATGAAAACCGCCTGTTCTAGCGAGATTATTTTTGGCAAAATTTTGCCCAGCCTCGATGCTAGTAAGCGCGTAATAGTTTTGGAAATAAAATTGGTAAGACAGATAGGACGATAATCTGCAAAAGTTTGAGGATTGCTCACTTTTGGGATGAGGATGAGAGATGCCGCTGCGACTGTTCTTGGCATGCGAATACCCAAATAAAACTCTTGTACTGCCTTATGAACATCGTGCTGAATCAAATGCCAGAAATGCCTGTAGAAGGATCCTGGGAATCCATCCGGGCCCGCTGCACTTGAAGGGCTAAGGTCCCAAACAGCTGCTTTAACTTCGGGTAACAATGGAATCTCCTTTAAAGCACTGTTATCGTCTGCTGTGATCAAGGGAGGTATATGGTGTAAAATTAGGTCACAGTCGGAAATTGGCTCTTCGGCGAAGAGCGTAGAAAAGTATCGAATAGCTTCCACTTTGATGTCAGCAGGCTGGTCAAGTTGAGTGCCATCCGGTTTATGTATGCTGCGAATTAGCTGGTGGCATCTCTTATTTTTAACTGTTTGATGAAAAACGGACGTGTTGGCATCGCCCTCTTTTAACCACTTGACATTTGCCTTTTGTTTCCAATATAAAAACGCACGTTTCTGAGCAAGATTTAACTCCGCCTTGCACTTATGATACTGTGCCCGAGAGGAATCCGTGGGATTAACATCATAGGCTTGTTCCGCCAATTTGACTTCAGATTCAGCAAGAGCTACTGCATCAAAGATATTCCCAAAGATATCTTTATTCCATTGTTTTAAGTCTTTGCGCAGGAGAGATAGCTTTCTATGCAAACCCCACAATCCTCCAACTGTTGAGTATGATAGCCATCTATGTGATACAAAATTATCAAAATCAGCATTTGTTGTCCACACATCTAAATACCGGAAAAGAGATGGTGGTCTTGGTGTGTCATTATCACAAATCAACAATAAAGGGGCATGATCAGAAGTCGCACGGGATAGATGATGGACTTTCGTGTATGAAAAGATATCAGAAAATGAGGTGGAACTCAAGAATCTATCAAGGCGCCGCCATATTCGTCCTAGTCCTCGTCCATCAGACCACGTGAATTTTGATCCTTGGTATGGGATTTCTTGTAATTGACAATGTTGGACGAAATCATTGAAATCTTGTAATGTACGCAATGATGGATTTGACCTGCCGTGGTTTTCCTCTAACGTACGAAATGTATTGAAATCTCCACCAATGAGCCATGGCGTGGTATTGTCTGCATGGAAATGTCTCAGTTCGTCCCATAAAACACGCCGTTGAGAGATAGAGTGACGTCCATACACTCCCGTCAACCAAAAACATTCTCCTGTTGCTAGCCAATTAAACTTCATGGAATGATGTTGTTGGCCAGGTTGCTCATCTTCCTTTTTAAGTATTGTTTCCTTTCAAAAAAACCAAATTTGATCATTACATGTAGAGAGAGCTTTAGAAAAACCCAGTTTCATCTGATACAAAGGTAAAGCAGTAGAGGTGTAACTTCGGTTCAATTACTATGACAATATAAATGTGATGCTTATGAACTAATGAATGGAGCCTATTAAATGAATTTCGTATTCCCCGCGTATTCCACAACAATATCTTCATTGAGATAAGGCATCAAAAGAATTTGAGATGTGCGCAGCACGTAACCTGGTTAAACGAGGAGATATGGGAGGATTTCGTCTTAAGATACGCGGCCCCGGATTTGGTTGAGTTGCAGAGGGATCATCATCTGCAGTTTCAGTAGCAATATTTGCATGATCTGATGCCTGGGCATCAACATATGTTGATTCAATTAAATTTGCAATTTCAGTGCATTGTCTCTCCTCATGTTCCCCCACTATATTATCTGCTAGGGTGGGCTCTTGTTCATTGTCCGAATGAGAAAATGATAGTGATGTCCCTGGTAAATCTCGACAAAGACAGTCGTCAATTCCTTTTAACCGAGAAAGGTCCTGTGCGTCTGAGACTGGTTGGCCGATGACCATTTCCGGTGATACGGGAATTGGGACGTCACCCTCTGACGGTGCTCTAGGGTGATCAGTTGGTGTGGAGACAAACTTTTTTGGAGTCCAGCGTTTTTTTTGCTCTTATCAGAGGAGTGTTCTTTAGGGTTAGTCAAAGGTGCATGCTCTTTGTCCATCTGTGACTTTGTAGCCTCCTGCTGCTTTCTGCAGTCTACAGCTACATGACCTAAACGGTAACAAGTTGCACAATATCGAGGGAGATCCTCATATTCTACATTCTGCGCAATTATTCTTGATGATGTTTGAATAAAAACTCTTTGCGGCAGTTCTTTTGAGACGTCTAATTCAATGCAAACCCTCGCAACAGGAGGACGATTTAGCGTTGCCGTTGCATTGTCAAGTTTCAATGGCTCACCTAGCATGGACGCAACTTGAAAGAGCGCATATTTCCTCTGCATATGTATTGGAAGACCTGGAAAAGAGACCCATATCGGAACGATCGGAACTTCAATGGCTGGATCATAATCTGGCGTCCATTTTGTGATGCGCATTTGCCTGCCAGAAATAATCCATCCACGTCGAGTAAAGCACCGGGTGTAATCTTGTTCATGGTCGAAATGCAGAAGGATGTGTGTAGGATCCAAAAGGCCGACCTTTACATGTCCTGCAAAACCAATTCTGTCTATGGCGGCACGTATAGTTGCAATCGGCGGCCTTCCGTACCAAAACGTACCAACCAATGTAAAACGATATGGGGCAGCAAGAGACTGAATTTCTTCATCAGAGAATGTAATCATTGGGCTACCTTTGAATTTCTGAACTGGTTTAGATTGAATGGGCGTTGTGGGAGAGGTGAAGAGCGACGCAAAAGAGCGATCAGGAACGATGTGCGCCGCCATATTGTTGGGATTGATCGCCATGACAATACGGTGTATGGGTGGTTGTGAAATGCAGAAGATGATGGAAGAAGAAGAATTGGGGGAAGAGGTAGCGTGGAGGTGATTGCGAGAGGCGACTACGCCGCCCACTAGATGAGATCGCCGGAATGTGGGGCTTTAATCGCAAGCTATCATACCTTCGCAAGGATTTAAAGCAGTGGAATAGAGACACCTTTGGAAACATACTTGATGCCGTTTCCAATGCAGAAACATAAGCCAAAATAGCGGAGCATCTTTATGACAGTAGCCCTACCGATTCCAGTCGTCAACTATATCACCAGAAAGTGGCAGAACTACGTCTTGTGCAGAAACGTTCCTTTCTTTATTGGAAGCAGAAGGCCAATGTGAAGTAGTTAAAAGATGGAGATGCAAACACCTCATTCTTCCACTAAACAGTCAAACAAAAGCACTGCCGCCAGCTCATTCGTAGCATCAAGAAAATGGATGGTACTGAGCTCATCCAGCCGGCAGATATCAAGGATGAAGCAATTTGATTTTTCACAAATCTTTATACCGACGAGCCAGTAGCGAACTGTGATTCAATCCTACAGTATATACCATCCCTTATCACTGCGGATGACAACAGTGCCTTGAAGGCAATTCCTTTGCTAACCGAAGTTAAGGCAGCAGTTTGGGATCTCAGCCCCACAAGCGCTGCAGGTCCGGATGGCTATCCAGGATCTTTTTATCGACATTTTTGGCACTTGATACGGAACGACGTGCACAAAGCAGTACAAGAATTTTACTTGGGTGTTCGTATGCCCAAGGCCGTTGCAACAGCCTCCATCATACTTATTCCGAAGGTAAACAATCCCCAAATGTTTGCAGACTATCGTCCCATATGTCTTACTAATTTCATTTCCAAGGTCATCACGCGTTTGTTAGCGACGCGGCTGGGCAACATCTTGCCAAAATTAATCTCTCTGGAACAAGCTGGCTTCATGAAGGGTAGAGATATCACAGAACAAGTGTTATTAGCGCAAGAGATGGTCCATGTCTTGGATAAACGGACAAGGGGTGGACAGGTTGTTATTAAGTTGGATATGGCCAAAGCGTTTGACCGTGTAAGTTTGAGGTATCTTCAACAGCTGCTTCAACAACTGGGTATGGATGATCGATTAGTCCGCATCATTATTAACAATTTGAGTCACACCAGATGCTCCATTCTACTAAATGGTTCTCTTACAGAATGTTTCTCTGTGAGTAGAGGTGTTAAACAGGGGGACCCCTTATCGCCATTGCTATTCATTCTATCATCCGAAGGATTTACTCGAGGGCTCAACTATCATGTACAGTCTGGAGGGATACATGGTTTCAAGGCAGGCCGGACGCCTTGTGTTTCACATTTGGGTTTTGCCGATGATCTATTAATTTTTCTCAATGGCTCCCTGCGCAATTTACGAAAGTTTCACACCTTTTTAGACACATATCAACAAGCCTCAGGGCAACTGGTCAATTATCATAAAAGCCAATTTGTTGCTGGACAAGGGGTTTCGGTCACTGCATCAACCGCAGCCTTGAGCATGAGATCTACATCCCTACCAATCAAGTATTTGGGTTCTTTCTTGCATAAGGAGATAAACAAGGCCATGTACTGTACTACCCTCCTCAGCCACTTTGACGCCAAACTAGCTTCATGGTCGACTACCTTCTTATCTATGGCGAGAAGGCTTATACTCATCAAACATGTGCTCAATACTTTGCCTATACATCTAATAGCTAGCTCTAGACTTCCAAAAGGGGTAATTCACTGTTTAAGTCGCAAAATGGCTTCCTTCTTTTGGAAAGGACAACATCAATGGCAGTCTTGGTCTTCAGTATGTCGGCCAGTGGAATATGGCGGCCTTGGAATTCGACATCTCTTGCACATTCAAAAGGCATACGATTGTCACATATGGTGGAAATATTTCCACTCCAGCACATTGTGGGCAAAATTCTGCAAAACAAAATATGGTCGCCGTCAGTCAGTTTCTTCGCATATATATGACTCTCCAACATGGAAACGCATCTATAAAATAAATATATACATAGAGATGCATACTCACACCTCCAATAATTTGTTACATTGGACGCCAGATGCACATGGTCAATTCTCCATTCGTTCTGCCTACTCGTTGATAGTTCCTCATGAAGAATCAAGGTTAGAGTCAAGATACATTTGGTGGAAGACCACGCACTCACAGCAGAAAATTTTTTTGTGGAAACTTTGGTATCATTCGCTCCCAATGGTGGATAACTTTCGTAGATGGATGGTGGTTTACCCTTCGCAGTGTATCTTTTGTAGATGCGATCATGATAGACAGGACCATGTCTTCTTACATTGCGTTTCCATTCGGTCTCTATGGGTGGATATCTCAATTATATTCTCTGGTCCCATGCCACGATCATCAACCATCAAGGCTCACCTTCTCTTTTGGTGGCGTACGTCGTCTCAAGCTACAATGGCGGGTCAACTAAGATCAATTGTTCCATCTCTAGTAGTGTGGGAAATTTGGAAAATGTATGCAGCATGCAGATTTGGGGAAGAAAACTTCGCTTATGAGAGGTTGCATACACGGATCAAAGACTCGATCTACACGTGGTGTTCATCTATTAATGGGAAAAGATTTGCGTAGGCAATTCCACAGCTCATTGCTCAGCGATTCTCACCACCATTGCGCATGCAGAGACTATCGGTAATTAAGTGACATTGTCCCCCGCCTGGAAGATTTAAACTAAACGTTGATGCTGCCATAGGGAAACATATGTCGGCAGGAGCTGCAATTTTGCGAACAGATCAGGGAGTGTTTCAGTCAGCAATATGCTTTCCTTTGCCTTCCTTACAGCCTCTACGGGTAGAAATACACGCTATGACAATCCCATTAATGTTCTTTGCACAACAGTATGATGGCCTAGTGGTGGAAACAGACTGTCAAAATCTTATCAAACTGCTTGCCACCAATCGTCAGCTCACAGGCTCCTTGGCACTAGGCATCACTCGCGAGTCACGCTTCCTCAGTCTAAAGGGCTCTACTATTCAATTCTATCCGCGTGAAGCAAATTTAGCAGCGCATAGGCTCACCAGATATGGATATTCATCAGCAGGAATGACAGTATACAGCACATCTCAACAACTACCTGGTGAAGTACGTGGAGCAATACTGATGGATCACCAATTGCCTACGTTCAGAGATTGATACATGACATCTCACTCTTCATACTGTTGTCTGTGTTTCATGGCACAGACAACATGGGTGCGTACTCTTTACTGGCTTTTCTTATGTATGCTTGTTAGCTTGGGTGTTAATCATTGCTACACTCATTATTGTTTGTCTCTGCTGACGGTGCTCGCTTGGACCTGCTGGACAACTCCTGACGTTTCGGAGGGTGAATCATTCACGGCTCATTCCAAGTCAACAACTTCTTTTCCCAGTAGCGTAAATCTATGGGTGTCGTCTTGGTTTCGTTTAGAGCCAAGACGACTTCGATACGTACTGGGTTATGTTTACTTCATGCATTTCATGTGCTCATTTCTCATTTCTAATCTCTATCTCTATTTATCGCGAGATACATGGATGCATACTGGCGGTTGGCACATTCAATTGGCATGTCAGAAGAAGGAGGCATTATATCTTTATCGACTCACATTTCACATATCCAGCAATGACGTGAGAGCAATTGCAACACATACACAGGCGGCCCAGGGACTCTCCCCAGCATTCACCTATTTATTTTCATTTGCATCAATGTACGACGTTTTTCCCAGACATATAAATATGTACGCTTTTTCCTTCGCCAAGGTTTTATCCACAAGGGTGGTTTTACTTGGCAAGGTTTTAATGCGGCATATCATATATGACTGGAGACACGTCATCATTAGCGCTTTGTATCACTTATTTTCATACTCTGACTTTTGTACTATGGTTTCCCTCCGCCACAAGTGAGGTATTCAATAAAATCAAAACTTTCGAATATATATATATATACACACACACACACATATATATATATACATATTTTCAAATTTTTTGAAAAAGGCACATACACATTTATTCCAACGTACTACGGACACGTTATATATTTTACGTACGTACATTAACGTCACACCATTGTACTTAACTCATATTTACGAGTATATTCAGGTCATATATCATATGATATAAGTCATGGTGATGACAAATTTAATACGTCACGTTAAAAGGTTATAAACCGAAAATTATCGTATCGGGCGAATACCGAAACTTCACCAACGTGTCACGTACTTGCTATAAATAGATGGCCAGCCCCTACACTTCAATAATGGCCACAAATTTCGTGGCTTTCATGATATGTACAGACATAAAATCATTCCATGTTGGCACACACAAATCACCCCACATTAAGGCCAAATTGTGGAGATTCTAATTTCAATTTTCCAATTTCAATTTTGTCACATGGTTTAGGCGCCACTTTAAGATCAGCCTAAGTGCTGAATATTAAAATTTAATTTGTGTATATTATGTGTAACGTAATATATATAACATGTGCAAAAATTTGGAATTTAATTAGAGAAAAGTTGGGTAATCGATAAACGTTGAAAATTCGGTTTTCTACGTACACGACACATGGAACGTTTTTGGCATATCATATAACATGTATCTAGACACTTTTTACATATTTCATACATCTCAAAGTATTCTAGAAAATTCAATTAAGGGCTGATTGGAATATACCATGTGTGTATAATTAAATGTGCACTATTTTACAAAGTTTGCAAAAATAAAATTCAGCACATGTATCTACACATTCACATGCCTAGCTCAGCTGAATTGGAGCATATGTGGAGTCTTGTTGGCAACTTTATTGGTCAAGAATGAACCATACAATGTTGGTGACTAAAAGAAAGGAACTACAAAAGGTAACATTCTAAATCTTGACACAATTGTGACACATGCTGAAAATTCAGCATGTGTACAAATGGCTGGCCGAAATTCTCACTTTAATGAGCCATATTTTGTTGTCTTGAATCATGTGGATAATTGGCAGATAATATGAAAGTGTTTTGAATATTCTGTGGAAACAAATAAGGTGATATTTTTAAATATACCACATGTTGAAATTTTCAGCATGTGTGGATGAATGTTGGACGATTTTTTGGCCTCATTGGTGTCTAATTTTTATTCCATAAATGATAAGAATATTGTGTACTAAATGCTGATTGAATTATTCTTTGACTTCTTGGATTAAATCAATGTAAAATTGGCAATATTTTGAATAAAAGGTGAATGTTACACACGCTGAAATTTCAGCATGTGCAAGAGACTTTATGGCCGATTTTTTCAAGGTAATTTGGAGAAAATTGTCTTGCTAATCTTGTGTGATGATCTTGGGAATTATGGTAACTATTTTATGATTATTTTGGCACATGTATTAAGTGTTATTCTCAGATTTGTCTAGTCATCAAGTGATGACAACATCCAACCAATCAATGAGTGCCAAGTAAGCAAGAGCTTAATGATCATCCAATGAGGAGATGCTAAGTAAGCAAATACATGTCACAATGATACCATACACTCTTCCAAAGACTTAGAAGATAATTTTCAAGAGGGGAAGAGCATCGAGGGGGGAGGCCACATTGTTAAAAAGGAAGGAAGAGGCAAAACAAAAAAACAAGAACAAGCCTTGCAAATTTGAAAGATCAAAAACGTTTTAGCCTTCTCTTCTACACTCTCTTTCCTTCTTCTCTCTAAAAGCCTATTGTACAGATATTCATGTACTTGAATAGGCTTCATATAGTCCACCACATATTCTTTATCATTGTAAAAGATTGATCAGGTGTGATCAATCTTGCACTTGCGAGGTGGTGGTGTTCGTGACAGTTGTATTCTCATACAAGGTTTGTAAAGGGTTGGAGTTGGTGTGTAACTCCATCAACCCTGTGGTAAGGTTTTACTTTGTGTTGTGTGTTTAGTGCTAACCGAGGAAGGTGTCCTTGAAGACTAGAGTAGGTTGTTTATAACCAAACCAGTATAAAATTCTTGGTGTCATTTACTTTCAGCACTTGCTTTCAGTTTCAGCACTGTTTATCGTTTTTGATCACGTTTGTAAAAATAGTAAACGAATTTCAAAAATTACAAAACTTTCCAGAATCATAGCCACACGTCTTCAGGTTAATTTGGCATAAGGTTCTGAGACTAGTGCAGTCTGATTTTCAAGCTTGCAAAGGTTGAGACTTTGATTGTATTTGACTAACCTACCAAAAGAATTTTTCAAAACTGTTTCCACCCATATAACTAAAACTAATAAGGGGTTAGTCTTTAAATTTTCAGAGCATTTGGAGTTGCGTACAAATAGGAATTAATTTTTCAAATCAGTCTACCGTTTCTGGTAGATTTGTGCAATTTGACCACCAACGATTTTTCAAGGGGTCAGAGGTTGAATTTTCATCTGAAAGTTTTAGGAGATACTCAGAACATCTGAGGCTATGTTCTCTCCAAATTTCAGAATTTTTGAAGACCTGCAACCTAGTTTTCAAAACGTTTTAAAACTGGTCCTGAAAACAGAAACTATTTTCAGAAGTTGAGTTCTTGGTTAAAACTATTTTAAAAACCACATTTTCCGCACCAACTATTCAACCCCCCCCCCCTTCTAGTGGTGCCTTGCAGATCCTACAGCTATTCCTTGGTTCTTAGCTCAAAAAAGTTTGGTCTACTTAGTTCTTGGATGAAGGGGGATGTTGTAGCTATTGTTTTGGATGAGTGTATAAGATGAAGAGAAGAAATTTTCCTCGTTGCTTTTGCTTGTAACTCTCGGCCAAATGAGTGGAAATGGATGCTTGGAAGACTTGTTTCTTTTTTGGAAGAGGAAAGAGAGTGTTTAGGAGATAATAACTTTGTCCAAGTGTGAAATGGTAAGAAGAACAAAGTTCTCTCTCTTCTAATAGGAGAAGACGGTTGGAAGGGGTTGGAGTGGGGAGGAAGACTTCATCATGAATTTGGAAGATTGATGAGAGAAGATGGAATAGTTGTTGTCTTGAAAGTTTAAGACAATGGAGTGAAAGAAAAGGAAAGGAAGATGAAAAACCTTCTTTCCTGTGACTAGAGTGGGGTGGCCAAATGGAATGGAAGGGAGCGGTTGTCTCTTGGTTGAAGAGTGTAAGAAGTGTAAGAAAAGTGTAAGGGTTAGAAGGCTTTTTGGTATAACTTATGATTGCTTAATGCAAGACAAAAATATTGTCTTCTTCCTTGCTAAGTGAATGCCCAAATGGTAGTGGGAGTGGGTAGGATGTGACAAAATTTTATCATTTGGTTTCTACTCAATTTTCTACACTTGGTATTTGTTGGGTATTATTCTAACCACAATTTCTTCTTCTTTTTCCTACCCTTGGCCGTCCAACATGTACCCATATATATATGTATATATATATGTATACATATATATATATATGTGTGTGTGTATATATGTATACATATATATATACCATCATACATTTTGAGTCATCCAAAGAATAATAATAGTATAGTGAGCAAATAATTTCTAACCTCCAATCGTATATGATATACCGCATTAAAACATTGCCAAGTAAAACCATCCTTGTGGATAAAACCTTAGCGAAGGAAAAAAGCGTACATATTTATACGATTGGAATAATTACATGAATACAATGAATAATAAAATACTGCCAAGTGAACATGTGGTTTCCCCTTTCAGTGGTTGCAGTATCCCTAACCTGGTGCTGAAGCCATGCAACATTGGTCCTCCGAGTCATTCACTGCCATGCATCCATGCGTTTAAGAAAGAACAATGCAGTTAGTGAAAGTATTCCATTATCAACAATGGGTATATAGCAAATATGAGCTTTAAACTGATTACCCATGTTGCCTATATCCGGAAATATAGGCAACCTAAGACATGTGAAGAGCCGATATAATAGAGCGCATATAAAAACATTGAGTGGAAGAGAAGTATGTAGTCGTACCCGTGTTGCCCATATCTTACAATATAGGCAACCATGTGAAATAAAAGTACTATCCATGTCGAGGGTGGGTTGTTGATTCTGTCTGATAACTCGCTCGAGCTAGTGGAGGTAATTCTGTTATGGTCCGAAAAATTGATAGACCATTATGGGTTTGACCATATTGTGCTAAGAAATGTGCCATTTGATTGGCCTCCCGCGGTGCATATGATAATGTTGAAGATGAAGTAATCAGCAATTCACGGAATAATAAGGCTTGAGTGGATCTACTTTGTTGCACCTCAGAGATGACCCCTTGTGCATCCACCTCTACTTATATCGTAGTTCCGTATCGAACAAAATATAAATAAGCATAGAATGCTGCCTGAAATTCTGCTATCGCAGGAGTAGACAATGGAAGATAAAAAGAGATTGCTCCAATTAAAACACATGGCCTATCGCGCAATTAGCTCCTCCAGAGGCCGTTGTACGCCCATGTGATGCATCTGTAGTTAACTTAAATCTAGCAGATGGTGGGTTCATCCACCAAACAACAAAGCAACGCAGAGATTTTATAATCGGTGAGAGCCTGCATGCTATTAAGAAGGGATCCATAGTTGCATATTTCTTACCAGTCTGAGATTTCGACCATTCATATATGGAGCGTCGGATGTTTTCGAGAATAACTCGTCGTTGCCAACGCCCCTCTCCAAAAATAATGGAGGAATAGACCTTCCAAACTTCCCAAATGATGATTGACGGAGCAACAATACGTAAGATACCTTTGAATGATTTCCCTTTTGTAGTAATCCACCATTGCAAGGGATGTTGCTGAAGAGTTATTTTCTGTGGCTTCGGTCCCACTAAATAGACACGTAAGAGTTCCATATTTCCTTAACTTCAGAACACTCAAGGAAAATGTGATCAGTCGTCACCCTGTCTTTAATAAAAGGGACCTTGGACATGCATAGACAAACCGGACAAGATTGCCTAGAAGAGGTAATGCTTTCTGATATAATCTCCAGATGAATACTCGAATGTTGGGAGGAATGTGCTTATGCCATACAAACTGAAAAGATAAACAACGTATACCCACATTTTGACCTTTGTCATATGCCCCTTGTATTGAAAACTGCCCATCCGGAAAATGTTCCATACAAAAAGAATGTACTCTGCATATGCGTTTCCAAACTGGGAAATCCGTGAGTCGCATTTCAAAAGAAGTTTAAATTGGCATATCTTGTATTAAAAACTTACTCCATAAAGAATCTTGTGCCTGATAGCGCCATCATAGTCTACAAGAATATGCCATCCGAAGATCTTCTAGCTTCCTAACTCCCAGCCTGCCTTCATCTGTTGGCCGAAATAATCTATCTCCAGAAACCCAAGAGTGGCGTATTCTATCCTCGTTGCTGCCCCAGAAGAATTTAGTCATCAAGCGTTGCAATATGCGAAGAACACTCTGTGGGAGCGGGCAAGCTGCTTGCATGTGCAATGATATCGCGAATAAAACGTTTAGAAATTTATTCTGCCGCATATTAAGCTTAGCCTGAAAAGAGGAGATTAAATTTAAGAAATGAACCGCCCTTTCTTTGCCTCTATGTAATTGAACGCCTAAGTACTTGATGGGTAGTGATACCGCTGTCATTTGTAACTCATTTTCCATCCAGCAAACTGATGTGAGTGATAAAAAGGATGCTGGGACAAAATGGCTCTTCTAAAAATTAACTGCTTGACCCGAAGCGCTTTGATATGACTGCAAGAATCTTCTAAATCTCCTTAAGTTTAATAATCCACCATTTAGAAACACAAGCAAATCGTCTGCAAATGCGAGGTGCGTAATAAATGGCCTGGATCTTCCTGTGTTAAAATATTGTATAGTGCCATTCTCAGTCAATTTATTCAAGCCCCTTGAGAATGCTTCTGATGCCAAAATGAATAATATTGGAGATAATAGGTCTCCTTGTTTAACCTCTCGCGACGACTGAAAGTAACCCGATGGGACCCCATTTATCAGAACTGATAAATATGTTCCTTTTAAATGATTGAAAATTAGATTAGTGAATCTAGCTGCAAAAACCCAATCTTGTGAGTAACCTGGAAAGAAATGTCCAATTAACTCTGTCAAATGCTTTCATCATATCTAGTTTAATCACTACATTCGATCCCGATACCTTCTTGTCTAATAAATGCACCATCTCTCGAGCCATAACAATCTGATCTGATATGTCTCTTCCTTTTATAAATCCTGCCTGCTCTGTAGAAATTATTTTTGTCAATAACAGCTGCAAACACGCAACATATCCTCTAACTTCTGCATGGTGCGTTCTAACTGTCCATCTGTCTACGGATGAAAAGCTAGGCTCATTCTGATCTCAGTACCCGTAGCATGCTGACACGCCTTCCAAAATTACAAAGCAAAGCACGGATCTCTATCATATACGATGCTGACCGGTGTCCCATGTAAGCTCACAATGTCATCCATGTACATACTCACTAGCTTCTCCATAGACGCCTGAATCGACATAGGTAAAAAATTCGCTGATTTAGTGAGTCTATCAACGATTGCCCAAATCGAATCATTTCCGCTGCGAGTCTTAGGAAGTCTAGTAACAAAATCCATAGTGATATGTTTCCACTTCTATTTCGGAATCTCCTATGGTTGCAATAGATTGACAGGTTGCTGATGCTCCGCTTTAACCTGTTGGCAAAAATGACATTCTCTCCACAAACTCCGCAATCTGACTCTTCATGTCATTCCACCAATATTTCTTTTTTAGATCTTGATACATCTTAGTAGCTCCCGGGTGGATAGAAAATCATGAACTGTGCATCTCGGTCATAATCTCCTTCTTAATCTCATCAATATCAAGCATGCACAATCTTCCATAGAACCAAAGGCTGCCATCATTATAAAGCTGAAAATCCTTTACCCGCTCTTCTTTCAACTGTTCAACGATCTTCATCAACTCGGTATCATTCTTTTACGCCTCCTTAATTCGATCAATCAGAGTAGGAGTGATCACCAACGTAGCCAGAATATTTGCGGTCGACTCAACCACATCCAATCGAAACTCGGCTATCTCCCTCTCAAGTGGCGTCTGTCAGGCATGGCTCGATTTCCTACTCAGTGTATCTGCAACCTTGTTTGCCGTACCCAAATGATAATGAATCACGAGATCATAGTTCTTTATCAGTTCGAGCCATCTTTGCTGTTTCATATTCAGCTCTTTCTAGATGAAAAGATACTTCAAACTCTTATGATCCATATAAACCTCACATCTTTCACCGTTTAAATAGTGTCCCCGGATTTTCAATGCGAACACTACTTCTGCCAACTCCAATTCGTGGTTGGGTAAATATGCTCATAGGGTTTCAACTTTGTCGAAGCATAAGCAATTACTCGCTCATTCTTCATCAATATGCAACCTACAAAAAAAAGGAATAACACCGTATACTTTATAAAATTTTTTAAATAATGAATTCGTTTATTCATTTACCTAACCCATTCTTGGATGTATCACTGTATACTACAAACCCTTCACCAGAAATGGGTTGAGCTAAACTGGGGTTGAGGTCACTCTCTCCTTAAGTTCTGGGAAGCTTTGTTCACATGCGGTAGTTCAGTCAAACTTTGTCTTCTTCTGTGTCAATCTAGTCAATGGAACTGCAATTATGGAGAAAGCTTTGACGAACTTCTGATAATATCCGGCTAATCCCAAGAAACTTCTGACCTCCATCACATTCGTCGGTCTTGGCCACTCAGTAATGTCCTCGATCTTCTTAGGGTCTACTAATATGCCATCCTCAGAAACCACATGACCCAAGAATACAACACTGCGTAGCTAGAATTTGCAGTTACTGAACTTGGCATGGAGCTGTTTCTCCCGTTATACACTAAGTACAATCCTCAAGTGCTCGGCGTGTGTTTCGTCATCCGGCGAATACACAAGAATGTCATCAATGAAAACCACTACAAACTTGTCTGGATGCTCGCGGCAAACTGTGTTCATCAAATCTATAAATGCTACTGGGGCATTAGTCTACCTGAATGGCATCACGAAGAACTCATAATGGCCATATCGAGTGCGGAAAATGGTGTCAGCAACATCCTCTATTTTTATATTCAGTTAGTGATATTTGGAGCGAAGATCAATCTTACTGAACACTTTGGCACCCTGTATGCAACGGTTATAGTTTTATATTCATATATATTAGCGTTAATTAAGTATTTAAATTACTTACCCCTCAAGAGATTGAACAAGTTGTCGATCCTCGGCAATGGATCTTATCCTTGATCGTGATTTTATTTAGCTCCTGATAATCGATGCACAATCTCATATTTCCATCCTTCTGCTTCACGAACAAAACTGGTGCTCTTCAAGGTGATACACTGGGCCTTATGAATTTCTTTTCAACCAACTCTTGTAACCTCACCTTCAACTCTTTTAATTCTACTGGAGCCATTCGATACGGCGCTTTAGAGATAAGATCTGCTCCTGTAACATTTATCTCAAATTCTATCTTCCTGTATGGAGGTAAACTAGAAAAGTCATCCAGAAAGACATCTAAAAACTCCCTGACTACCAGAATACTATCGAGTGTAGGCATCTCTGGCTCGTCGCTGAGGGCATACACAAGAAACCCTTCGTCTCCTTTCTTCAATGCTCAGTAGGCTTGAGTGACGGTCAGATATACATTCTGCAGTGTCTTTCTCAGCTTAGAGTTCCTCTGATAGACCACTTCATCTCGGATGGGGTCCTTTATACATGCTTTCCATGACAGTTGATAGAAGCATGGTGTTTGAACAGCCAATCCATGCCCAGAATAATGTCGAAATCCCCAATCTGTATCAAAATTAGGGTAGCATCAAACTTTTTCCTTTCCATCTCAATTTCACTATTCTTGTACAGGTGATGTGAAATAAGAACCTGCTCGCCAGCTTTCTAAACACGACAAGGCATCTCTAACCATGTCAGGCAGCTGCTAAGGTTTTTGGCGAACCTCTTAGACACGAAAAATTGGCTTGCGCCACTATCAAACAGTATATTCGCGGGTATACTGTTAACTAAAATTGACCTGAGACAATTTATAATTCAAGTAGCAATTCTAAGCCGGTATAACATACCAATGCTTAAATTGCAAAAGTAATATACATGTCAACACATCGAGAGCATCTAGGACTTCAGCATCCGTCATCACATGAACTGGGGCATTGACCCGTGGGTTATCCCTCTGCTATGGAACATTCCTCTGCTATCCATTCCTAGGCACTAACAGTCCTTCGTCATATGGCCAGTCTTACCGCAATTAAAGCACGCATTGGTCTTCAGTCGACATACTTCAGTGTGCAATCTCTGGCAAGTAGGGCAACGAGGAACAACTGGCTGTGGTCCAGCTTTATACTGCTGCAGCTGCTGCTGAAATTGTGGCAGCCATTATGGTTACCGTCGGTGCTGGGTTCTACCACCTGCTCCCCTATGTGTCTTGGCCCACTATCCGAACCGATCACCAACAAAATCCCGTGGTCTCTTATCTTTCATTTCCTCCTCGTTTGTCAGTATATTGCGTTTAGTGCTATAGCATGCATCCAGTGGCTCTCCAAAGTCTCTTGGATTCGCATTCACAATCCATGTGCGAATGCAAGAATTCAGATCCCGCTTGAATTTAATCATCTTTAGGCACTCGTCTTTCATAATCGATGGAACATATCTCACCAAATCTGTAAACTGATTAGCATAATCAGCTACAGTTATGTTGGGCGCCAACTAAAGACTTAAACATCCCAATCTTCTGCGACATTAGTGATGGTGGGATGGGATGTAAAACTTATGGACTTCTCCAGAAAACAAGTCCAAGTAACTGGCAGTGGCAAATGCAGAACATTGGTCTTCCACCACTGATTGGCCTCACCAATCAGAAAAGGTTGGATCACCTGCGCTGTCATCGTGTGGTCTTCCTCGTTGTCATGACGACATCCTATCGGAGACATTTATATCAATTCAACAGTTCGCAAATACGTAATGAAAATATTTATTCAAATTATTTTCCATATCCCTTAGACAATATTTCTAGTTATTTGGGTTTTCACTATATCCGTATATTACTTAAGTAAAGTAATGTTAATTTGTCCATTAACTCTAAACTGTTCTAGTTGACTTAATTAAGGCTGGAACTCTCAGTCTAAAATCATCACTTAAATTCTAAGTCGTTTACTTTGTTGTTTCTGCCGTAGATCTAGAGCCTTAGCTCTGATACCACCTGTAGTGCCTCGCCCTAGACTAGGGTCTTGGCATGGTACACCTGCCATACTCTACTACGAGAAGTACAAGGCGTCGATGCTACACAAGTGCATGTCGATATGAATCAAGAACCATAGAAATAAAAATAATGAGGATATGAAGTGTTATACTTGTGGAAGACTTGAACATATCTATTATGACTGTCCGACCAAGGACAAAGCAATGAACAAAAACCATGACAAGAATCAGACAAAAACTAGACCCGCCTTAGAGCCTAAACAAAGGAGAAGAGCCCTCAAGGCCTCCACTTGGAGTGACTCATCTGACTCTGAGACTGATGAAACCGACGAAGAAATGGCACAATTATGCTTTGCGTCCAAAGCATCAAATGAGGTATCTTCTGACTCTGATTCTGATTCAGAACCCTCTTATGATGATTTATTTAGTCAATATCTTGAATTGCATAAATTCACAAAGACTCTTGCAAAAGAAAAGAAACGGCTAATTGAAGACAAGAAATTGTTAGAATCTTCTAACATGAATCTTATGTCTCAATTAAACAAATCAAAAGAAGAGTCGTCTTACATGATAAATTCATTAAAATCTCAGATTTCCTCCTTAACATCCAAGAACACTGAGATGAAAGCCGAGATTTCAAATCTGAAATCAAGAAATGCAGACTCAGAAAAGATGGTAAAACAATTCGATACGGGTACTTGCATGTTAGATCGCCTTGTTTCCTTTCAAAAACATGAAAATGATAAAACCAAATTAGGGTACGTTGAAGAAAATAAGGTACAAAACAAGTCTACAAACTTTGTTCTATCTTCTAAACAAACGCATGCATTCAAGACAATTGTACAACCTAAGAAGATATCTAGTGCATCACCCATTGTATCTCATCGCATTCCTTTTTTTCATCTTATACAGAATACAATCATGTGCCGTATAGATATGAAATGAAACCATTGATGCATACGCTACATTCATACAACACAAATGCATCTAGATCACTCACATGCACACTAACAAATTTGCATATCAAAAACGAAAACCTTATTATGCACATAATGATATTTTTGGCCACAGGCCAAATAGATATGCCCCTAAAATTTATTATATTGCTTCTTCATCTGTTTTCTCACCTTTTGTAAGACCAAGAAAGTTCACCCAGGTTTGGGTACCAAAAGGTACTTTTGCAAAGGGATAAATAAATAACCCTTAAGAACACACTAGAAATGAATGATTTTTGGTATGCTATAAACTGCCATATCTTTCCATTCTTACTTGTTTTTTTGATGAAATTTACAAAATAAAGGGGGAGAGAAAAGCACGATTGAAATTCAAATTTTAAATTTGTCCATAATTGTAGGGGGAGCGATCACATTTAAATCATGAGCCAATGTTATTCTGCAAATCATCAAAAAAGGGGAGATTGTTGAGAAAACGGGTTTGAGTGATTTACAAATGCATGATTTAAATGCTACGTGCTTACGAAATGCATGAATAAATTATTACTTGACACGCTTATGTGATAAACATGCTTTACATGCTTATATATAATGTTGACGTACTAACAAGCCATGAAGCATTAAAGCTTACATCATATAGAAAACATTTGATGTCTTTATACTAATTTCAGGTGCCATGATTAAAGAACTAAACTAGGTCATTAAGTGAAGTTATTAAGTTAATGAACTAACAAGTTCATTAAATGAAGACACATTTGGAGAGAGCTATATGGTAACAAATTTAAAATGGAAAGTCTCCTCATCCTAATCATTTCACATGCCAATTATATATATAATATATATCCATATTTTTTAAAAAGGCACTATATACTTATATTCCGACGTACCACCGACACATCACATACATTATAAACGTACGTCGACTTCACACCACTATATACACCTCATATTTATGAGTATATTCGGGTCTTATATCATATGTTATAAGTCATGGTGACGTCAAAATTATAACAACATCTTATGAGGTCATAAACCGAAAATTGTCGTATCGGGTTACTACCGAAACTTCACCGACATGTCACGTACTTGCCAATAAATATGGCCAGCCTATATTGATGCGCCCCGCATCCCAGCCTAGCCGGAACCGGTGCACCCGCCGTACTTCATTAAGGAGAGTACCAAGCGTTGATCCATAACGTATCGTAACCCATGATAAAATGCATGGATTTTTGCGCTTATACGTCATCAAGTAAGCGAAACCGTGGCAGAATAAAAACTTTAAATTAAAAACATCCACAAGATAATTCTTAGTTTTACATCCCAAACCAAAAGTATCCAAATGCTCAAAGGTAATTACTTTCCATCACAATCATAAAATCAGTCATCAATCACCACCAGCATGCCAAGTCACCTAGTCCGTCTGTCTCTCGCTGCACTCACGGGTAGGGAACCCTAGGTTCATCCTCAATCCACTCTATTTTATTCCCTGCAGCCTCTGGGAGGAAAAATAGGGGGTGAGTGACAAAGTCACCAGCAAGTATACTATAATAATTGAGGATTAAATTGAAAGTACATGCAAGAACCGAACCCCAAAGTTTCGGTCTAGAAACATACCTGTTCTCCATTCAATACCCGATGGTGATCAACACTTAATGCATCAAGATCATAACTTACGCAAAATCGTTACTTAATAAAGAACATAACAACAAAATACTGTGACTTGCATCAATTCGTAACATATCAAGGATCACTACTAATGAGGTCATACTTAGGAACTACAAGTTATAACAACTTAGTCTAAGTATCATGTGTCACTACACGATGACTCATTAAACATGACATGCATGCATATGTACGTGTGATGCATCATGATAAAAGTGAGAATATGATCTTTCATGCTTTTCTTTCAAAACATCATCGTCGAAAAACAACAGAGTGTTCAGATCTATCTTCCCGGATCTGAGGCGGTAACGTCTCCACTTTGAATCTGTTATTCCCAGATTCGGATTGGTAACGTCATCACTTTTTGGGTCTATTCTCTCCGGGCCCGAACGGTCATTATCAGGTCTATTCTCTCCGGGCCTGAACGGTCATATCATCAGGTCTATTCTCTCCGGGCCTGAACGGTCATATCATCAGATCAATTAACCCCGGATCTGGGTGGGTCCTTACTGGCCAGGCACATACACACGGTACTGGTGGGAAGCGTTCTTTTAAAACACGATCATTTCTTTAAAAAACGCTTTTCATCTTTCTTTCACATAAAACAAATGCCATAAATCATGTAAGTGATGATGATGCAATGCATGACATGTAATAGGCAAACCATGACATAATGTGTTACATATACGCATATGTACAACTCGCCGCTATGCTGGAAAAATTTCCATCATGAACACTCCTTGTATTCGGTCCTAATCCCTCGTGGTTAGGCCCACTATCGATAATGCTCGTCATGCGTATGCTTAAAAATGCCCCATTTGTTCATAATAAAATTCTCGTGGCGATACAAAATGCATAAGACACTTAGTTTAATTAATCCCGAAACAGAACTGCTGAATTTCGACAATTCAGCGCCCCTTTCTCTGGTCTTTCATGTAAGCCCATTAACCTCTTTTAATTTGGGCCAGCTTTGAAAACTTATTATTTACATTCCATTAATAGGTGATTGTAAGCCCAAGTCGAATAACTAGCCTAAGTCCATTCAGTTAAGGCCATATAATAAGTTCCTCAATTCTGCCCAAAATCTCAAATTAGTGATGCCCAATTATTTACGGTGTTTACCCTTCAATTAGTCATTCAAAAAAATAAGTGGTTTACATAGATGGGTTCACCTATGTCTTAATTAGTTGTTAAATAAATTCCGCGGATTTATAATATTGTTAAAGGTATCATTTATCCTTTTCCTTAAAACCACTACATGCAGATTTCTGGAGTGACCGATTTTACTATAAATTTTAGTGTGACCACACCGTAACTCCTTTTTCAGAAATTACAACTCTCGAGCTTAGTAGACACCTTGAACTAGTATCATACCAAAAATCATCCCAATTGCATATTCCTAAGGTCCATTTTCCGGTGACTCATCATGTCATATAAAATCAGTCCAGTCCAATAAAATTTCCAACATGACCAGTTTTGGTGGAAATTTCATTAAAAATAATCCGTAATTCCTTTTAACAAAATTCCAACTCTCACATCAAATATACACATAAAGATAGTGTCATACCAACAATCAACTAAATTGAAAGTCCCTAAGGTCTCCTTTCGGGTCTCACAACACAGCCTAAAATCTGCCCTGCTCCAGTAATTACATATTTGGTCATGTTACATTCCTAAATGGCCCTAACTTGCATTGTTTGTCATAAATCCTTTATTAACCTTCAAACTTACCCTCTTATGGGGAATTTTGCAGATTCAACAGGCTACAACATCATATGGAAACCCCTTACAAAACAGTTTGTACACCATATGCATCATCCTTTGGCCAAGCATACCACATTTCCACTAGTTCAACATTAACAACAATTTTGGTGCATACGCACCCTAGTCACCAACAGCCCATTTTGGTACATGCAAGGCAAAATAATATATCCACACGGAACATGTTAAGGTTAACACACAAAGACATAATCTTGTCTCCACTTTACCCCATAATTTACCATTTCATGCAAAACCACCCCTATTTCTTTAACCCCTTCCACCGTACACCCCATCCATGGAAAAGAAAGAATCTCTAGCATGTTCATCTTAGGTTACCACATAATGGTGCATAAAACCAACAGAGATTCTATCTTTAAGCAAGAACTCACACATATAAGCCATTTAACCCCTAGGCCAAAAGTTTATGCATCAAGGCTTAGCATAACACCACTAAAATTTAATCTTAAAGTTATCTAGCCATTCATGCAAGCACTCTCACATTCAAGCCTCAAAAAGTATAGTGTAATTGCCTTCATAGTCTTTGGTTCTTTTTTTCCCAGGAAAGGATCGATTTCATTTCATTTCATGCAAAAACTGTACATCATCATCATACTACTGACTATAAACATACTGTAACTAGCTATACATGGAGTCTAATCCAAAAAAAAGTAGCACTTGTTGTGCCCTACGTATGGCCTCCCGCAAAAAAACCCCCGGGGGGATGATATATTCCACCTTCTTATGTAATAACTGGTTACGCCAGAACCAAATCCCATATGCAATTTCCCGAAACACATACCGCCACCCATTCACCCTATGATTAGGCCCGAACTCTCCCTTAAATTAGCGTCGACCCATTGATCGCAATTTTGTATTCCCCAGAAGTTCCGCCGCTTGCAACAGTCAATGATCCCACCCCACACCCTCGACGGCCACGCACAGTCGCGTATGTCGTGAAGTGGATGGTCACCGGAATGGCCGCAGATCGAGCACATGCCCTCGGCAAGCAGATGTCTTCGAACAAGATAGTGTGTCATAGGGAGGGCGTTTGTGCCTAAGTCGCCATAGAAAAAAATCAACCTCAAAGGTCCTTTCATCTTTCAAATGCAGTGCCACGCTTGTGAGGAAGCTGCTTGGGTAGTCGAAGTCTGTGCCTGATAAGCACTGGTGACCGAAAATCTGCCTGAGTGGTGCCCCTTCCACCGGAGCTGGGGGCACCCCGTGTCCATCCGCGCCTCCTGGTCCAAGGGCTGCTCCATACCAGCACACAAAATACCACGGCTGCTCTTGATACTCCTCCAAGTGAAAGAGGCGTTGTGTGCAGCAGCAGCTGAGATAGGGGACCCATACTTTGCCATCAAAACTCGAGTCCATAGTGAATCCTTATCAGTAAGCAGTTGCCAACCCAACTTGGCAAGCATCGCCAAATTCATCTGATGGAGCCTGCGAATGCCAAGCCCGCCGTATTGTTTCGGTTGGCAAAGACTATCCCAAGATAAGTAATGTAAATGACGGTCGCCATTTAGCTCATCCCAGAAAAAACTCCTGATGTGTTTCTCCATTTCAGAAATAATAGACAAAGGTATTCTAGCTGTCTGCATCACATAACACGGTAGCGTAGAGAGGACTGATTTAATAAGGATAGCACGTGCCGCCTGCGATAGAACCTTAGTCTTCCATCCCAATAATCGATTGCGAATATTATCAACCAGAAATGAATAGGTTGTTGGTGTAACCCGATTATGCAGGAGAGGCATTTCTAGATACCTCCCCATATTATCCGTGAGTTGAACTTGGAGTATACGTGCCAGCGCCCCCCGCACCTCCATCGGGGTATTTGGTGAAGTGTAAATCACCGACTTTCTTAAACTCACCTTTTGACCTGAAATTTTGCAGAACTCTGTCAGGATCGCTTCCATGAGGCTTGCCTGCTCAATGGTCGCCTCACCAAATAACAGCAGATCATCAGCGAAGAAAATATGGGAGATCGTAGGGCCATGCCTGGAAGCCTTACATGCTTTCCAAGTTCCCTCCTGGACAGCATTATTGATGAGTTGACTAAGTACCTCCATACACATCAAGGATAGATACAGAGCCAACGGATCCCCTTGTTTGATTCCCCGTGAAGGTGTAATCGGTTGCAGCACCTGTCCATTCCAAATTACGGCCATGCGGGCGGATGAAATGGTAAACATGATTAATTCCACCATGGAGGAACTAAAGCCCACGGATTCCAGAACCTTGCGCATGAAAGGCCAGCTGACCCAATCATAGGCTTTTTCCAGATCAACTTTTAGCACCATCATTCCCTTCTTACCCGCCTTACGCCTCATGGTATGAAGAATTTCTTGTGCAATAATAATATTCTGCGATGCCTGCCTCCCCGGTATAAATGCACACTGACTCTGTGAAATGATATTTGGAATGACGCCTTTCAGTCTATTCGCTACCACCTTAGAGATCAGCTTCGTCACAACATTGATCAAAGCAATGGGACGGAATTGAGTTACCGACTCAGGGTGGGGAACTTTAGGAATAAATGTAATAAAGGATAGATTCATCGAGGGAGGGAAACATTTCTGCTTAAAAGCGTCCAAGACAAAGGCAATAACCGAATTTTGACCTTGTCCCAGTGTTTCTGAAAGAAAACTGGTGGCATGCCGTCGGGACCCGCTGGTTTGTAAGGACCCATCAGGAACAAGGCATTTTCAACTTCCCTTGGTGTTGGAACATGGTTGAGACTGCGCTTATCGCCATGGGATAAAGAGGAGCCTGACCACCTCCAGTCATGCACAATAGTATTCGGCCCTTTATCATATAGGTCAAAAAAATATCCACGTACCATCCGTTAGAGCCCAATTTCATCATGAACCCATACCTCCTGTTCATTTTTAAGGGCTGCAATCCGAATCTGTTTTCTCCTGCTACCCATTGCCTTATGAAATAATCTTGTGTTGCCCTCCCCCTCGAATGTCCATTTGAGCTTTGACCTTTGCTTCTAGTAGATTGCTTCCGTTTTAGCCAGAGTATTGTATTCCTTGGTGAGTGTCTGCTCCAGCCAAGTAAGATATCTAGAGGGTCGAATGTCCATCTCCCTTTGAATGCCTGCCAAACGTGCAATGCAATGCCGTTTCTTTCCTCTAAGGCTGCTGAAAACTTCCTTTTTCCACTGAACCACTTTGGTCTTGAACGCTGACAGGGCCGCGGTAAAGCCACCCGGGCAATCGACCCAAGCGGTGTTCATCAACTCCTCAAAGTTCGAATGCTCCATCCAGGCTGCCTCAAATCTGAATGGAGGGTTAGAGCTGCACAAGTTCGACTCACGTCGCAACAAGAAGAGCAGGGGACTGTGATCAGAGTTAAGGCGGGGGATGTGTTGGACCGACGAGTCTGGAAATGCTTGGAACCATTGTTCATTGCACCAACCCTGATCAAGCCATTGTTGTATGAGGAAACTCCCACTTTGTTTTTTCGACCAGGTGAAACGAGGGCCAGAAAAGTCCACCTCCATCATGTTACAATGATCAAACATCCTCCGCATCCTATTGGCCGCGTAGCCCTTCACCGGTCGCCCTCCCATTTTATCCTCTTGTTTAGTTACTTGATTAAAGTCCCCTAAAAGACACCAAGGGGAAGTCAAGCGACTACTCATCTGTTCAATATAATCGCAAAGAGACTCACGGATTGAAGCAATCGGCGACGCATAAATTAGGGTGAGTACAACACTTATTTGGTTGAGTCTGATTCTTAGATTCACCAATTGTGCAGTGAATCCAAGCACCTTGACATCCACAATTTCCTTGTTCCAGAACACCCACAAACCACCTGCAAAGCCACGCGCTTCAACCACCGCCAACTCCGTAAATTTGGAGCGGGAGAGTAATGACGACGCAAGCGTGCCAGGAGTGCGTGTTTCACATAAGAATAGAATCTCAGGATCATGTAATCTAACTAGATCCCTAAGCTCAGCTTGGATTTTGGGGGAAGCTGCACCCCTACAATTCCACGCAAGGACTTTCATTGGTGAGAATGGTTATCACCACTATCCTGATTGCCCCTCGTATCCTTCAAAGTCTGAAGATCATCACATAGCTCCATTGGCTTCTCACAAGTTGGATCGTTCCCCCCTCTAGCCAAATCAGGGGGATGGGACTTAATGTGTTCCATACGGTTTGTGCCAACCGGCTCTCCCTTTTTCGAAGGCAGGCCCGACCAATCCATTTGATTTAACATGGAGCATTCTGATGGTCTAGAAGGGAAGTCTTCATTGTTCGTAATGTCCCTTAGGCTACGGGATGAAGAAACTCCACCACCTCTTCGTCCCCCACCTCCTCTCCCTTGGAGGGATGGCCTTATAGCGCTTGACCTCTGAACTCCTGGGGACTTGTTGACTGGTGCAACTGTTCCCGCACTACCACCGTTGTAACTCTTGAATTGAACCCTTGCTCGAGGTGGTTCCTTCACGTGTATGCCCTTTTTCTGCCCACTTGTTTTCCGGATTACATCCGCCTTCGTAGTTACATGAAAGTCCGCTAACGGGCCATTGTCAATCAATCCCTCTAAGTTCTCGAAAGTATCATCCTCAGCATCCTCTGTAAAACCCAGTTCCACTTCAGTTGTCAGGGGGTTAAATCTGGACCTCCTCTGACCGCCATACATAAAACCTGTCGTAGTGTCAAGATTCATAGGGATACCATGTCTAGAACTCCTCCCCAACCCTTGTTTACTTGAATTAGATGTCTCCACTGCAGGCCTAGATTGCAGGACCCTCCTCCTTCTGTTGGAGGCAATCATCCATGGCTCGAACGGTTCTCTATCCATGGAGTTTTTGCCTGTAACGGAAGTTTTCAATCCCTCCTCTGCTGACGGCGCCTTCTGTTTACCGCAATCCTCAGTAGAGTGTCCATAGATACCGCACGAGAAACAGATTAAGTTCAGACCCTCATACTCCACATTAAACAACTTGCCATTTAATTTGATGCGAGAAGCAAGCTGCCGGCGAAGATCAATTTGAACGCATACCCTTGCGTACCGTCCTCTCTCAACATTCATGGTGGTAGTATCGACCTTTACTGCTTTACCCAGCAGATTCCCCAAATCTATCAGAATTGCTTCCTCAAAAAACTCAATTTGGATATTGGGGAAACGAACCCAAGTTAAGGTTTTGTTTATTATATCATGATCCGTAGAAAAAAAAGGTTTGCACTTAGTCACCGTGATATAATGTCCTTGAATCATCCAAGGACCATTTTCCAGGGCAAATTGATACTGTATTGCAGTATAGAAGCACACCACAAAGAAACCTTTATCTAAATCAATGATTTCAATCGAGTTGCCCATTCCCCAAAGGTCATTCAGTCTCCGTTCAAGGGTACGGAAAGGGAAAGACTTACCAAGTACCTTGACAATTAGGGCTCTGCGCCAGGGTTTCCACAATTCTTGACACCGTTCGAGTGAGACCTCCATCGTTAACCGACCTGTGACCTCCGCCATCGATTCATCCAACATAGCATCTTCATATCCTTCTAACAGCTCTAAAATGGTATCATCCTCCTCATCTTCTCCAGTGTATATGGACTTTCCCATAGTAGCAGGCCGTAAGATGTCAGCCCAAGCCATTGGTGTTCCATCTCTTCCTTCCACAGCCGCATCCGGATCTCCTCCCGCTGGCCGTTTGTGTTTTTTGACACTACGATGGAGTAAATCATCCTCTTCGGAGCTTCGATTTGTACTTGTCTCCTCCATCTCGTGGAGGGGAGTTGATTTAGGGTTTATGTCGCCGGAGTCACTTTTTTAGGATGTTCCATAGTCTTTAGATCTTGCTTGAGCTTGTTGGCACAAGAAATACTTCCTCCTATCTTTTCCTATCACACACGGTTTAGGGGTATTTGTTAGCCATCCCTTAGACTACATAATACAACTTAGAGGAGGAAATGGAGGGTCTTACCATTTGCACCTTGAATGGATTGAGGGAAATCCACTCTTGCTAGGCACTACCTTTGTTTGGGGTCTTGAAAACCTTTACATAAACCATGAAGTCCACGGTTTTGTCAAGAAGGTGATGCCATGTAAGTTTCATTCCTTCAAATGTAACTTCCTAAAGATTGTGGAGGATTGTCTTACCTAGATAAATCTTGAGGTTGTAGTGGTTTTTGGACTTCCCCTTGTTCAATGCTCTGCCCGGTTGCACTTGAAAGGGAGGAGGGAATATTTTGAAGTTTATTCTTTTGGATCAAGACTACTTAAGAGGTTTTTAATTTAGGGAGGCTTTTTGTGTCAAAAGAGGAGAGATTAACTCCTCTTGGAGTAGGCACCTGGCGGCTCTTTCATGGGGAGAGGGAAAGACTTGATTTGAAAAGCTCTCCACATTCAACTACCTTATTTATTCAAGGTGTCTTAATGATCTTGCTTGCTATAGCTTATCTCATAAGGTCTTATGGCCGGAATATGCATGTATACTCCATGTATATATTTTCCTCAATAATGCATATATATATATATATATATATATTTATTGAACAGATATTTTATTAATATCCTCTCTTATGGTGGAGGGAAACCATATTACATGTATACATCCTGAAATGCAAAACAGTAGTATAATGCTTCTAATATTTGTAGTCTCCAGTCATATATGATATGTCGCATTAAAACCTTGCCAAGTAAAACCACCCTTGTGGATAAAACCTTGGCGAAGGAAAAAGCGTGCATATTTATATGTGGAGTGATCATAAAAGGTGAAAAAGAAAATCTGTGAAGCAAAGAAGCCTGAATGTAGCTGTGAACAAAGAAGCATGTGGTAATCATTGTAGGAAGCCATTGTGGTTTTGGTGCTGAGAATAATCCCTTTCTGAAACATGGCGTATTCTTCATTTGAGGACATGCCAATATCATCCTATAGGTGTAACCCGTCAGATGGTGCTTGGAGTTTGCCTGTACTTGTTTTCTCCCATCAGCAATATTGCGTGGCCAGTTCCATAACTCAGTGTATCCATGCAGTCCGCAGCCGATATGCATCAGATGAAAAGAAATCACATTATTAATCATATTGGCAATGCAAAGGTCAAGGATGATAAAATGTTGCAGTGAATTGATATTACCCGGACTGCCCGTATCATGGGATACGGACAGAACAAATATAAATTGATAATGATGATTAAGAAGATGAATCCAAAGTATAGAGATTACCCATACTGCCTGTGTCCATGGATCACACAGGCAGGCAATTGGAAATGGTTGTTGTGAAGTCTCCATACTACACTCTAATGTGCGGAGTTGATACATCTGTAAGGAGGGCCCCTCTAATCATAGGTGGCAGCGTAGACAATGTGCTGAAATGATGATATTGCTGATGTAGTTGTCCAAACTGAGCCAACAAGTGAGCCACCTCATTTGCCTGCCGTGGTATATGCGAAACCATAACATCCCCATGGGTGAGGAGGCTACGAAGAAGAGGAGAAGCATGCACAGAGTGAAAATGCTCAACCACTCCTTTGAAATCTAGCTCCATATCCAAATGCCTATAACACTGCAAAAAGTACAAAAGCGCCATACTAGCCGCTTGTAGCTCCGCTTGAAATGGGGAAGACAATGGAAGATAAAATACAATTGCTTCCTTTAAATTGCCGTCTGTGTCCCTCAGAATTGCACCTCCTGATGCTGTGATGGAACCATGTGCCGCATCTACATTAAGCTTCAATCTTCCAGAGGGGGGTGTACGCCATCTTACAATTTGTGGCCTATGAAGACGCATTCTAGGAGTCAGCCCAAGCAGTATGAGGTCTGGATCATTGCTGACGAATTTCCTGCCATGCTGTGCACAGCTCCAAGTATAGATATGACGTCTGATACTTTCTTTTAGTTGGACAGAATTATATTGCTCTCCACCAAATGTCATTGCAGAGTAAGCTTTCCATATTTGCCAGATAACAATTCCTGGTAAAATGAGTCTCAACACTCCTTGAAAGGATTTCTCACTCGTAGATGTCCACCATGACATAAGATACTGAAATAGATGTATGTTGCCTGGCTGGGGACCAGCAATCAGTGATGCATAGTACTTCCATATCTGCTGGATATGTGGGCATTGTAAAAACAAATGCGACTGTGTGGTAGAGGAGTTATGACAAAACGGACAGCATGTGGGACATGATGTGCTGAACCTACGCAAATTATCTTCAATGGGTAATGCATGATGATAGAGCTTCCATAGTGTGATTTGATTGTTTGGCTGTTGTAAACGATTCCAGATGAACCTGTGGGACAGATACTTTGGGCCAGAGCTCCTGAGCAATTCATAGGCAGACTTTATTGTGAACTGACCATGCGCTTCCAATGTCCATGTCCTCGAATGTGTGTGACCTATTGCATATGTGGAGCAGAATTCATGGACTGCACAAATACGTTTCCATGTCACTGTATCTGTAATGCATGGGTTATAATGCTGTCGATGACCATACTTAGAAGAGAGAAAGTTCGTCCATAAACTATCCTTGCTGTGATATGACCACCACAACTTACATGAATATGCTTGATATAAATCCTCCAACCTACGAAGACCTAAGCCCCCTTCGGCCTTTGGCATAAATAGTGTTTTCCAGCTAACCCAATGGTATCTTGGTGTATTGCCTTGATTTGACCAAATGAAATTGCAGATTCTCTGTCGAATAGCTCGTATAATACTCTTTGGTAGCTGATGTGCAGCTACTATATGTGTTGGTATAGAGCTCAAAATAGATTTGACCAAGGTTAATCTTCCGGCAGGAGATAGAAAGCGATTATGCCAACCCAATATTCGTCGATCAATACTATCCAGTAGATCTGTACAATGAATGGGTCTAAGACGTCCTATGATCAATAGCACGCCCAAATACTTCATTGACAATGAGGCAGAATTTATTTGGAGCTGTGCTTCCATAGCACGAAGCTGATTTGGCTGAACATGCTTAGATGTAATAAAACGGCTCTTGCTTAGATTGACTCTTTGTCCAGATATCTCCTGATACAAATCCAAAAATTGTTTAAACCTCTTCAAATTAGCGGGTAAGCCATTGAGAAACACGAAAAGATCGTCTGCAAAAGCTAGATGAGTAACTACTGGACTGACTCTTCCCACTACATATGGCTTGATAGTATCATTGACAACCAATGAGTTAAGTCCTCTAGAGAAGGCTTCTGAAACCAGTATAAAGAGGATTGGGGAAAGGGGGTCGCCCTGCTTAACTCCTCGCGTTGGCTTGAAGAAACCGCATGGTGCACCATTGATTAAAATGGATAGTGATGTGCTTTCTAGATGGTTAAATATGAGCTTTAGAAATTGTACCGAGAATCCCATTCGCTTTAGCAAAGCCCGAAGGAATGTCCAATTCACTCTATCAAACGCTTTCATCATATCCAGCTTAATCATAATGTTGTGGCCTCGTACTTTTTTATCCAGCACATGTGTTAGCTTCTGCACAGTAAGAACATGTTCCGTGATATCCCTACCTTTCATAAACCCCGCCTGCTCCGTAGATATGATGTCAGGTAAGACGTTAGCAAGCCTAGTTGTCAATATGCGTGTTCCAATTTTTGACATAAAATTTGACAGTGATATGGGGCGAAAGTCTGCAAATGTAGTTGGAGCCTGTGTCTTTGGTATTAGGATGATTAGTGTACTGCCCATCGCTTGTGGTATACGGATCCCTAGAAAATACTCCTGTACTGCTTTGTGGACATCATGACATATGATCTCCCAGCAATGTCGAAAAAAGAAGCCATTATAGCCATCAGGGCCAGCTGCACTATTCGGATCAAGTGACCAGACAACTTTCTTCACTTCTTCGAGCGAAGGTATTTGTGTAAGAGCAGCATTCATATCAAGACTAATCAACTGTGGAATATATTGCAATAAGTCTATGGGACTCTGAACCTCCTCTGCCGTGAATAGCTTAGTAAAATATGAGACCGCTTCAGTTTGAATGTCCTCTTGTCTCTGACATATATCTCCTGCTATGGTTTTAATTTGAGTGATGCTTTGTCTGCGATGTCTATCTTTAACTAAATTATGGAAGTAGGCTGTGTTTCCATCCCCCTGCATAAGCCATTTACAACGGGCTTTCTGTTCCCAAAACTGCTGTTCATAGTTTGAAATCTTCAGATATTCCGCTTTCAACTTATGATATTGAGCTCTGTTCTCTATTGTAGGATTTGAATCATATATGGCTTCCTGTATGGTTGCTTCTCTTTCAGTTGAAGCTAATTTGTCAAAGATATTTCCAAATACTTGTTTATTCCAATGCTGCAAATCTTTCTTTAAACTCTGCAGTTTATTGTACATTCCTCGCATTCCTCCAATTGTTGGATAGGTAAACCATTGGCCAGCTACAAACTTCAAAAAATTAGTATGCTCCGTCCAAACATTTAGGAAACGAAAGGATCGTGGTGTTGTGTTGGACTGAACATTAAGATTGAGTAGTAATGGTGCATGATCCGAAGTGATCCTTGATAAATGCTTAACCTTAACCATTGGAAACTGAGTATAAAACCTTTGAGAGCATAATATTCGATCCAATCTCTGTTTAACGATACCCAATCCACGGCCTCCTACCCATGTGTAAGGAGATCCGTCATAAGGCAAGTTAATTAAATAACATTGGGATACACAGTCTACAAATTCTTCCAATGATGACAATTGTGGCATTGAATTACCATGGTGTTCTTGTACTGACATATATGTATTGAAATCACCTCCAATCAACCATAAATCATGTGCATGGTGTGTATATTGAAGCATCTGCAACCATAAGCGCCTTCGGTCTGTCACAGTATGCCTACCATATACCGGGCTTATCGAAATATGTTGTCCTGTATGGCCAGTGCAGTATTGCAATAAGCTAATCTGTTCTCCATGGAAGACATTCTCTAGTTTAAGGCTGGAACTTTGCCAAAACACCCAAATTTTGTCTACACATGTTACTAGGGAGTTTGTGAAAGCTAACTTCAACTGAAACCGTATTATTTTATCTGCTGACTGCTTTGGCTCAATGATTATCAGCAATTGAATATGATGTTTTTGGACTAAACGCTTAAGACGATGTAAAGATGTCCTCAATCCACCTACATTCCAAAAAAGGTACTTCATTGGGTGGTGCGAGTATTTGAGCTTGAAGTTTCCTGGCCACAAGAACGTGTCACAATAGATGATGGAGGTGGAGGAGGCAAGGCATTCCTAGGCCTTCGATTTCTTCGAACTATTGCAGGTTGCGACGGCACTTGCGTGAGTAAATCACTATCATGCTCGGCATCCTCCAACTGTGCACCACGATTTGGATCTGCATCCTGATAATTCACGGACAAATCCCCTAACCAAGCATTATGTACTGTTTGGTATACTTGCTCCTTAATTACATGCGCATAATGTTGATCAGTAGGGGATAAAGTGGACATAAAGTCAGCAAAACGAGTGTATCTATCCATAATGGTTGGCTCTGTGTCTGACACATTAGCCACAAGCATATCATCTGTATCTTCCACAACTACCTCCTTTGAAGATCCCAACTTTGCTAAATCTTGCTTTTCAGTGACATCTATGGGCGGCAGGTCATTGACGTCAATATTGTGACTGTGAACAATTCCTTTAATATTAGATACAGACTCGCCATGTTCATTATTATGATCATTAGTATGATCATTTTGTTTGGCATGGTCTTGAAGATGATCTATTGAACGAGATAGAATTTGCTTTGGTTTTGGGGGATTTTTCCTTGGAGTCCATCGCTGCTTTTTGTCATTACGCTTTGTCCCGTCCCCCGCCTTAACCACACGTACTGGCTGCTCTTCTTGGTGTACCAATTTCCCTTTGCAGCTAGTAATTTCATGACCCAACATTCTGCAGTCTGTACAGAATTCTGGTACCTCCTCATACTCCACTGTTGGATAAAATTCATATTGGCCTCCTTGAACATGCAGTCTAGATGGCCGAGGCTTAGATATATCAATTTCAATACAGAGTCGCACCACTGAAGGTCGTAATCCTTGCATTGTTGCTGTATCCATTCTCAATGGTGTGCCAATCATATGTGCTATATCCCATAAGGCTGTCCGATTATGTAAAAACAATGGCAGCCCCTTAATCACGACCCATACCGGAACAATGGGTGTATCACAATTCGGATCAAAATCCGGTGTCCACTTCGTGACACGCATATGGTATCCATGCAAAACCCATGAACGACGTAAAAAACATCGTTGGTAATCCTCATCATTCTGAAAGGTTATTAGAATATGTTGTGCATCTAAATGTCCAATCTTTGGCGTAATCTTGAATCCAATACGTTCAAACGAGACATTTAATTGTTTCATAGATGGGCGGCCATTCCAAAAAGAGCCAATTAGGGAAAATGTATATGGCTGGGAGAAGGCATAGACCTCATCCGCAGAAAAGGAGATAGAAGGCAATCCTTTATACCTCTGAATAGCACGCGGTTGATCCGGCCTTGTCAAGGATTTTGGTGCTACAATCTCAGCAAAGGTTGGTTTTTTCTGGGCTGGTAACGTTTGATCCGCCATTTGAAGAACACAGTTATTCGTATATATATATATGAAAGCCCTGCGATCTCTGGCGATCATCTCTGCGATCGTCCTCATGCGCCGCCGTTGCAACAATGCCGATGCCAGGGCCGGTGGCTCCGGCCGGCCGGTCCTTTGCTGATGTTCTCGCCGGTTCTCCGGCACCCGTTCCTACAACCATCTCCAAAAAAACAGCCTCAGCGGTTTAAGGGATTACCCTCTATCGTTTTTGATGAATTTGAGGTAAATGCTTTGTTTACACCATTTCGATTTTCATTGGTTGGATCCTTTTGGAATGGTAGACCATCAATGGTAGCACTGCAAAAAACGTTGGATCGCATTGGCTTTGTGGGCGCCGTTCATGCAGGTTTACTAGATAAGGCTCACGTACTACTGCGTTTTGAGAAGGAGGCTGATTATAATCGATGCTTTTGCCGTAGATCATGGAATATCCTTGGATTTCATATGAGAATTACTAAATATACTCATGATTTTGATCCTAGATATGATGCTCCCATTGTTCCTGTATGGATATCCATGCAAGGACTGCCCATTTATTTGCAGAATGAAGCTGCTCTTTTTGCTATTGCCTCGATGCTTGGATCGCCCATTCGGCTGGACGCTGCCACTCAAAAGATACTGCGTCCCTCAGTAGCAAGGATTTGCGTTGAAATTGATGTTTCCAAGGAATTGCCAAATAAACTGCACATTCAAAGTATTGATCATCATCATTATTAGACCGTTGTTTATGAAGATATACCTGATTATTGCTCAAAGTGCAATCTTTTGGGATATAAGCGTGATCGTTGTGGTGAAACAAATTCAACTGCTGCTAATCCTCCTCCGCCTCCGGTACATCAATGGCGTCCAAAGTCTACTGCTGATGCCCAGCAGCCAACTGCAGATTCATTGGATGAGATTCCTATTGTACAGCATCAGGAAAGCCTACAACAGCAAAATGACAATGACCTAGTCCCACTTGAGGAGAATGCTGCGCCAGATATTCCAGACGTGGGTACAGTTGATCCCCCTCTACAGGATGAAGCAGTTTTTAGTAGATCATAAGATGATAACCAACTAGGTTGTGCTACATCTCCATTGTCTCCAGACATTATGCATACGTCGTCAGAATCTGACCTTATGGAGTTGCCTCGTCCAGCTATGATAGCTGCTGTTGTTCAGGAAGATTATAGGCAAACGTCTGAGGCGTTATCAGTGCGCATGCCCACTGTAAAAGAGGGTTCTTCGGATGCAGAACTGTTGCATAGACTCTCTAATCCTACTCTTGAACCAGATGATGAAGGCTTTATTCCATGTGTACGTAAGCGTAATCGCATGTTACATTCTCAAATACCTAGGCCCCCCCGTCGTGTCCTTACTCGCAGTGCTGCTCGTTCTTCAAGCTCTTCCTCTCATATGTCTCAATGAATACACTAGCATGGAATTTGCGAGGTTTACGCACTTCAATGCCTCGCTTACGACTGTTACTTAGTCAATATAATATTCACTTTCTTTTTCTAATAGAGCCTCAGCAACCTGAAACACGTTTATCTAGAGCGCAAATAAACTTAGGTTTCACTACTTCACAAAGTTTCTGTGAAGGGCGTGCATGGTGTTTTTGGAAAACTTCTTATCTGCAGCTTCTTGATGTTCGTTTGATGGCACAGGTTGCACACTTTCGTTTTCGATTACATACGCAGCAAGTAGTCCTTATTTCTTGTGTTTATGCAAGACATACAGTGCAAAGTAGGCAAATATTATGGCAAGATATAAGACGTTGCTATGATGATAGCAGTGAGCCATGGGTTATTGCGGGCGATTTTAACACATGCTTGTCCCCCTTGGATCATAAAGGTTCTTCACGTCCATCTCTTTCAACCCTTCAGGATTTTAATGACACAGTCCAATATACTGACTTGCAACTGGTACATCATATTGGAACTCGATATACATGGCAAGGGGGCCGTGGTCTAGGACGCGTATGGCATAGATTGGATTGGGTATTCTGTAATGAAGGTTTTTATAATGTTTGTGTGCAAAGTTGCGAGCTTTCAAGAAAGATGTTAGAAAATGGAACCGGGAGGTCTTTGGTAATGTCTTTCATATGGTGGAAAAAGCAGAACATCAAGCACGATCAACTGAGATTTTGTTTGACCAAGATCCTACTGAATATAATCGCATGGCATATTTTGAAGCCCAATCAGAACTACGCCATGCAACAACTATTGAAATGGTGTATTGGAAGCAGAAAGCTCGGGTTAAGTGGTTAAAGGAGGGAGACTGTGGCTCACGTTATTTTCATTCTATTGTTAAGGATAAACATTGCCGACAGCGATTACATGGAATATATCGGGAAGATGGAAGTTATTGTGATACGCATGATAGTATTGGTAGCGCAGCAGTAGAGCACTTCACACGCATGTTCACAGCCCAGCCTGTAGATGATGCCACCACATTCCTATCCTCAGTCCCATCGGTGGTTACTCCAGACGATAACTTAATGCTCACAGCTATTCCGTCTTTAGATGAAGTAAAATCGGCTGTTTGGAGTTTGGATCCTCACAGTGCTGCGAGCCTGGATGGATTTAATGGCTGGTTTTTTCGTACCTGTTGGGAGATTATTTGCATGGACGTATATAAAGCGGTGCAAGAATATTTTCTAGGTTTTCCAGTCCCACGTGCCATGGCGCATTCGATGATTGTGTTGATACCCATGGGTGAATCACAACGCACCTTCAATGATTTCTGGCCTATTGCATTATCTACCTTCATGAGCAAGATACAAACACGCATTCTGGCCACACGACTGAACAATCTACTACCCAAGATTATTTCTCCAGAACAAGCAGGATTTCAAAAAGGACGAGGCATTACGGAGCAAGTCTTATTAGCCAATGAATTAATTCATTGGTTAGATAAAGGTACACGTCCAAGCAAAGTTATACTTAAGTTGGATATGGCAAAAGCCTTTGATCGAGTAAATTGGCAATACTTAAAGTCTATAATGCAGAGTTTTGGCTTCTCCTCATTGTTTATCACCTTAGTTCTAAATCACTTGGAGGGCACGCATATTTCAATTTTGGTTAATGGCATGCCGAAGGGGTTCTTTAGGCCTACGAGAGGAGTCAAGCAGGGTGATCCTCTTTCGCCTCTATTGTTTATTATGGCAGCAGAAGGGTTTAGCCGTGGTCTGAAGCGCATGGTAACTCAAGAAATTCTTTTACCATACTCCATAGGCCGCATCCCGATGACTATCACTCATCTATCTTATGCGGATGATTTGCTTATATTTCTTGCTGCAAGCCGGCGAAATTTACGTAATTTCAAGCACTTTCTATCTACTTATGAAAGAGTTTCGGGGCAAGCAGTAAATTGGCATAAAAGCTCGGTGGTATATTCGGATGCAGTTCCTGTTTCGCAGCGCCATACATTTACTGCACTTCTAGGTATGCGGCATTCTACTCTCCCAATGAAGTATTTGGGTTCTTATCTTCATAAAGGTATTACACGCTCTTATCACTGCCTAGACTTACTGCGACATGTGGATTCTAAATTAAATGGTTGGCATGCAAAGTTGTTAAGTTTTGCTGGTAGAATAGTGCTCATACGGTCAGTCCTATTATCCATTCCTCTGCATGTTCTTGCTGCTTCCTCTATACCACGTAGCATTGTTAAATCTTTGGAAAGGCGTTTTGCTGTATTCCTTTGGGGGCCAGATCGTCGTCAGTGGGTAAAATGGACCACTGTTTGTTGCACGAAGAATGAGGGTGGTCTGAATATTCGCAGTTTGGCTGTAATTCAGCGCGCCTATGCAGCTAAAATATGGTGGCAATATCATGTTAGTACAACATTGTGGGGGGCATATATGCGATTGCGCTATCGTAGAAATGAGACATTTGTTCCATGTCTATATGATTCACCTGGGTGGAAACGCATTTGTCGCATTCATTCACAATGTCAACCACTAGTGCAATGGTCTGATGGTGTACCAGTTTGGCCGACTTCCACGGGCCAATTTCTTATGCGGCATGCGTATGATGCCTTTCGAACAATGGCTCCACAGCGGCTGTCTAATCAAATAGTCTGGATGCCACGTCAACGTCCAATGATTCAGGTATTTCTTTGGAAACTTTTGCATAGAGCACTGCCTTTACCAGATGTCCTATCTCGTTTCATTCAAGTACTCCCAAGCATATGCCCATTTTGCCGCGTGGAGTCAGCCACTCATAATCACTTATTTTATCACTGCTCTCAAATAAGTCCTGTTCGACATTACTTTAATGATCTGCTTGATATCCGTGCGTATCAAGCTACTGGATGGCACAGTTTCCTTGTATCGGTATGGTTGGAATCCTCAGGTGGATTTCTTGGGCATATGCAGCGCATTTATCTTGGTGTTCTTAATTGGAATATATGGAAGATATATGCAGAGATGGTGTTTGGTGATGGATCTTGGTCTCAAAGAATGCTTCTCAAGAATATACGGCTCGATATGTTTCTGTGGGCTAAATCTCAAGATGGTACAAAAATTGTGTCAAATATTACACGTTTAATCAGTAATGGGCTATCACCTCCTCTTCGCTCGCCTCGGCTTCGTATTGTTCGTTGGTGCCCGCCGCCAACAGGAAGGTTGAAGTTGAATACTGATGCTTCTGTTGGCCACACAACAGCAGGTGGTGGCGCAGTCTTACGTGATGCACACGGCTCCCTTATACATGCAATCTCTTTTCCATTACAGCATGATTATCCTGTTCGAGTAGAGGCGCAAGCAGTTTTACTTTCTCTTCTACATTATCTACCTAGATACGGCAAAGTTGATGTTGCGGTAGATTGTCAGCAGTTAGTTTCACTCATCCGCACTTCGACTCCATTGGCTCCGGATCTTGCACGACTTCGGGCATTTTTTGCTTCATCATCGCTTAATATATGTTATGCTCCCCGGGAGGTAAATCAGGCAGGCATTTTTTGTCTCAAGAAGTAGCACGGGAAACAAAGCTTACATCGTATTCCACAATGACGTCATTGCCATCGCACATTCGAGGAATAATCCTGACGGACTTCACACTGCCGACATTTCGCACTTCAGCCAATGGTGATTCCTAGCTTGCTTCTTTGGAGCATCAGCCTCCTGCTTCTAGCATCTTTCACTGACTTTGATATTTCTTTATACGTTCTAAGTGGGATTGTACAGTGTCAGTCTTGCAACAATATAAATATGCACGCTTTTTCCTTCGCCCTGGTTTTATCCACAAGGGTGGTTTTACATGGCAAGGTTTTAATGCGACATATCATATATTGTTGCACTTTCACTATCCACATGTACCTCTATTACTTGTTTTCATATGATGACTTCGTATACATTGTTGTAATAAGGCTTTCTCCTCCGCCATAAGCGAGGCTATTTAATAACACATCCTTTTTGCTTAAATATATATATATATATATATATATATATATATTTATATATATATATATATATATATTTATATATATATATATATATATATATATTTATCTCATATCCCAATCATTTAAGTGTACTTTTCATAAACACAATTCATTGGGCTGCACTTTTATACATATGACCGATATATATATATATATATATATATATATATTTTTTTTTTTTTTTTTATGAAAAGATTCTTTTATTAAAATAGAACCCTCACTTATGGCGGAGGAAAACCTTATTACATCAAAGCATAACGCAGATACAAAATAAGTCATGAACCTTAGAAGAAGTACGCGTTTATGACTGAAAATACTAAATGAATGTGTGTATATATTTATATTTTAACCGTATAGATATATGTATGTACATATATCAGACTTCTCCGAAAATCATTTTTTGCCATATATATATATATCTAGATCCGTATATATATATACCGATATGAATATCCACATGTATTAGTCATAATCTATCCATTTTATAGATCTTGCTATTACACCTTAGAACATAAACAGGGATGATCCATTTTGATGTAAACGTATGCTTAGATCGTTGAAATTCATGAAGCATCAAGAAGATACATAGAGCCATGTATTTCCTCTAGACGGTTCTTTAAGTAGACATTTCATCGCATTGTAATCCATTGAGTCATCCGTTACATGGTAGCTTTCACTGTATACTATACACGTATACATATTCGTACATTTCTATATATACATATATACATATATATCCAGTGCTTACACAAACGTGTCATGTGACCTATTCTTCGCCAAGTTAAATCCGCTAGACCTTAAGAGTTTCTATAATTAATGGCTAAAGTTCCTTTGGTCTTACCTAAAAAAAATGGTACCCAACGGCCATATTGGGAATGGATGAAGAGAGTTCTCAATTTATTAAGCGCTTAATTAGGCCCATCTTCTGGAGTTTGTAAAAGGGCCCTTATCCCAATTAGTTACTCCTTAAAACCCCTTTTTGCCGAAAACATATGCGAATGTGTGTGATTCAATTGAATCTTATCCATGCTCTCATTTCCCTTTCTTTATATATTATATATATATACACGTGTTTGTGTATTACTATGGCTGCCCCTTACGAATTTTTCCCATGGACCATAATCCATTTAACCCCTAATCATATGATAGTCCATCTTAAGTTATATATGTATATCCAGATGTATGCCCATACCATATGTATATGGGCGTGTCACATAGTCCGACTTCTCATTTAAAGTTGCCTAAAAATACTTTTTCTAATTTAATCAATTTAGTATTCTTACATAAACTTCCAACGGCTCACTTGCTTCACGTTTTACGCTTTGGGGGTATGCTAATTCCCTTTTTAACCTTAAATAATCGTTGGTAAGCCGAAGATATCCCCCTTTCGAGGTATCATTCATTTGCCTTGCTTCACCCCATCCTTAGATGCCATACTAAATTTGGGCAGGGTACAACATATATACATCAAAATTATTCAAAAATTTCGTGATACACATGTTACAATCAGCCACAAGGTCATATCATGTTTGCACGCACAAATCACCCACAATTTAGCCTAGATTTGTGGAGAATTCAAACTCAATTTTAATTTGACACTTGGGACATTTTCTACTCAGTATTAATGCTGAATATTCGCCTCATTTTATGTATATTATGTGTGACATAATATATATTACATGTGTAAGAAGTTTGAAATTAATCAGAGAAAAATCGCGTAATCGACGAAAGTCGAAAATTCGGTTTTCTACGAACTTACACACATGGAACGATTTTGGCATAGATGTAACATGTATCTGGACACTTTTTATGTAGAGAAAAAGGGGTTTGAGTGATTTTCAAATGCATGATTTAAATGTGCACAAAAACGAGTATAAGATATAAACGTGCATAAGTGTACATGTGTGCATGATAACTTGCCATTACTTGCCTTATTTAGCTTATATATTATGTTGCCGTACTAACGAGCCATGAAGCATTAAAGCTTACATCATATGGCGAACATTTGTTGAGTTTATACTATTTTCAGGTGCCACAATTAATGAACTAAAGTAGTTCATTAAGTGAAGTACTTAGTTTAATAAACTAAGTAGTTCATTAAAGGAAGATGCATTTGGAAAAGGCACAAAGGTAACAAGGCTATGGAAGGAAAGTCTTCTCCTCCTCCCCACATTTAATTCCACACGCCACTTATACATATATATGCTATATTTTCAGATTTTTTTATAAAAGGCACATACACATGTATTCCAACGTACTACCGACACGTTATATATCTTACGTACGTACTTCACACCACTATACTTAACTCATATTTATGAGTATATTCAGGTCTTATATCATATGATATAAGATATGGTGATGACAAATTAAATACGACACGATAAAAGGTTCTAAACCGAAATTTGTCGTATCGGGCGAATACCGAAACTTCGCCAACGTGTCACGTACTTGCCATAATTAAATGGCCAGCCCATATACATCAAAAAGTAATGAAAATTTCGTGCTACACATGATATGATCATCCAAAAATACTTTCCATGTTGGCACACACAAATCACCCCACATTTAGGCCAAAATGTGAAGATTACAATTTTAATTTTGTCACATGTTTATGGTACCACTTTAAATCAGCCAAGAGCTGAAATTTAAAGTATATATTATATATATTATGTATAACATAATATATATATCATGTGCAAAAGTTGGAATTTAAATTAGAGAAAAATCGGGTAATCGATAAATATCGAAAATTCGGTTTTCTACGCACTTAACATGGAACGTTTTCTTGAACATCATGTGACACGTATCTAGACACTTTTTACATATAATATATATCTTAAAGTGTTCTAGAAAATTAAATTAAGGGCTGATTGGAATATTACATGTGTGTATTACTAAATGTGCACTATTTTACAAAGTTAGCAAAAATAAATTTCAGCACATGTACAAACACATTCCAACGTCACTACAGCTGAGATGGAGCACATGTGGAGCCTTGTTGGCATGTTGATTGGTCAAGGATCAATCATACAATGTTGAGAAATCAAGAGAGAAGCTACGAAAGGTAAGTATTCAACATATACCTCTCTTATGTCACATGCTGAAAATTTCAGCATGTCACACTTGTCTTGGCCGAATTCTTCACCATTAAGCAAGATATTTTGTCAATTTTTCATTAAAGGATAAATTAAAGGAGTTATGGAAATGATTTGAATTTTATGAAAGGTAATTAAGTGTGATATTTTACATATCACACATGCTGAAATTTTTCAGCATGTGTGAAGGTGTGCTGGCCGAATTCTTCATGCTTTTTGTGTCCAAGTTCATTCATCAATTGTTAGCAAGACTTACCATGTATTGTTGACTCATTTTTATGGTGAGAAATCAAAGAATAATGGGTATTATCTTGAATAAAAATGGATGTTGCACATGCTGAAAAATTCAGCATGGCAAGGAGTATAATGGCCGATTTTTTGGATGAGAAAGGAAGGATTTTATTGTCTTACAATTTATGTGAATATCTCTTGATTTATGGAATGTATTATGTGATGATCTTTGGCACATTTTAAAGTGTTTATTTCAGATTTTCCATGTCATCAAATGATGACAACATTGAGCCAATAAAGAGGTGCCAAGTAAGCGAAGACTAAATGATGGTCCAATAGAATGATGCCAAGTAAGCAAAGCATTGTCACCATGATGTCTTACACTTTCTCAAGCACTTAAAAGGAAATTTTCAAGAGGGGAGAGGAGGCAAAGGGGTCGGCCATTACATGTTAAAATGGAGAGAAGAAGAGCAAAACAAGAACAAGAACAAGTGTTGCAAATTGGAAGATCAAAAGTGTTCTAGCCTTCTTCTTCTACATTCTCTTTCTTTCTTTCTTCTTGTAAAGCCTATTGTTCTTCATATATTTCATTCTTGAATAGGCTTCATAGAAACCACCATTCATTCATCTTTGTACAAGATTGATCAAGGTGTGATCAATCTTCATTCTAGCGAGGTGGTGGTGTTCGTGTGAATTGTACTCGACATACAAGGTTTGTAAAGGGTTGGAGTTAGGTGTAACTCTATCAACCCTGCGGTAAGGTGTACTGCGTGTGTGTGATTAGTGTGAACCAAGGAAGGTGTTCCTTGAAGACTGGAGTAGGTTGTTTATAACCGAACCAGTATAAAATTCTTGGTGCAATTTACTTTCACCATTTACTTTTCAGTTTCTGCACTGTTTATACGTTTTGTTCACGTTCGGAAAAATAGCAAACGATTTCAAAAATTATAAAAATTTCCAGAAACATAAATAAACGTTTTAGGGTTAATTTGGCACAAGTTTCAACCCTTTTGGACAAGTATAGGTCAGTCAAACATCAAAAGTTCTGAGACTAGTGCAGTCTGATTTTCAGACTTGCAAAGGTTGAGACTTTGGTGGTATTTGACCAACTTCCCAAAAGAATTTTCAAAAACTGTTTCAACCCATTTCAATATAGTGTGTGAGGAGTTATTGGTCAAATTTTCAGATCATTTGGACATTCACACAAATAGGAATTAATTTTTCAAAACCATCTACCGTTTCTGGCAGATTTGCACAATCTGAGTGCCAACGGTTTTTGAAGGGGTTAAAGGTTGAATTTTAATTTGAAATTTTTAGGGGACCCTCATAACATCTGAGGCTAAGTTCTTTCAAAATTTCATAATTTTTGGAGACCTCTAACCTGGTTTTAAAAACGTTTTAAAACAGGTCCTGAAAACAGAATCTGTTTTCAGAACTTGAATTGTTCAAGTTTAAAGAAATTTTAAAAAGCACACTTTCCGCACCATCTATTCAACCCCCCCCCCCTTTTTACACATTCAAGACATATTAAAGTGTTCTAGAAAATTCAAATTAAGACTGATTACAATTTACCATATATGTGCAAATATTATGCAAAGCTTACCAAAAGAAGTTTCAGCACATGCAGCTGAACCTTCACACGCCTATGACATCTTCTTGGAACCTAAGTGGAGCTTATTTGACACTTTAATTGATGGAGAATAAGCCATACATGATTGGTGACATTAAAAAGGGCAACACACAAGAAAACAATTCAAAATACAACACATTGATGCCAAAATTGAAGGGGATTAAATTATGATTATATGATAATTATTCACCTTGATTTTGAGCACATATTTCAGATTTTTCTGAATAAATTCCAGCTCATTAAAGGGTGCCAAGGTAGATTAAAGATGGCCTATCAAGAAGTGACAACAAGACAAAGACAAGTCATCCCTCCAATCATATTGCACTAAACAAGCAAGATTGTGTCATCATTTACACAAGGCAATCTGCCAAGGGCATTCAAGACAATTCTCAAGGAAGAAGATGAACCCTAGGGGTCGGCCGTAAGACTATAAATAGAGGCAAGATGGTGCAAGACAAGGCTAAGCAATATTGATATCCTTACAAGTCCAAAAAGCAAGACTACTCTCTTCGTCTTCCTTTCTTTCTCTTCTTCTTAGCCTCAAGACTATCATTCATATATTCCACATATTATATAGGCTTTGATTATACCACCCATACTCGTTCATTTCTTGTAAAAGGTTGATCAAGTTGGGATCAAACCTTCATTCGATCGGTGGTGGTGTTTGTGTTGGTTTGTTTGATTGTTTGATTGTAAAAGGATGGAGTTGGTGTATAACTCCAATCACCATTGTGATAAGGTGTTTTTGTGTTTAGTGAAAACTGAGGAAGGTGACCTTGAAGACTGGAGTAGGTTGTTTTAACCGAACCAGTATAAAATTCTCAGTGTTCTTGCTTTTCAGCACTCTACTTTCATTTTCCAGTTTTCTGCATCGTTTTTATTGCAACAGCAAAAATAGCGAACAATATTCAAAAATCACAAAATTTTTCAAAAACGTATGCACACGTCCTAGAGTTCATTTGGCACAAGTTTCACCTCATTTGGATAAGTATAAGTCAGTTAAACATCAATAGTTCTGAGACTAGTGCAATCTGATTCTCAGATTTGCAAAGGTTGAGAGCATCAACGTGTTTAACATACTTACCAAGGGAATTTTCAAAAAATGTTTCAACCTATTACAATAAAAATCTTGAGGGTCTTACCATAAAATTTTCAGGCAATTTAGATTTCCCAATTAATAGGAATAAATTTTGTATTTCGTAGTATAGTTTCTGGCAGATTTGCGCAGTTTGCACAAAAATGTGTTTTCAAGGGATTAGGCTTAGAATTTTAATTTGAAATTTTTTTGGCACACTCAAAACATGTGAGAGCACATCCTCACCAAATTTCATAATTTTTGGAGGACTATAACAAGGTCATATATCTTAATCAAATCAAGATCTGAAAACAAAAATTGTTTTCAGAAGCGAGTTTTTTGGACCAAAAGTTCTTAAAAACCAAATTTTCCGCACTCACTATTCAATCCCCCTTCTAGTGGTGCTATACAGGTCCTATATATCCGAATATACGATATGATTTGATATGCAAGGATGAACTTTTTAAAACATTTCATGAGATGCACATGTATGCATTCGGCCTACTAGGCTATTTGCAATATTTGTACTCTAAAACTTTCTCGTATCATCATGTCATAAAACTCAACATATATGCACATAATCTATGCTTCAAATCATGAATATATACTATATTTTCTCTTCCGTCTCTCGGCCATTTCTTCTCCAAAACAGCCTACTTTTTTCTTATTTCATCCATCCACATTTCCTTAAAATATAAATCTTACACTTAGGTAAAATGGCCAAATACCCTAATGTCATATAGATTTCCATATGCTTTCATATATCATACGAATATACGTCAAGTAGTCGTATTTTCTATCATACTTTATTTTATGCATATTTATTTCCATTAATATTTAAAAAAAGATTTATCCCACACCAAAAATACCCTAGGCTGTGTACTCTATATATATATATTTATCAATGGCCTTTTTGGACGAAATATATATCTATACATATATATACATATCTATAATTTCCTTTTCATACAACACACGTATTTATTCTATATTTTAGCTTTATGTCCAATTCTTTACATGATATACATATCTATATTTGTAACATGTAACAAAGTTTATTCTTTCTCATTTCTTGGCCTTATGGCCGAATGTACAAGCACATGCATATGTCATACAAGTCTTTTCTTTTTTGCATTCCTACCTATATCTTGGTTTTGATATTTATTCTATCTATATACATACTAGTTTCCATCAACATAATGACTTGCAATATCATGGTAAAATACATAAACATACAAGATTATGGAAACCATGTAGGCTAAGAAAAACCCTACCTGGCCCCGTGTGTGTGTGTATATATATAATAAACATTGAGATCATTAAGAAACATCTTCTGTGAAATAGAATCATAGACGTGATATAATTGTCTCATAACATGCTAAATCAAGGGCACAAAAGTTTATTAAAGCCTAAAATCATAAACAAACACATAAATGATGATCTTCATAGAAAATAAATAATACATGCATAAAAAGATCTTCTTAGTGAACTTTTCTTAGCATGTCATATATCCTCATTTTCGTTCTTTAATTTCTACCTACATCACATATGAATGTTCATTGCATTTTATTTATACATATAAGCTCATTTGGACATGATGGCAGAATGTATATATATCATATATCACCCTATATACATAACTTAGAAACATAGCTTTTGCATATTCTTGATGCTAAAACCTTGAACGTACATCATGAATGATCCAAATTTATATGAACATATATACTTAGATCTGTGTAAATTCATGAAGGATCTAGGAAGTCTACCTGCCTTTCTCACTTAATCTTACAAGAAAAGTGAAGATTCCTTCACTTGGCTTGAAGAAAACCTTCCCCTTTTTCCTTCTAAGTGGGCACGGGTTTGGACACAAAATGAAAGGGGTTAGTGAGCAACCATGTAAATGGATAAATACAAGAAGATAAACTCATCATACATGAAGTTCTTACCTTGCTATTCCTTGGTTCTTATATCAACAAAGTTTGGTCTACTTAGTTCTTGGATAAAGGAGGATGTTATTGCTATTGTTTTGGATGAGTGTGTGAGATGAAGATAAGAAATTTTTCTCCTTGCTTTTGCTTGTAACTCTCGGCCAAATGGGTAGAATTGGAGGCTTGGAAGACTTGTTTCTTTTTTGGAAGAGGAAAGAGAGTGTTTAGGAGATGATAACTTTGGCTAAGTGTGAAATGGTAAGAAGAAGAGATTTCTCTCTCTTCTAATAGGAGGGGACAGTTGGAAGGGGTTGGAGTGGGGAGGAAGACTTCATCATGAAGTTGGAAGATTGATGAGAAAAGATGGAATAGTTGTTGTCTTGAAAGTGTAGGACAATGGAGTGAAGGAAAAGGAAAGAAAGAAGAAATATCTTCTTTCCTTGGACTAGAGTGGGGCGGCCAAATGGAGTGGAAGGGAATGATTGTGGCTTGGTTGAAGAGTGTAAGAAGCGCAAGAAAGGTGTAAGGGTTGGAAGGCTTTTTGGTATAACTTATGATTGCTTAAAGCAAGACAAAAATATTGTCTTCTTCCTTGCTTAGTGAACACCCAAATGCTAGTGGAAATGGGTAGGATAGAACAAAATTTTATCATTTTGTTTCTATATGATTTTCTACACTTGGTATTTTGTTGGGGTATTAATCTTACCATAATTTCTTCTTCTTTTTCCTACCCTTGGCCGTCCAACATGTATATATATATATATATATAGATTTTTTCCTTTTTCCAAAATATCTAGTCATGTCTTGCTTTCTTTTTTCTTTTATTTAAATACCCTAATTTCTCGTGTCATGTGTTTTGTTTCGATTTAATTTATCCTAATATTTAAGTTGTTACATATAGAATTGTTTTAATTCCAATCATGAACTCGTAACATTAGTTATCGAATTTCATTACATATCGATATATCACATGTTTTAATACATGCGAAAAATTTAAACGTATCTAAGTATGATATTTAAACATGTATCGACAGACCGAGATTTTTCGGGGTGTAATAACAACTATTGCAACAACTTGTACGATATTGACTGCTACAACAACTGCAAGCAAGAACATTAGAGCTTTTCTACTTACTTCTTCGCAACATTAAGAAAGTTCTTCCTATGAATTTTTACCGTATAGGTTTTGGAAGAAAAGGTGAATAACACTTTCAAAACAAGTCTATATCACAAAAAGAGATCAAATATGTTTAGTTCTTCTTATGTTAGACTTCAATACTCTCACAACAAAAAAATAAAAACAAGCAATAAGAGCATAATAAGCTTTAAACACTTGCGCTTGAGAGCATTTGAGATGAAGTGAAGATGTAGCTTGAAGAGGTTGAATGTGTGTAATTTTCTCTTCTGTGCTTCCTCAATATATAGAAGAGATAAATTTCATTTTTCATCCTTCTCAATGTTCCACACTCCATTAATTTCTTTGGAGAAGTCCAACTTGTCTTTAACCACCAAATTCTTCGATTTGCTGAGTTATAGCCGCACAATAAGATGATAGATAGGAGCACAATAGTCCAAATAGCATTAAAGACATTGACAATAAATGTACAATCAGCTTGAAAAGATTGAAGAGAAAAAATACTTTAAACTCCCATAGATTTGTTTACAACGGCTATAAAAATTTTGAATTCCAATAGATGTCTATCAGAACAAGTCTATATCACAAGCAACAGATCAAATAAGTTTACTTCTTATTGTGTTAGACTTTAATATTCTCACAACACAAAAAATAAATACAAGCAATAAGAGCATAATGAGCTTTAAACATTGTGCTTGAGAGCATTTAAGATGAATAGATGAAGGAGCTTAAAGAGATTGAAAGTGTGTAATTGTCCCTTTTGTGCTTCTTCAGTCTATATAGGAGATAAATTTCATTTTGCATCTTTCCCGATGTCTCACACTCCATCAATTGCTTTGGAGAAGTCCAACTTGTCTTCAACCACCAAATTCTTCGATTTGTTGAATCACAACCGCACAAAAAGTTGTTAGATAGGAGCACGATAGTCCAAATAGCATTAGAGATATTGACAATAAATACACAATCAACTTGGAAAAGATTGGAGAAAGAAAATACTTTAAATCTACTATAGATCTGTTTACATCGGCTATAAAAACTTGAATTGAGGACATCGATCGATCAATGTCTATCAGCTTAGAGATCGATGTGTACATCAATCGATCAATATACTCAGTTTAGATATCAATGTTACTTTTCCTAGTTTGTGCCATTTTTCATTTAATGACAACGATTGATACATGTTAGAGGTCGATGCATAACAGTGTACTCCAAATTTTAAACAATTTATACACAGATCAATCAACATCTATATTTTAGAGATCGATGTATGCATTTACCGATCGATGTCACTGTTTATAGATTGATGTTTCATTTTCACTTGGAATATGAATCGATTGACATAGATATCAACGTTGGACACTGTGCTTCCAACTTTGGACAAAGCTAACATAGATCGGTCAATATCTATTTTGTGGCACCCCGCCTGGGACTTGGGTCTCGGCACGATGCACAAGCCGTACTTTGCTACGAGAAGTACAATGCACCGATAACATCTGTATGCGCGTCGTTATAAGCATGTATCGAATGGCAAAAGCATCATAAAATACACGGAAATGAAACATCGACATAAGTACGAAGTACTACATCCAAAATAGTGTCATAGATACAGCATCATTACAAAATATCATAAATACGGAGCTGAATATCAAAATACAAAAGCTGCCACCGCAGTCTACTAATCAGATCTCCTAACCTAGTCTCGGGGCTCATCCTCTATGAACTCTGGCTCGGTGTCCTGTGGGTTTGCATGGTAAAATAAAAAGAAGAATGATAACGAATCGCTCAACAAGTATTTCCACCTAGATTCATCAAGTGGATCATGTATGGGGACTGGGGTAGTGGAGATAATACAGTGAAACAGAAACAAATATCGTACAAATAACATGCATGGAAATAGCATTCATGAAATCAACATAGATAAACAAGTACAGTAAATCAGACAGATATATTGATATGTAAGAAAATATCATTTCAAGGAAATAATTTCATATTAGCAATATGATGAGAAATCGGGGTTTGAGTGATTCGAAAATGCATGATTTAAATGTTACATGTTTACGAAATGCATGAAATAAATGTTACTTGATGTATGCACGTGATAAAAATGCTTTATATATTTATTTATAATGTTGTCATACTAACAAGCCATGAAGCATTAATGCTTACATCATATGACAAACATTTTTTGTCTCATACTATTTTCAGGTGCATGATTAATGAATTAAACTAGTTCATTAAGTGAAGTGCTTAAGTTAATGAACTAACTGGTTCATTAAATGAAGACATATTTGGAGAGAGCTATATGAAAACAAACTTGAAATGGAAAGTCTCCTCATCTCATTCAAATCACACGCCACACATATATATATTTCATATGCAAATTTTTTAAAGACACACTATATACTTATATTCCGACGTTCCACCAACATGTCATATATATTATAAACGTATGTTAATAGCACAACACAATATACACATCATATTTATGAGTATATACAGGTATTTTATCATATGTTACAAGTCATAGTGACATCAAAATTATAACGACATGTCACAAGGTCATAAACCAAAAATTAACGTATCGGGTGACTATCGAAACTTTACCGACATGTCACGTACTTACCATATAAAGATGGAAAGTCTATATACACTAAAAATAATCTAAAATTTCGTGATGCACATGTCATATTCAGCCACAAGGTCATACCATGTTCACACACACAAATTACCCACAATTTAACATAAATTTGTGGAGAATTCAAATTGAAGGTTATTTTGTCACACGAGGCGTTTTCCACTCAGCCATTGGAGCTGAATATGCACCTCATTTTATGTATATTATGTGTAACATAATATATATTACATGTCTAAGAAGTTTGATTTTAATCGGAGGAAAATCGCGTAATCGACGAAAGTCGAAAATTCGGTTTTCTACCACCCTACACACATGGGACGTTTTCTTCATGAGTGTAACATGTATCTAGACACTTTTTACACATTCAAGATATGTTAGAGTGTTCTAGAAAAATCAAATTAGGGATGATTGAAATTTACCATATATGTGAAGATTATGCATTATTTGACAAAGTTTACATAACAAGAATTCAGCACATGTGCAGCTGAATGTACACGCCTAGTTCAGCATTTTTGGAGCCCAGGTGGAGCTTATTTGGCACTTCAATTGGTGGAGGATAAGCCACACATGATTGACATTGAAGAGGCAACATATAAGGAAATAATCTAAAATAAAACACATGCTGAAATTTCAGCACATGAAGAAATTCTGGCCAATTTTTTTGGTGCTTATTGTGTTCAAGTTTATTCCAAAATTAAGGGAGATTATATCATGATTATATGGAAGTTATTTACCTTGATTTTAAGCACATGTTTCAGATTTTTAAGAAGAAATTCCAGCTCATTTAAGGAGTGCCAAGGTAGATTAAAGGTGGCCTATCAAGAAGTGACATTTGGCGAAGACAAGTCATTCGTCCAATCATGATACGCCAGTAAGCAAGGTTGTGTCACCATCTATACAAAAAAATCTTTTAAGGGTATTCAAGAAAATTCTCAAGGAAGAAAATAAACCCTAAGGGGGCGCCACAACACTATAAAAAGGGCAAGATGGTGCAACACAAGGCTAAGCAAATTTGATATTCTTACAAGTCCAAAACAAGACTACTCTCTTCTTCCATTCTTTTCTCTTGCTCTTAGCCTCAAGCATATCATACATATTTTCTATATAATATATAGGCTTTGTGTAAATCACTCACATACGTTCATTCTCGTGTAAAAGTTTGATCAAGGTGTGATCACGCCTTCATTCGATCGGTAGTGGTGTTTGTGTTGTTTTGTTTGCTTGTTTGATTATAAAAGAGTGGAGTTGGTGTTTAAATCTAGTCACCCTTATGTTAAGGTGTCATTTGTGATTAGTGAATACCGAGGTAGGTGTCCTCGAAGACTGGAGTAGGTTGTTTTAACCGAACCAGCATAAAAATCATGGTGCTATTTACTTCCAGCACTTTTACTTTCAGGTTTTAGTTTTTGATATCATTTTCATAGCCATGGGAAAAATAGAAAACTTTTTCCAAAAATCACAACATTTTGCAAAAACATAGCCACAAATCCTAGCGTTCATTTGGCACAAGTTTTATCACATTTGGATAAGTATAAGTCAGTCAAACGTTAATAGTTCTAAGACTAGTGCAATCTGATTCTCAGATTTGCAAAGGTTGAGAACATCAACATGGTTGATATACTTATCAAAGGAATTTTTAAAAACTGTTTTAACCCACTAAAATGCACATCTTGAGGGTCGTACCATAAAATTTTTAGGTCATTTAGAGTTCCCATTTATTAGGAATAAAATTTTCATTTTGGAGTATAGTTTCTGGTAGATTGACGCAATCTATACAAAAACATGTTTTCAAGGGGTTAGGCTTGAAATTTTATTTTGAAATTTTTGTGAGACACTCATAACATCTGAGAGCACCGCGTCAGGGAATTTCATAATTTTTGGAGGTCTACAACTAGGTCATCTAGATTAATCAAATCAGGATCTTAAAATAGAAACTGTTTTCAGAAGTGCGTTATTTAGTTCAAAAAGTTTTAAAAACCAAATTTTCCGCACTCACTATTCAACCCCTTCCTTCTAGTTGTCCTATACAGGTCCTACACAATACTGTAAATCAGACAGATTCATCATTTATCATCTTCACTTTAGCATATAATCTGTATCATTCTTGCATACGATCCTTTAGGTTTTGCTCCATGTACTTTCTTGATCACACTTGGAACCGTATAAAGGAAGTTATAACTTAAGGTCACTAAGAGCTCATGGGACATATTCGTGATGCATGCGTTGTAGAACTTTCATAAAGTATATCCTTTCATACGTTCATAAACATGACAGAAACATGAATTGACTATAGCACTTTTCGTAACATAAAAATGGTACCTACGACATGCCGAATGGTTCCTCGAGTAGCCTTCAGTACCTCTATGAATCTTGATGGTCCAACCATGGTGTTACATCATACGTACCTAGGACTAACGGTAACGCGTTATGACTGAGATCTAGGGCCCCAGACGCGGTGTATAGTCAATCATAACGTCTTTTGTCCCTGATATCCTCCCCCTGTATCAGACATTAGGCACCACTCCATACATAACGTCGTAGACATAACCAAAAAGGCTGAGCTCCTTTGTCCCAGACAAGGTGTTACACTCAGCCAAAAGAACATGAAGAAAGGCAGAGAACCCTTGTCCCTAACAAGGTATTACACTCAACCAACAGAAACATGCATAAGTCGTATGGAATCATTCGTCTTGCGGTACGATTCTTTAATCATGAAAAAAACTTTAAAACATTTCTTGCAATAATCATTTCGTAACTGTATTCGTAAATAAAACTTGTTTCCTTTTAAAATCATGATGACAATATGTGTATGATAATGCGTGGTTTCTGGACTGGTTCCAAGGTCTTATAACATACAGCTCCTAAAGCTTCTTATTTACAAAATGGTCATATCATGTGCTATGTAAATTTATAGTTTTGTCTTTTTGCCCTTCCTAAAGGGCTAACGGGTTTTTAAGGGTCAGAGAGCCCTTAATAGTGTCTTATACATCATCCTTATTTTATTAATATATTCCATTCTTAATTACATTTAAGGCTTTTCAAAACAGCCCCTATGTAATCATTCTTAAAGTGGAAATTACCAAAAAGCCCTTAAGGTCTAATTTCGGCCAAATAAACCAAAACAACCCCCTTTTTGTAATCCTTTCTTTTTACATTTATTAATTTGATCATTCCTTGGTTTATCATATATACCATGTACTTTTATGCATATATTTATATAAGCATAAACATCTAAATATAATCATCACATTGGCACCACAAAGGCCTAATGGCCGAGAGTTACATGCTCACAGGCCATGATTTGTCCATTTTGTAACATGCATGCAAGTTGTAATAATAACACATTCCTTTGTACCATAATTTACCATGGATAGACATACTATGATGATGCATAAATTTCATAGTTTCAACATATTACACTTGAAACAAAATTACATATCATATGTATGGTCATAAGATCCATACTATAAGGATGTTAGTGCTATCTTTACATGCAAGCTCATAGGAGAACAACGCCCATAAAAAACACCTTCTTAGACTATGGTCATCAAAATACACATCATGATGATGGTGATGAATCCATTGCATTTGATGAAGACTCAAAACAACCCCATCTTGAAAGGCAACCGAGGTATATGTGATGTTGGTCATGAAAGATGAAAACTTTTGTGACATGCATTGTAGTATAGTTTATATTGCACCATAAACATGCTATGATATAGCCATAATCATGCAAATGCACCCATATTCATAAGAAAATAAGACCTTGATAATTATTCAACATGCACATAAAGAAATAATGTCTAGTGAAGTTCTTAGTACACTTTTCAAACAAGTGTACTCATTTGTCTACACATTTCATGAGAGATGATGTTTATATGTTGGCTTCTTCATTTTATTAGCCATGCATGTCCTTAAGGGGTTGTGCATGTTAGAATTCATGGCATGCATGCTTTATTTGAATGTCATGCTAACCATATTCATGAACTATACAAGAGTAACACACTTACATACATAGTTAGTACATTCATGTACATTTTTCATAACCTAATGAAAAAACTTCATTTTTAACTTATGCATGCATGATCCATCCTTTGATATGAACATAAGAACTCATTTTTAAACATGCTTGAAGAAGCTAAGAAGAATACTTTCCTTGATACTTGAATCTTACACTTAAGAGTGTAAGATTTCTTCTTTGTTTGGCCTTGTGATGTACACGGCCTTGAGGGCCAAAAAGGGTAAAAGATTTAGTCTTTGAGTATGAATGTTCTAAAATTCAATTTCAAAGGAACCTTACCTTGAAAATCTTGAAGATTCTTAATTGTATATCTAAAAGAGCTCCTCCTACCTCCTTGTTGGAGCTTACGGTTTGGGGCCTAAAATGGGGTAGTGTGAGTGTTTTTGTGGAAAATACAAAGTGAGGAAGCTGTTAAAGAAGATGATATGGTGTTTAACTTCAAGTTTAAGGTGCATGCACTCTTGATTTTTACTTGGAAAAGAAAAGAGTTCTTCTCCTCTTGGCTTTGTGGCTCACGAGTTGGAGAGGATAGGGGGAGGAAGACTTGAATTTTTTCTTGTAGAGATAAGGAAGAGAAAAGAGTGTTGTAGTGAGAGAGTGAGGTGTGTAAGAATTGGAAAAGACTAACTGGTGAAGTTGTCTTACATGAAGAGGTTTTATCCCCCTTAGTAATGCATAGTCGAAATTTTGAGTAGGGTGGAGGGGAAATGATGGCCTTTCTTGCTATAAGAAGTAAGTGGAGAGGAAAAGCAATTTGCATGCAATTAGATAGGTTTGTTGTCTTACATGTTGTAAGACTTGAATGATGACACCACCTTATAATAAAAAAATTGGAGAAAATGGATTAAAAAGAATTTTTATGTCTTGCTTCCTATACTTGGCAGAAATTATGGTTAATGGAATGCATGATTGGATTTTTCTTAGGTTGGAAAGATAGTGGAAGAAGAAAGAAGTTGCATGAAATCCTATTGGTGATTTACTTTGCTTGTGTAAGAATTGTGTAAGAGTAGAGGATGGAAGATTGATTGAAATAATAGACAATTTCCTTTTGTTTTTCTTGCTAGGGCCGAAATTATCTAAGTGGATGGGATGGTTATAGTTTTCTCTTGCTGAAGAATGGAATATGTAAGGAATTCTTCCCATGCATGGAAGGTGATTGGAGAATGGTCTTACATGCTGTAGAAATGGTGATGATGAAGAGAAGATAAAGAAAAGAAAATGGAAGAAGTAATAAGTGGGTTGTAAGGCATGCATGGAATATCATTGGATGGAATAAGGTGTAGAGAAAATAATTAAAAAGAAAATGGATTAAAAATGCCAGACAAGTTTTTCTGGTATGTGGATGGGGCGGGTAAGGAGGCGGTGGGGTTAAATTTACTATTTTAACCTTGCTTTATTTTCTTTATGTGTAATTTTCTTTTTTCCTTTATTTAAATTCCTAAATAACATTTGTTCCATGTATTTATATGCTTCATTAATTAGTCTTTGCACTTATTAGATTATTATTTAAGTAAACTGTGCATGTTATACCAAGTGTGGTACAACGATCGTACTTAATTTCCATCGTACTTTTCTTTGTTTTCTTTATCTCCTAGCCTAGAGATGCGGGTTGTAACACATTTCGAGGGATCGATGTATACATAGATCAATCAAGGTATAGATCGATGTATATGTTGATCTCTGTTTTAGATATCCATATAGAGATCGACATCGTTTTCCTTATTTTTCAATCTATGTTTTGCACAACCCTTTCATCCCCCTTTAAACAACCCTTTCACCCTTTAAACAAGCTTTCAATCTATGTTTTGCACAACCAATCATCCCCCTTAGCCAATGCATTCATGCTTTCCTCCAAAACATGAATATACCAAACCAAATAGACATCAAGTTCATCCCACATATGTCACACTCTCCCTTAGTCAATGCATTCATGCTCCTCTTTAACACATGCCATAATCATATTTGCCACACACACATATTTCAAATACACATAGTACCATATATCTCACATATATCTCAAATGTACATAGCAACACATACTAATCATTTTCCAACACATAACATACTCATGTTTTCTCCAATTGCCATATACACATAGCATCAATCATATCCTCATCTTCCCACACATATTTTCTCCTTTCTTTTTAATCATCAAAAGAAAAATGAAAGAAATAATGCAAAATCAAAATACCATATAGAAATATAAAAGAGAGCCAATTTACCATTAATTAAAGTTTAAGTGTAGCACAAAAGTAATTCAATGGAAGACTAGGCTAGAGTGGAGCTAGAAATGGAACGGGGAAATCCAATAGTTATTGGAGGAGAAGGTGAGGCCAGAGATGCAAGCCTTCATATTTGCTTTGAATTTGGTGTACTTGGAGCCATACGTTGCCACTTCCCCTTTAGCTCGACCACTTAAGTACTAAGGCGATCCCCATCCGTCTCCAATTTCCTGGCATAGGCTGTGGCCATCTCATTTTTGTGTTGGAGCTTAATGACTTTCTTCCTGAATATGGTGATATCGTCATTGACTTGAAAACTTGCACCCTCATCTTTGGCAGACATAGGAGCTACAAGGCTTCCTTTTTGTGCAATGGGTTCCTCTAAAACCCTTCGCTTCCCCTTTGTGAATTTTAAGACCTCTTTGATGTTGGCATTGTCATAGAAGTCCTTATGGAATATCTTCTTAGCATCATTGTCATCTATCTCTATACCATATTAATTTATTATATGAAAGCTGAGATCGTATTAGGGTAGGGCTTTGTTAGACTCATTTGCTACCTTGATTGCATTATCCATGAAAATTTCTCCAAAGTCCAGAAGTTTCCGATTAAAAATGCGATAAACTATGTAAAAATTAAGGTTACTCGAGAGCTTTGCAATTGTTGGTGTTTTTGGTAGGATGGTATGCTAAGAGACTGTTAACTTAGTCTTGAATTTCCATTGAGCCTCATCCTTATTGGTGTTTTTGATAGGACGGTATGCTAAGAAACTGTTAACTTAGTCTTCACTGACTCTCCATTGAGCCTCATCCTAATTCCATACATTAAACTCATCTACCCCCTTATATGGGACTTCAAGCATATCACATATAGTCCCAACATTTCACTCTAGATGTGCACCATGAATCATAGTGTGTAGGACATACGAAAAATCATTAAGTACGATACCCACAAATTTTCATAAAACAGTTTAGTGTACATCATGGACATTTTGCACATCTTTTTCCATGCCATAAAGGTCTTCGTTTTTGAACATACAACCAATCAGTGATTGTTTTGAATTCCGCATTTGCTTCAAAATCCTTAATTCTAAGAAACTTTAAAGAGATGGTTGCCCTTTTATGCATCTCCTAGTCAGTGAATAATTCTTGGGCATGTGAGGAGATGTAGTTAAAATTACATGTGTCTCCAGGCTTATCTAAGACGTCTTTGAATTCAGCGGGTTCCATCTAGGTGTAGTCGTGGACAACCAATCCCTGCCTAAGTTCTGCCAATTTCTTAGCCTTAACGAAGTCTGCTCCTCTATCGTTACCCCTCTTGTTCCTTAGTCCAGTATGCACTTGTGTTTGTGAGGTTTGGTCTTGAGGAGGATTGCTTGACCCTCATTCACTATCATTAGAGGTTCTTGGCGTGTTAGAGTTGTTCTTGCTTCTTATTTTGATTATGCCATAAACCTTGAGATTTTAGGTTTGGAAGAGAGAGAAAGGATGGAAGAAAATGAAGAACATGGCGTGATGATGAGGGTTGGTGAAGAGGGACTCAAAGTTTGACTTAAATTTGAAGAGGCTGGGTGGTTTAAAGAAGAAAATTGCATGAGGGAGAGGTGGATCGATCGTAGTTGAAGATGATGAAATTAGGGATTTTTGGATTTTTGACAGCTTTTATGGCTGTTGAATCCTGCTGATAACAATTGCTTGATATAGCGATCTACATCACATTGATTGCTTGATGCAGAGAGAAATAAGTACACCAACTCTCAATTAGCTACGTCGATCGATCAACCTATCTAATTTTCAATGTTATTAATTTTTACTTTTTACATATTGTTTATCATGTCTAGTCTTGTTCTAATTGATTAAAATGCCTCAGGAGAGGGTGATTTTGTGAATATGTTAGCTAATCGATCATTAGTTGAGACAAATTCAACATAAACTAACCTTTTTCAGACACATATTCGGATTATGCCGTGGAAAGTGGCACACCATTTTATTTTTGGAAAACCAAAAAACAAAAAAATCACCAAGGATTTGACAATTACTAGATGTACTTCTTCTATCAACAAGTTTTGTGGCATAATCTGAATTACTATATCCTCTTCAATCAAAACATCAATTCTTATGATAAAATAACACAAAGTTCAACGTACCTTTCAAATATCTAAAAATACACTTTACAACAATTAGATGCCATTCCTGAGGCATGAAACATGATTTCAAATCTAGCACATAAGCACACAGCTATCTGTCAGAGATTCCATCAAATAGAGTAACTAAGGTAAAAGTGCTGAAAAGTAAGGACACCAAATTTTTATACTGGTTTAGTCGAAACGACCTACTTCTGTCTTCTAAGACACCTTCTTCGGTATTCATTAATCACCAAAAACTTCTTAAGACAAGGATGACAGGAGTTATCACCAACTCCTTGAATATCCAGCCTTCTTACAATGAACAACACAAACAACCAACAAAAATACCACCACCGCACTAATGAAAGTTTGATCACACCATGATCAACCTTGTACAAGAATAGGGTGTGTATGGATGGTAAAAACAAAGCCTATACAGATTATGAATGTATGTATAATAGGCTTGAGGCTATGTGCAAGAGAAGAAGATAGGAGAAGAAGAGAAGTCTTGCTTTGCACTTGCTTAGAAATGAAAATGTGTCTTACATTGTCTTAAACATCTTCCTCCCTTTTTATAGATGGTGTGGCCGCCCCCTATGGCTGATTTCTCCCATGAAGATTGTCTTGAATACCCTTGGAAGATGACTTGTATAACGTTGACACACTTTTGCTTACTTGGAGAAATGTGATTGGACAAACGATGTGTCTTCGCCTTGTTGTCACTCTATAATAGGGCCTTCATTTTTCCACCTTGACACACATAATATAACCTGGAATTTAATCATAAAAATCTGAAAACATGTCCAAATTAAAAAGTTTTAATTGCCAATTTATCATAATGTAATTTCCCCTCATTTTTGGAATGATTTTGAAGATGAAAGCTAGCAAAAATTGGCCACATCATAAACATGTGCTGAAAACTTTAGCATGTGTCTGAATTTGAATCCTTTCTTTGTGTTTCTTGGTCTTCTTTTAATGTCACCAATCATTTGTGGATCATTGTCCACCAATCAAAGTGCCAAACAAGATCCACCTTTGCTCCACATAAGCTCAAATAGGCGTCCTACTCCTAGCTCCATGTGCTGAAAATCAATTTTTGAATTTTGATAAATAATGGTGTAGTATTTTCACACATATGGTAAATTTCAATCATCACTTAAATTATTTTCTAGAATACTACAATGTGTTTTAGATATGTAGAATATGTCTAGATACATGTCACAACAAGATAGAAACAAAACGTCTTGTAATGAAGTGGAGAAAACCGAATTTTTGACTTCCGTCGATTATACGATTTTTCTCCAATTAGTTTCAAACCCATTAGACATGTAAAATGCATTATGTAACATGTAATATACATAGTATAAAGTGTAATTTCAGCTCCAACAGCTGAAGACAATTTCGGCCATGTGTAACTTGAATTTTGAATTTGAATTTCCAACGAATCAAGGCAAATGATAGGTAATTGATATGTGTAAATATGGTATAACTTTGGGGCTGAAATGGACATGTGGTGCATGAAATGTTTGAGTGTTTGGAGTGTATATAGGCTGGCCATCTTTGTGTGGTAAGTATGTGACATGGGGACGGTTCGATAGTCATCCAATGTGGCAATTTTCGATTTGTGGACTTGTGACATGTCGGTATAATTTTGGTAACTTGATGACATGTGTATGACATGAAACCTGTATATACTCAAAAATATGATGCGTATACGGTAGCTTGATGTTGACGTACATTTATGATGTGTCGGTGAAATGTCGGGATAGAATATATAGCTCATCGTTATAAAAAATATGTATTTTTTTAGTGAAAGACGGGCGGTACCGTCTGGCATTTTTATTAATAATCTGCCCTCGCTTGTGGCGGAGGAATACTGTGGTTACATGGGTTGTAGGAGACTCTCCTACCTAATAGCAATGAGTGAAATCTAAATGCATGTACAATAATCCCTGCATAGAATAATGAGTATATAAAGACAATCATTTGAGAAATATACAATGCAACATAAACCAGAAAACCAGAAATACAAAAATGCTTGACTGTGTCATTGTTGTCATTGAGCGGCTGAGTCTTCAGTGCTGTATTGGCGTAGATGGAGGACGATAACAATAAGGCTCTCCAAGGAAGTCCAACCAAACTCCATATTTTGTTGTTCCTCACAATAGAAAAGAGCAGTAAGCATAATGCTACAAAATACGAAAATGTACCACCACAAGTTGAGAGCATACCCATGTTGCCTGTATCCACCAGGAATACAGGCTACAACAAAAGAAAGCCGCTGTGTGGAGGGTATGAAGTGGTCCCAGGCAGACGAACACATCCTCGCAAAAACATGAAAAACAACTTTATCTATGGCGGCGGAGTAAGGATAAACAAAACAGTACGAAGAAAAGAATACATACCGATGTTGCCTATACCAAAAGATGATATAGGCAACAGTAGCACATGAAAGCCAACACAATGGGAGACAAGGGCTAAAGGTGCAAGTGCAGTGTTGAAGGGTCCAATAAGATTGCTCCCCGAACCTCGCATGGTAAACTTGTTATGGTGGAATACAGAAGTGCACCAGATGCGTGCAGGCCGTAACGCGCCAGATTATGTGCTGCCATATTTGCTTCACGGGGACAATATTACAGCGTGGATGCATTCACGCAAAGGAAACTTACAGCTCAAAGCAGTGCATCCAAAAGATGTCCATGATACCGAGCTGGGTTTGACAGTAATGTTAATAGCAAATTGCAGTCAGTCTCCACTATTAGCTTATCATACTCACGCATGTAGTACAAAAGGCAATAAGTCAATGCCATAAGCTCAGCCATTAGTGGATAGGTAGATGGTAGGGAGAAAGCAACACCCGAAATAAATTCCCCCATGTCATTTTGAAGGACGGCACCTGCTGCAGCACCCAATCGACCAACTGTAGCATCCACGTTTAATTTACACCTACCAGAGGGGGGCAGCACCCAGCGGACAAGCCTAGGCCTCCTTTGAAGCATTGGCGGAGAGAATCTCCTGTGCACCAAATGTGACAACGATGAAGCAAATTTCCGGCCCTTGGTGGACAAACACCAAACATATATTTGTTCTCTAAGTCGCTCAAATAGATGTGTGTATGAAAAAGAATTATCACCAAAGCGTATAGAGCTATATTCCTTCCGAATTGTCCATATAGCAAGCGTTGGAACTGTGGCACGAAGTTGACTGATCATAGTAGTTGATGAAGATGTACGCCACCACCGAATTAAAAAGGCGTGAATTGTGGACTGCTGAGGAAACGAACCCTTGAACAAAAATGGAAGCTCTTGACATAGATGCCATATGGGATGACAATGTAAAAAGATGTGATCCATATTGTCCGAATGTGCTTTGCAGAAAACACACTGCGATGGGAAAATCGTTTGCCATGCACATAAGTTATCAACTAGAGGCAACGCATGCATCTAAAGTCTCCACAGAAAAACCTTTGCCCCTAAAGGCAGTGTCAACCACCAAATAAATTTTGAGCAATCAAGCGCGGTCATAGTAGTACATAATTGGCTATAAGCCGATCGCAGAGAAAATTGGCTCATTGAGTCTGCAGTCCAGAATACCCCATCCTGCGTGTGCTCAACATGATTGGCCATGTAAGTGTGAACTCTACAAATGCGCTTCCACGTGGGAGAATCATACAGAGTCCCAGAGATTGTCGCCCTTCGTCCATACCGTAAGCGACTGTAAGTAGCCCAAAGGCTATTGGAAGTGTTATAGCGCCACCACAGAAGGCAATCATAAGCATGTTGTAGCAAGAATAGGCTACGAATGCCCAAGCCCCTATATTCGACTGGTCTACAAATGGTACCCCAAGCTGGCCAATGATGATGACCATTCCAAAGAAAGTTTGCCATGCGTTTATGAATTTCATTGATCACACTTTTTGGCAGTTTTGAACTTGCTATAATATGTAAAGGCATAGATCCTAGGACATGTCAAATTAACACCACTCTGCCCGCAAATGATAGGAGCTTTGCAGCCCATGAATTTAACTTTGCATCTACATGAGCAATCAAGGATGTGCAATAAGAGGTGCGATTAATACCTTTATATAAGTATGATCCCAAGTATTTCATTGGCAGTTGTGATAATCGCATGCCCAGTATGTGCGAAGCGCGTGTTCCCGAAACACTTGAACTGACTACCACTTGACTTTTCTGGAAATTTACTAACTATCCTGATACATTCTGATAATCATCCAAAAAGGACCGGAAGCGCTGCAAGTTTGCAGCGGAGCCATTTAAGAAGATGACTAAATCACCAGCAAATCCCAAATGCGATACTTGAGGCACCCGTCCTGCATTGAATCCAATAATTGAGCCATCCTGCATCAATGATTTAAGACCCCGAGAAAAGCCCTCTGCAGCCAGTATAAATAATAATGGTGATAATGGATCTCCCTGTTTAACCCCCCTAGATACTGGAAAGAAGCCTGCTGGTTTCCCATTAATAAGCACTGAGCATTTTGTAGCAGATAGATTATTTATGATAATGCGAACAAATCTGTCATTAAATCCCATTTTCAACAAAACCTGACGAAGGTAAGACCAATTTACTCTGTCAAATGCTTTCGCCATATCAAGCTTAATAATGACATGTCCTCCACGTACTGGCCTATCCAAAACATGCACCATTTCCTGCGCTAGTAAGACTTGTTTCGTTATGTCTTTGGCTTTTTGAAATCCAGCCTGTTCTGGGGAGATTAGACGATGTAAATGCTTCGCTAAACGAGTAGCAATTAATCGAGTGATTACCTTTGCCACGAAGTTTGTCAAGCAGATGGGGCGATAGTCAGAAAATGTTTGAGGATTCAATACCTTTGGTATTAGAGTAATCAGTGATGCGGCTACCTGTCGGGGTGGCGGAATGCCTAAGAAAAAAACCTGTACCGCCTTATGCACATCCGTCTGTATAAGTGACCAAAAACGGCAATAGAATGAGCCTAGAAATCCATCTGGTCCAGCTGCACTTATAGGGCTAAGTTCCCAAACTGCTGCTTTCACTTCATGTATATCCGGTAGTGCCATTAACAGAGCATTGTCTTCCACTGATAATAAAGCCGGAATGTGAGCCAGTATTGAATGACCACAAGCAACTCCTTCCTCCGTAAACAGTGTCCGGAAAAACCGGACTGCTTCTGTTTCTATGGATGCAGCATCAACGCATTCCTCCCCATCCGGTTTCAAAATCCTGCGTATCATATGTCGCCACCGTTTCTCTTTGACTGTTTGATGAAAAAATTTAGTTTTTCCATCACCCTCCAGAAGCCACTTTACATTGGCTTTTTGCTTCCAAAATAACAAAACCCTAGACTGTGCCAAACGTAAATTGTCCATGCTTCGATGATATGCAGTCCGCGTGTCATCCGACGGTGATATAATATATACATATATTATATTATATATGTATATAATATATATATATATATATATATTCACTCAAACTGCTGGATTTTCGTATATATTACTCGGAACTCTCACATTTTCACTGCTTTCTTTGTATATGATTTACACCAACACAATGATGGATTCCTCTGGCTTCTGCGACTACATCCCACAACGAGCATTATTTACGCAACATTCTTCACATCACAAGTTATGAAATATTCACCGAAGCAGCTAACTCCTGACGCAAGTCAACCACATGGTTTGGCGTGTCTTGATCTCTGCCGGCACATTAGCTTGTGCAGGCAGGCATGCCACTTTGACAAAGGACCAACTTCAGACAAAGATGCTCGCCAAGATCTTGATTTTTATGCATTTGTGTAATATCCAAGATTATTTTTCTTTTCACTTTTCCGATAGAGTATATCAACACTCCGTTTATTTAAATATGTACGCTTATTCCTTCGCCAAGGTTTTATCCACAAGGGTGGTTTTACTTGGAAAGGTTTTAATGCGGCATATCATATATAACATGGATGTTGATAATCGCTTACTGCTACTCTTGACATCTTTCATTTATTGTAATAAGGTTTTCCTCCGCCAAAAGTGAGGGCTCATGCTAATAAAATTTTTCTTTCAAATATATATATATATATATATATATGTATATATATATATATATATATATCTCCGTGTGTGTGAGTGTGGAGAGGAACTTTCCATTCCAAATTTGTTGCAAAATAAGTGTCTTCAAATATGTCTCCTTGAGTACTTTATTTAATGAACTAGTTTAGTTCATTTAACATGACACCTAAAAATAGTATAAACACAACAAATGTTTGCAATATGATGTAAGCCTTAATTCTTCATGGCACGTTAGTACGACAATAATATTATGAACATATAAAGCATATCTATCACGTACGCATGTCAAGTAACAGTTAAATCATGCATTTCAAAAACACGTAACATTTAAATCAGGCATTTTCAAATCACTCAAACCCAGGTTTCTGAATAGTATATCAGTTAAAGAATCAGAACAAGAATGAAGGGTAGAATCTTGTGAGTTCAGCTGTTGCAATCCTCATTCAGGCAATTTATCAACAAGTTTTGTTAAAGCGTCAAGCACTTCTTCATCAGCCTATTTCTTTTCCAATTTTAGTCAGGATCATCATTTGATTATGTATAATTGTTATTTAATCATAGGACTACAGGTTAATCATCATTTTGATGATTAAAAGTAGTATTAGTTTCTACCCGGCCAAACTAGTCGTTGGGCTGTCATTGTCATGGTTGATCCAGGCGTTGCTCACATTTTGTATATATGTATGCATCGCTGAAGATTGAATGGCATGCGCCTTTTCTCCAATTCAATGTTAAACAAGTGCTTTGTGTGCTATTTTCTCTATATGGTATTAGCGCTGAGGTGCTATACGTGAGATTGAAATTCAAATTTTCATTGTTGATCTTCTTCATCTTTCCTTCAGCGTACAAACTGTTAACAGTGTGAGATATGGAATCACTTGGAAGTGAAGTCTCTTCTCATCCAAGTCCTACTGTTGTTCCTATGAACATAACTGGGGCAAGCTCCAGTCATAACAGTGTTGATTCAGTTCCTGTAACCATAACCAATCATAAACTGAATGGAAACAATTATATGGCGTGGTCCAAAGCTGTCAAAATGTTTATCACAAGGAAAAGTAAGGAGGATTACCTCAAGCTTGACCATGAGATCCTTAATGAGAATGATGCTCAATTCAAAACTTGGAATGCTGAAAATTCCATGAGCATGCCATGGCTGATTGGGTCGATGACCATTATAACAACTTCATCTTATATGACTCTGCTACTGAAATCTGAAAGGCAGCTCAAGATACATACTCAAAAGTGGATAATATCTTTGAGTTTTATGAGCTTGATGTCATGCTTCATGACATCAAACAGGGAGACCCCTCTGTGAATGTGTAATTTGAACAGTTGAAAATAATCTGGCAACAGATTGATGTTTATGATTCTCATAAATCGCCTAATCAAGAGGCAGACAAGATGTATAAAACCATTACTGAAACCAGAAGAATCTTCAGAGTCTTGGCTGGATTAAACAAGGAATTTGATGCAGTGAGGGGAAGGATGCTTGGAACAAAACCCATCCCATCAATGAAGAATGTATTCTCTAAAATCAGGCAAGAGGAAAGCAGAATCAAACTTATGATGAGCTCTTCTTCCAGTACTGAAGGTACTCTAGTGAGTGTTTCTACACCAAGAAATACTCAAGACCAAGTTGTTGCAAACACAGTAACTAGAAGATATGTGCCTCCTCAACATGATAACAGAAGGAATGGGGATTCTAAATTGTTTTGCAGATTCTACAAGAAACTAGGACATAGTGAAGACATGTGCTTTGCCAAACATGGTAGACCACCAGCCAGATTTAATGAACAATGGAGAAATCCTGAGCCATGGAGGTCTCAACCTGCTAATACTAGGAACTAGAGAGGAGCTACTCACAATGTATCTAGAAATTGTTACAGGACCAGCTATGGTAAGAATTCTAAACTTATCTCTATTTGGATTGTTGATTCTGATGCTACTCATCACATGATGTGGAATAAAGAAAATCTAACTGACTACATGGTGTTTTATAATCCTACAAAAGTTCAGGTAGCTAATGGTGCAGGAGTTAGCATACTTGGATGTGGAAGTGTAGAACTGACTAGGAACTTAAAGTTAAAGAATGTCATGCTTATACCCAAATTGAGTTTTAACCTTATATATGTTAGCAAACTTGCTGAGGATTATTTATGTGAAGTAAGATTCTCACTATCTAAATGTTATTTTCAGGAGATTATCTCCAAGATGATGATCAGCAATGCTAAAAATGTAGCACCCCGCACACCGAACCTCGTCCGAATGCGGTGCACCTGCGGTACTTCACTACGGAGAGTACAAAGCGTCATGCATAACATGTAAAAATCCATAACTTAAATCATGGACTACCATGTTAACATTTAACAGGGTAGCAGAATTTAGGCAGAATTAAAACCTCGAAATAAACATGCTTGCCGAAAACATTAAGTCCAAAACGTCGGTCCAACAAAACGAGATAAAATCGAAATCCCAAAAGTTCCAAACATAGTTCATAGTACAAACATCATATCAGCACAGAAGTCCTTAAGCATCGTCTCCTCTTGACTTCTTCGCTATGGGTACGACACTCTCGGTTCTTCATCGATCCACTCAACATTGGCATTCTCGGGCTTTGGAGGAAAAATAAAGGTATGAGTGATAAAATCAACCAGCAAGCATACAATAAACTGTCATGAAATAAATAAAGAATCATAACATGAACGCAAAACCCCACGAATCGACATTGATCATACATGGCCTTTAATCCTTGGTCCGCAGAAGATATAACCTAATCATGACTCAAATAATACTAGTCCGGCATTATCACATTACTTCCTAGCTTAACCGATCCAACATGCAAAGTGCACATGAAATATGCAAGATGCGATGCGTGATGTCATGTCGTGGAAAAATCATCGTTTGGCCCCACAAAGCAAGCATAAAAGAAAATAGTGTCAAATCAATTAACTCTGGATCTGAGCGGGTCCAGAACATGTCATCAGACCAATTAACCCCGGGTCTGGGACGGGTCCAAAATGTGTCATCAGGCCGATTAACCCTGGGCCTGGGTCGGGTCCAGAACATATCATCGGACCAATTAACCCTAGGTCCGGAACGGGTCCAAAACTTATCATGTCATCAGACCTATTAACCCCGGGTTTGGATCGGGTTATGAGCATGCTTAGCCAGTACGGAGATCATAGAGCATTTCTTTTTGAAAATCATGGTGTCATAATACTTACTTGCATAAAGAAACTTGCGTACTTGAAAAAGAACTTGCTTGCATAGGGTAAAACATAGAGAAATCAAATTCGTGATGCACATGATCATGCATGATATATGGGATGAAATGCGATGAGAGTCATGGCATAAATCATCTTAAAAATTTACTTAGGACATGACATAGGCATAATTCCCAGAGGTTGTAAAACCTTCCAGCAGTTTGTACTTGTTTCCCTTGGCTCAGAATGTAACCAAGATAACTTATTCCCTGGACCTTTTTATACAGCATGCACATTAGGGTCCTAACTATAAATCATAAAAATTTCGTAAAAATCCAATAAGTATAAGGGGTTCAAATTCAGGTTCCAACAAGACATGGCACAACCAAACTTTCGGTTGTGCAGTACCTGTTCCCTTTCGTTTTCGTGACCCTTAAATCATCAATAATTCACATATACGACCTGGAAAATAAAGCTAACATACTGGGAAATGATTTTCTTGAGCCCAAACACCATCTTCAAGCCTAAATACTTAAGGATAAGTCCAAACATTGTGACCCAACATTCTGTCCGGATTTCCAGCAACGTTCACCCGAATTTACTTCAGTTGTTAACCCCTTAAATGGATGTTTTTAGCCAATTTCTTTACATAGAAATCTTACCCAATACTTTAAGTGACTCCCATAAAAATTTCAAGGCAATCCAAGATTTTTAAATTGGGTAAACAATTATTTTTCCAGAACATATGCGCCCAGAATTCTGTTTTGCACAGGTCCATCTTAAGGCTCCTTTCATATTGTAAAACTAGTCTTTTTAGCGATTTACCACCACACACGCTTGATATAAATAACGGCCTACCATCATACCAAATTTGAGGTTATTTACACATTCATAAGATTCATTTCAAGGCCAACCATTGTGACACTCAAAACAGTCATGTTCTTGAATTTTTCCTTAAACCGCTTTTTGTCTTTTGTCACACGTAATATTTACCCTTTCGTCCTTTAATCCTACTTATTAACCACAATATCACACATACAAAAATATTCATTCTTAGATTATAAGGTCATTGTTGTAAACACATACGGTGACGAAACCAAGCGAACCCACAAATACCAACGCCATGGCTAGTTTTGCTTTTAACCTCTATAGCACAACTTAAAACACATAGGCTTCACTTAACACTTGACATCCAGATTTTCCTACCATAAACTATTATGAAAATAGGTCCTAAACATGCTCCTAAATAATGAAAAATAAACACCATCCATTTCCTATAAAACACTATTAAGGCCGAAACACACACACTCAAACATACTCATCCACAACTCATGATTTAACACTATTCTCAACATAGTTCATCAAGAGTGCTTAGACCAACATTCTTGTGGAACATAACACCACATTTTAACACCCATTAACACCTTCAAACGTCTTCTATGGTTGGTTTTCAAGAGACTCAAAAACAGTCCACTTAACTTGTCATTTTGGGCTATTTCAAGCATCTTGGAACATGCAACATACAATATTCATACCCTTCCTTATTATGTTACCATGGAAGCCCAAATATACGAATTATGTAACACAATACGTGCTAAAAATAGGGGTCTTAACATATCCATCAAGTAACATGAGCCAAAGAGTAAACTTTAATACTAACATTTCCTGAAAGGTCACAACTTTACTATTTCATGCTTATCATATCATCTAAAAATCATTCCTTACTATGACTAAACATTCAAGTCATTAACCTCTTAAATAAATCAAGAAAGTCTAAAGTATACTTGCCTCTTTTAAGCTAGAAACCGTCCCCTAGCTCGAGCCTTGGATGAAGTGGATTGAAGTTTTCCTCCACTACTCCATGTTGTATACAGTTTTGAGGAATATGAAGAATAGAGCCTTGGATGAAGTGGATTAGCTGTCCATTTATATGAAGAATAGAGCTAGATGAAGGCTAGATTAGCTTACCAAAATGAGGCTTGAATGGAGTTCAAACCACCAAGGTGTTAGCACCACTTAGTAGCTTGAGAAATTCTCACCTAGTGACCAAGGAGGGTCACGGTTTTAGCAATGACGAAGGGGTACCAATGTGAGCTTCATCTTTTGAAATATGGAATTCACTTAAGGAAGTTTAGCATGTACTTACCTAGATGGATCTTGAAGCTTGGTAATGGAGATATCCTTGAGTCTCCTAGTTCACTCTTAGCCGTGTGAGTTGAGGGGAATGGAGAGAGTGTGTCTTAGTTACTTGCTTGGTTGATCCTTGTGAATGTTGTAGGTTGGAGATGGATGAAGAAGCTTCTATTTAATAAAAAGGAGGCTCAATGGTGTAAAAGAAAAAGGGGCGCCGGCGCATAGGTTGTAAGAGGGGAGGCAAGGTTTGCATGAAAAGTAAGAAAAGCATCTTGGGTCCTGTAATTAGCTACTTTTTGCCTCCCATGCTTGAATTTCTTTTATTGTTTATTGTAATCTAATTAAATATTAAGAAAGGCTAGAAAATTATGGAGGTTTCTAGAAACCTTTTATGTTGGCCGGATTCTATGTTAAGGGTTGGGGGTTATTTTTGTCATTTCACATATTTCATAACACATACTTATATAATTATACCATTACTTATATTATCTAATTTCTTGTGTAGGTTTTTAGGCTTGCTTTTAAGAAGACCCTTAAGGTTAGTCTTCTTATAAAAGGAAGAACGTTCTAAGGTCCTTCAAGGCCTTATGGCCGAAATTCCTAAGTCTTGGAGGGGTAAAATGGTCATTTCACATACTCCTTAATACACACTTGGAGTATTAATTTATTTCTCATAGTATTCTAAGGAAAAACAATTAAGGAGGCGATATTAAAACTTAATAAAATGTACTCAGAAGAACGAATATTTTAATACGCCACTTCATCATAGTTTCAAGTACAGTACTATTTTCGTGGGGTACAACATCCTCCCCCCTTAACATAAGTTTCATCCTCGAAACTTAAGAGAACTAGCCAAAAAGATGTGGGCATCGATTCCTCATGTCTTTCTCAGTTTCCAAGTGGCTTCTTCTCCAGAATGGTGTTTCCACTGGACTTTCACCATAGGTATGGATCTCTTCCTCAACTTCTTCTCTTTCCAATCAATGATCTTTAGGGGCTCCTCTATATAAGATGTATCTTCTTCAACCTTCAGCTGCTGATCCTCAAGAATGTGGCTTGGATCATAAACATACAGGCGAAGTTGGGAGACGTGGAACACATCATGCAACTGGGACAGTGATGGGGGCAATGCCAAGCGATACATGACTTTACCAACTCTTTCCAGAATTTCGTATGGCCTAATGAATCTTGGGCTCAACTTTCCTTTAATGTCAAATCTCTTAACTCCCTTAGATGGAGAGACCTTTAAGAAAACCTTTTCTCCTTCTTGAAATTCTAAGGGTCTTCGTCTTTCATCAGCCCAAATCTTACTTCTATCTTGTGCTGCCTTCAATCTTTGCTTGACGATCTTTACCTTTTCTCGAGTTTGCTCTACAAGGTTGGGTCCCGCATATATCTTGTCTCCTATTTCATCCCAATGGAGTGGGGACCGACATTTCCTGTCGTACAAGGCCTCATAAGGTGCCATCCCAATGGATCTATGGAAGCTGTTATTATAGGAAAACTCAACCAGCTTAAGACTCTTATCCCAGCTTCCTCTAAAATCAAGGTGCAAGCACAAAGCATGTCTTCAAGCATTTGGATCGTCCTTTCTGATTGACCGTCAGTCTGAGGATGGAAAGCAGAACTCATCCTAATTTCAGTGCACATTGCCCTTTGAAAGGCTGTCCAAAATCTAAAGGTAAAGCGGGGGTCACGATCACAAACAATGCTTAGGGCCACACCATGCAAGCAGACAATATGATCGATATACATAGAAGCTAACTTCTCCATGGATGCTTTAATTGACATGGCCATGAAATGAGCGGATTTAGTCAGACGGTCCACAATGACCCATATTGCATCATTTCCATACTTTGTCCTCGGTAGATCAGTCAAAAAGTCCATGGCGGCGTGATCCCACTTCCATTCAGGAACTTCTAAAGGTTGCAATAACCCGGTGGGTCTTTGGTGCTCAACTTTTATCCTTTGACAAACAAGGCATCGCTCAACGAATCCAGCTATTTGGTTCTTCATGCCGTGCCACAAAAACTTTTGCTTGAGGTCCTGATACATCTTGTTAGCTTCAGGATGAATAGATACGCACGAGTTATGAGCTTTTATCAAGACTTCATCCCTAATATTATCATCCTCAGGTACACATAACCGTCTTCAGAACCATAAAGTGTCATCACTACGAACTTCAAAATCATTTAATGGCTTATCTTTCATCCTCTCCTTGATCTTCCTCAAGGCTTCATCATTTCCTTGAGCCTATTTGATCATGTCAGTCAATGAAGGAATGAGAACCAATTTGGCGAGAACTTCATCCACGGAATCAACTTCTTCAAGGCCAAATTCTTCCATGTCTCGCTGAATCTTTCGACTCAACTCATCAGCAACTTTATTAGCTTTCCCAGGGTGGTATTGAATTGAGAGGTCATAATCTTTAATCAACTCAAGCCATCTGCGTTGCTGCATATTCAGTTCCTTCTGTGTAAAGAGATACTTTAGGCTTTTGTGATCCGTAAAGATCTCACATTTCTCACCATACAAGTAATGCCTCCATATCTTTAAAGAGAATACCACTGCGGCAAGCTCAAGATCATGGATGGGGTAATTTTGCTCGAATGGCTTCAATTGCCGGGATGCATAAGCTATCACTCTATCTTTCTGCATAAGAACACATCCGAGGCCGTTCTTTGAGGCATCGCTATACACAACATATTTTTCGCTGGGAATAGGCTGAGCCAAAACAGGGGCGAACGTCAACTTTGCTTTTAACTCTGAAAAGCTTCTTTCGCAATGAGCGTTCCATTCAAACTTTGTTTTTTTCTGGGTCAATCTGGTGAGAGGAACAGCTATCCTTGAAAATCCCTCGACAAACTTTCGATAATACCCTGCCAGTCCAAGGAAGCTTCTCACTTCGGTAACATTAGCTGCTCTAGGCCAATCCGTAATGTCCTCAATTTTCTTGGGATCTAGCGAAATCCCATCTTCCGATATGACATGGCCAAGAAATGATACACTATGCAGCCAAAACTCGCATTTGCTAAATTTTGCATATAAGTGTCTTTCTTTTAAAATATTCAGAACCGTCCTTAAATGGGCTGCATGGGTTTCTTCATCTGGTGAATAGATCAGGATATCGTCTATGAAGACCAGTACGAACTTGTCTAACTGATCCTAAGAGGCTTCATTCATGAGATCCATAAAAGCAGCAGGGGCGTTGGTCAAACAGAATGGCATGACAAGGAATTCGTAGTGTCCGTAGCGTGTTCTGAAAGCAGACTTAGGAACGTCTTCAGCCTTAATCTTAATTTGGAAATATCCAGGTTGCAGGTCTATCTTACTAAAAACCCGAGATCCCTGCATTTAAGATACTTTAGACAGGGTGTTGGAAAATTTAACTTAGTTTAAATAAGACTTGTTAATTACGTACCCTGAGTTGATCGAATAAATCATCGATCTGGGGCAGTGGGTACTTATTCTTTATGGTGATTTTGTTAAGTTCCCGATAATCGATGCATAAGCGCATGCTTCCATCTTTCTTTTTTACGAATAGCACAGGGGAACCCCAAGGCAAAACGCTGGGGCGAATAAGCTTTTTCTCGAACAACTCGTGTAGCTGCTCCTTTAGTTCTTTTAGTTCCACAGGTGCCATTCGATATGGGGCTTTCAATATTGGTTCTGCTCCTGAAACAAGGTTTATTTCGAAGGCAATTTCGTGGTCGGGAGGCAACCCGGGTAATTCCTTGGGAAAAACATCAGGGTATTCAAGATCTCCTAGATAGATCTTGAAGCTTGGTAATGGAGATATCCTTGAGTCTCCTAGTTCACTCTTAGCCGTGTGAGTTGAGGGGAATGGAGAGAGTGTGTCTTAGTTACTTGCTTGGTTGATCCTTGAGAATGTTGTAGGTTGGAGATGGATGAAGAAGCTTCTAGTTAATAAAAAGTAGGCTCCATGGTGTAAAAGAAAAAGGGGGCCAGCGCATGGGTTTGTAAGAGTGGAGGCAAGGTTTGCATGAAAAGTAAGAAAAGCATCTTGGGTCTTGTAATTAGCTACTTTTTGCCTGCCATGCTTGCATTTCTTTTATTGTTTATTGTAATCTAATTAAATATTAAGAAAGGCTAGAAAATTTGGGAGGGTTCAAAAAACCCTTTATGTTGGCCGGATTCTATGTTAAGGGTTGGGGGGTTATTTTTGTCATTTCACATATTTGATAACACATACTTATATAATTATACCATTACTTATATTATCTAATTTCTTGTGTAGGTTTTTAGTCTTGCTTTTAAGAAGACCCTTAAGGTTAGTCTTCTTATAAAAGGAAGAACGTTCTAAGGTCCTTCAAGGCCTTGTGGCCGAAATTACTAAGTCTTGGAGGGGTAAAATGGTCATTTCACATACTCCGTAATAGACACTTGGAGTATTAATTTATTTCTCATAGTATTCTAAGGAAAAACAATTAAGGAGGCGATACTAAAACTTAATAAAATGTACTCAGAAGAACGAATATTTTATTACGCCACTTCATCATAGTTTCAAGTATAGTACTATTTTCGTGTGGTACAACAAAAAAGGTCAACGGTGTCTTCCTACTTCAAGCTGAAGAGTAAAGTCCTCTCAGTAGTCAAAGTAGTATAGGATCATGTATGGTTGGTAGCAGGAATGCTGAGATTATTTTGCTATGGCATAAGAGATTAGGACATCCAAACTTCTTGTATCTTAGAAGGCTTTATGCCAGCCTTGTTTGTCAATATAAATCAATGAGACTTATTTTGTGAAGATTTTCTGTTTGGTAAGAGCTGCAGAACTAATTATCCAAAAAGAATTCACATAAGTAGTGGTCCTTTTAGCCTAATTCACTCTGATGTATGGAGACCTTCAAAAAATCGCCAACATAAATGGTGCTAAGTTGTTCATCACCTTTGTTGATGGCTACACTAGACTTACCTGGCTATACTTAATGGAGCATAAGTATGAGGTTGGTGACATCCTTAAGAAATTCATATGTATGATTCAAACACAGTTTAACACCATAATTAAACTATTAAGAACTGACAATGGACTTGAATACCTTGAATCATCAGTAAAGGAATATTTTAATGCTAGGGGAATCCATCATCAGACTTCCTGCATCTACACTCCACAGCAGAATGGAGTTGCAAAAGGAAGAATAAACATCTCCTTGAAGTTACAAGGGCAATTATGATGTCTATGAAGATACCTAAGCATTACTGGGTTAAGGGAGTACTTACAGCTACACACCTTATTAACAGGATGCCCTCTAAGGTGTTAAACTATGTCATCCCTAAAAATGCCATGTCTCAGTATTTTCCCCACTCTAATCTATTCTCAGAATTATATATGAAAGTATTTAGGTGTATTGTGTATAGGAATATTCTTAAGCAGTTTAGAAGCAAATTAGATATGAGAGCTGAGATGTGTATCTTTCTTGGATATTCTCATGCCCAGAAAGGGTGCAAGTGCTACTCCCCCACAACCCGAAAAATTTATGTATCTCTTTATGTTGGATTTGATGAATCTAATGCTTTTTATGGTAAAAGTGTCTCTGGGTCTGAACATGAAAAGGAATGTAGCACTTGGAGTATTATTGAACTGCCTAGCTCAACACCTGAAAAGGAAGGGAGTAGTTCAGGTTAGGGAAGAATCAGCTCTCACCACAGAGAGACCAAACTGAGTATGATCACCATGAGCTTACACTCACAAGGACTGAAGAATCAGAAAGTGAATCATCTACCTTCATGAAAATTCTTCCAGTAGATGATTGACCAATAGCCATTAGAAAAGGAGTCAGGACATGTGTGACGAAACTATATCCTATTGGCAATTATGTATCATATAAGCGTCTCCAGGGAAGCAGCAAACTAATTGTCCCTTCACTTGATAATTTCAAGGTGCCAAAGACCATCCAGGAGGCTTTAGCTAAACACTCTAAGAATCCTCTTTTCTCTTGCTTTTAATCTTGGCTAGTGTAGCGCTCTGCTCAGGACTAGGGTCTTGGCACAGCGCACCTGTCGTATTCTGCTATGAGAAGTACAAGACGTCGATAACATCTATATGCATGTCGACATAAACATGTATCGAAATAACGGAAACATCATAAAGTGTACAAAACATAATAGACATGCATTATAATATATAACTAACTCCGAATACATCCGAGATACTGACAGTACAAAGGGTCATAATACAAGTCTGAAATAACGTAAATGAAAACTACATAATATGGACTTATGAACTCCTCACTAGTGACCTACCCTTGTGTCATCTTCAGCGGTATCTAGAACTAACTTCCAAGCCTCAACAATATGGTAAAAATAGGGATCAGTGATAGCGAATCGCTTAGCAAGCATTTCTGTCTAGGTTCGTCATGTGGATCATGCATGGGAGACGGGTTAATAAAAACAAATATAGTGAAACAATAATATAATGTGTCTCCATTTCATAAATACAGTGACAGATAAGACAAATAGCATCAACATCATGTAAACATGTAAAGTGCGGAAAAGTAAAGTCATCGAAGAAATTATGTCATTTTAATGTTTCTTTTCTTTTTACATAGTTATTAAGCTTTTAACATGTGTCTTATATTAAGCCCCGTTTGGAATCTGTCTATGTCATTAATCCTCACATTCTGTCAATTCACCCTTAGTCCACTGACGATCTAAACCTATATATGATAAGGTGATTCAGGTAATATGCCTATGCTCATATGAAGAAATGAAATGCATCATTTTTCAGAAAATTTTTCAAAACATAATCATTTTCATAACCATCGTACCAAATCTGTCTTAACATGTACATATCATCTTTCATCATATACGAACGGTAGCACACGCCACACCGACTGAGTTTTCCATATAGTCATATGTACCAACCATGAATCCATAACATATGTTGCCCCTGACATCCTCTCCACTACACCCGACGTCAGACCGGCCTCCATTCAAATGAGCTATAAAAACAACGTAACACATCATATGGCATAAGCTATGGAAACATCGAATCATACCATCATAAATATGTGTCATTGGAATCAGACGGCACATGGTATGGTTCATTAAAATCCTTTTAAAAACGGTTCAAGTGATAAAATCATCTCCGTCAAACATGTCGCAAAAATTCCTTTAAAACATTTCATGAGATAAAACATTTCGTAAACTCGTGTTGTATGATAAAACATTTCACGTGATAAAATATTTCTGTAAAATCGATCGTATGAGAAAACCTTTTATTTTGAAAGTTTGACTCGTGTGCAAATGCGTTTACGCTCGACTTTGGGCTGGTTTAAGTGTCTAATAATTAAAACATCTAAGTCCAATATTTTCCTTGTGTTTCATGTCATATTCTTATGTGAAATGTCTATTTTATCCCTTTATGGCAGCCTCGGTTTCCCCTTCAAAACAGCCCACCTTTGGGCTTCTAATCACTATAATCTATACTCTCAACGATCCATTACTTATTTCATTCGATGGCATTTCCAAAATAGCCCATTTTTTTATAACTTTTGAAATTTAGAAGTTACCATTTTGTCATTCTAGGTGGTCTCGGTTAATTTACCAAAATAGCCCTTATTTGGGCTTGTTGCATTTTGTCAATTCTTCATTTTATTTGTCTATCACTTCCTTCCCTTAGTTTCACATATTTTGTACAATATACATATGTAACCAAATAGATATTCAAGGAGATTTTTGATACACATTATGGCCATAAGGCCAAATATATTATCACACATACATATGATTTCCACTTGTTCATGGTAACACATATGCAAGAATGGTCATCTTTCTTTTGTTCTTTCATTTATCATGAGTATACATGGATGTAAATGACTTTACCATGTTGATACATGAAACTTGTGGCTATAATATATAAAGAACTCAAATATGGTCATTTCCATCACAATCATGATCATAAGAATCATGATCACGGTGATGATCATGATGAAAATCATATGCAACCATATATGAAAATGATACCCATGAAAATACAAATCCTTAGGCCATGATCATCAAGATTACACATTAAAATGATGGTGATGAATCATGCCTAATGATGGACGCACGAAACAACCCCATCTTCGGATGAAAACACATGAAGGTGTGATGATCATCATCTAAGAAACACTCTTTTATAGCCATTATAGCATAAATTATGATGCACCATAATCATGCTAAATTATGTCCATTAACATGCAAACACACTAAAAACCATAGAAAATCAAAGAGGTGATGATCATCATAAATTCCACATGAAGATGAATCGAAGTGAGGTTCTTGGTACACTTTTTCAAGAAAGTGTATTAATATGCCAACACTTTTTATGAAAATGAACACATGCATGCCTATCTTCCACTTTATATGGCACGCCTAACAGATGAGGCCTGAACATGCCAAAATCTTGTCATGCATGACACTTTACTATACTCACATGATCATCAACACAATCACATTCAAGCACTACACATAAGACTTCATCAAATTGGCATGCAAGCATACTTTCTTCATTTTTATAACGAAAACATCATTTGAACATATGCATGCATGATCCAAGATTGTAGATGAATATAAATGACACATTTTGAACATGCATGATGAAGCTAAGAAGAATGCTTATCTTTTCCTTTGAATTCTAAACTTAAGATGCAAAAGATTGATTCTTTCATTTCTCCTTTGTGACTCACGGCCTAATGGCTAAAATGGAAGGAATAATGGGTCATTTTTGGTGAGGATTATGAAGAACACTCTAAATTACATCTTAAAGAAGGTTTTACCTTTGGAACACCTTGAAGGTTCTCACTTTTTGAACTTAGAAAGCTCCTTCCCCTTCCTTAATGTAGCTCATGTTTGGAGCCTATGAGAGGGGAAAGTTCGAACATTTTTGAGAATAGATGGAAGAAAGATGTTTAGGAAGAAGAATAGGACATTTACCCTGATGGTTTTTAGGTTTGGAAGCTTGATCTTCTTTTGAATTTGGAAGAGGTTCTTCTTCCTTTTGGCTTGGAGATACCCTCGGTTTTTAGGTGATAGGAGGAAGAGAGATTTCTTGTTTTTGAGCGAGAGAAAGAGTTTAGAGAGAAGGAAGAGAAATTGGATGGAAACTTTGGTTGAAAAATGAAGAATAAAGCGGAGTGGTGGTGTAGGAGGATTTTATTTTTTCTGTTGGGTGCTTGGCCGAAATCGTTAGAGAGGTGAGTAAGGGGAATAATCATTTATTCTTGGCTTGGGGAAGAGAGGTGTAAGAAAAAGAAACTATGCATGAGAAATGGTTGGAGGGAAAAAATGATGTGTAAGAGGGTGAGGTGATGAGTGGGAAGGAAAATGGAAGCAAATGGCAAGTGGGCAAGGGGTGACCGGATGGGTAGGGGGATATAAGTGGGTATTTAGAAGATTTTTTTGGGATTAGTGGGGAGAAATTGGGTATAATTTGCCTGCTTGTAATTTTTCCTAACTTGTATAAGGATTTATAAGTGGGTGAAAAATAAATATTCCCCCCCACTTTTGCCTTATAGGCCACGGCTAGGGTTCCTCTTAGAGGGCAAAGTTGGACAAAAATGTTGTCCACTTTATTTTCTATGTCCTACACCCTTTCTTACTTAATTTAATTTTCACTCAAGTCAGTATCACCTTTCCGATATATTTAATTATTCATACTCACTTTAGTCTACCTAGGTATAATTTGAAATTTTACCTATACCGCCTAAAACGACACAATGATTTATTCGATTTCAAACCAATAAGCTTCTCTTTACATTTAGGATTTCTTTTGTTCTCTTTTCAACCAACCCGGGGGTGCGGGTCGTAACAACTGGCCGCGCTTCCAGCTTGATATTAAGAATGCATTTCTCAATGGCGCCTTGAAAGAGCAGGTTCACATGCATATTCTCCTTGGTTTCACTTCTGAGTCCAACAAAAATATGGTATGTAGATTGAAGAAGTCTCTATATTGATTAAATCAGTCCCCAAGATCATGGTTCAAAAGGTTTAATCCAATGGTATCTTCTCTTGGCTTCTCTCAGTGTCTGAGTGATCGTACCTTGTTTATTTATCATCATCCTTGTATATGTTGATGATATCATTCTTACTGGAAATCATTAAAATGGAATATTAGAAGAATCATTTGAGGTAGGACATAGGGATGATCAACTACAAGCATGCAAGTACCCCAGTTGAGCCTGGATTCAGACAAAAGGAAGCATGGACTCAGGCTATACTGACAAACAAAGGTATCAGAGGTTAATAGGTAAGTTGATATATCTATCCCATACTAGACCAGACATATGTTATGGGTAAGTTTCATTAGTCAATTTATGCACAATCCTACTGTTGGACATTATAATTATCCTTTAAGAATGTTAAGGTATTTGAAGTCTTCCCCTGGCCGAGGACTTTTTTTCAAAATAACTCAAGACAAAGACATCAAGGTGTTTACTGATGCTGATTTGGCTAGATCCAAATTAGATATGAGATCAACCTCTAGCTATGCCTCCTATATATGGGCAAACTTGATTACATAAAGGAGCAAGAAGCAAAGTGTTGCGTCTAGAAGCAGCGTTGAGACTAAACTGAGGGCTTTGTCACTCTGTGTATGTGAGGGTCTGTGGATCAACAGTGTAGCGCCCCGCACCCGGGCTCTGCCCCTGGTACGGTACACCCGTCGTACTTCGCTAAGGAAAGTACAAGGCGTCGATACGAATCCAATACAAGTCCATGAGTAGGTCATAGATTATCAATGGAGACATCAAACAGTGGCGATAAACAGGTAAAATTAAAACAATAAACATGCAGTGTCCATAATGTCTTACATAGTACAAATCATGATAACATAGTCCCAAAATACTCTCAAATAGTCATTAAACAGAAACAACTATCAGTCCTAGCCACCAACATCTCTCACAGATAAGGCACCTGCAGCTCGTCCTTGACATACTCAATCTCAGGTTCTTGTGGCTCTGAAAAATGATAAATAAGGAGTGAGTGATAAATCACTCAGCAAGTAACCCTCTATTCTACTGAAACACATCAAAACAATAAATAGGAAATTCTAGCGGGTCCAGAAAAATACCTCGATATCAGGTCCAGAACAGAATAATACCCCATATGAGTCCAAAACAGAACAATACCCCGACTACCACAATAGGATGTTACGTTCGGGTCCAAAACAGAGTAGTACCTCATATGGGTCCAGACAGAACATATATCCTGATATCGAGTCCAAAACATATACCGAAATCAAACGTAAAGACAAATCGTTCAATGCGGGTTTTTAAGACTGTTGTAATCTTCTTTCAAAACGAAACTTTACCCATATCTTTAAAATGACATGTACATGATGTAGAATGCAGTATGTGATAAGTTTTTTAATGATTCAATGTCCTTAAATTCGCCTTTATAATGGTTATGTTTCATTACTTATTTATTCTACGGAGCTGAAAATTTCAGCCTCATGTCGTAACGGTTTACCTTTCGTTTTTAACCCCTTTATTTTACCAAGACTCTTATAAATTGGTTCATTTAAGTCTCTCATTGTTTAATCGTGAGTAATACGCATCATTGGACGGACATAAGGGTCCGATTCGGACAGTTTGCACCAAACTGCTGAATCAGCCCCTTCTTTGGTTCCTAGACCTTTTGTGGCATCTTAATTCGGCTTTTGATGGCTCCAATTTATTCTCGACAGCCCTTAACATCTCAATGTTCCATTTTAGACATCCCTTAACCTTCTCTTTTACCATTTTACCCGTACAACCTTTCGGCCATGACACAACAATTGTCATACGGTGAACCATCAATTATCATGCTTTTACTACAATGATTCGAAGCTCTTCCTTGAGTCACCTAGTCGCTCTTAGTGACTAGGCTCTTAAACCATCATTGTTAGCTTCAACAAATAAGGCCAAACTGTTAGAAATACTCAAGTAAATTACATAAGAACGAAATATAAAAAACAGCCCCACATTAGTGACCGCCTTATCATAAGCAATAACTTATAGTCCATAAAACCTAGAAAACCTAGCCAGATTTCAAAACAGCCCCTTATTCTTTATTTTAAGGAATTGTTAGGCATCAAAATGGTCCTTAAGTCACATTAGAAGGCATAACAATTCATCCTGTTATTCCTTTGGTTTTCCTCATCAAGCAAGGAGGAATGGAGGAGGATTTATGCTTTCTTTACATCTTTTATCATGTATTCCATTCTTCGAGCACTTTATACACTAACTTAGTCACTTTATAAACATGTCTTCATAAACATTAAGTAATTTTTCTAGTTAATTGAAGAGTAAAGTCATACTAAAACAGCCCCTAGCCTTTCTTCAAGCAAGTATCATAATACTATTCTAGTTATCATAGTGACTTAGTGGTGGTGAGACACTAATCTTCATGGTGGCCTCAAAACCGTGGGTTTGGGGTAGGGGTTCTTTGTGTACGACTTTATTATACCTCATGGTGTTAATCTTGAATCCACACACTAGAACAACACCTTATATTCATTCACATGTATCACAATACTCTTAAGGTGACTAGGCCGAAATTTTCAGCGTGGTGTTTTATGGAATATAAGTTCAATACAAGTAAGGATAAAGTCTTAGCAATGCTAAAACTTCATATTCATGGCTCCTCAATGTCTCTAGAAGAATAAAAGGAGACTTGCCTCTTTTGTTCAAAGTTGAAGCCATTCACACTTGATCCTTCTTGGAGCTTTGAAAAATCACTTTCCCTTACCTAGAGGCTAAACGGTTTTCAAACAAAGAAGGAATGCTGTGAAAATTTTTTAAATAATGGATAGGGAGCTTAAAGGGTTATAGAACCCTCACTTTGATTGAGTTGGAAGGATGTTCTAAGCCTCCTAGAGTTCCTTCTTCTCTTGAGTTTGGGAATACTCCTATGGTGATGAAGGAGGGCCACGGGTTTGGGGTGGTTATGGTTAACTTAACTTAGACTTAACACAAACCTTAAGGAATAGAAGGTTTGTTCTTAAGAATTATATGCATACATTAATGATTTGAGGACTAGTCTTGAAGGGCTTGAATGATTTTGCTCTTGATACCCTTCCTTGTGGCTAAAACTTAGAGAGTATGGGAGGAAGATAGATGATAGTGTACTGGTGAGAGAATGTTTAGGAAAATAGTGAAGTGATTGAGGGGGTTGTCTTGAATTTGCTTAGGCTTCAAGAAGGGAGGGGGGCAGCCAGCCTTAGGAGGAAAAAGGGGAACATAATAATAGCTTGTCTTGCATGCATGAAAGAAGAATAATAATTAGGGTGGCTAGTTATTAGGTAGAAGCTTTTTAGGAGGTAATTAAGTAGGTGGAATGTTTTATCCTAATGCATTGAAGGCTTAAACTTTTCTAGATATTTCAAGACAACTTAAAGGATTTTGGGGAGGGAAGTGGCCGGCCCTTAAGGGGCATTTGGGTCACTTCTCCGTCTTCCATGATGCCCTAATGTAATTCCAATTTTTTATAACATTTAGTAAGGATTATTTGAGTAAATTGATTATTATAATATTCATGAATTATAATTCTTATCAAAATTGCTATTAAAATTCCTGTCTATTACCATCACACATGAGGATCGTAGTTATAATTGGGCGGTTACATCATAATTAGTCATTACAACATAATTTTATTGCTACTAAAATTCCAGGAATTTTTAATATTTGTTTCGTATGATTTGAAATTGTTTTATTGTCAAGGTGGGTTCAACAAGTGCCTTTATATTCTCCTCATGATAAGTGAAAAATGACCATTTATGGGGTGATGACTATTATATTTCCTTGTTTGCGAATGCATGCTTGGTAGCACGACCCAGCCTGGAAGCGGGCTTCAACAAACAGGGTAATGAAGGACTTGAAAATGGATGTCTAGCTTCCTATACAAGTATATTGTGACAACATATCTGCTATCCATATGATTGAGAATCCAGTTCAGCATGACAAATTCAAACACATTGAGATTGACAGGAACTTCTTGAGAGAAAATTTAGAAGACAAATTGCCAAATTGCATTTCATCCGATCAAAGGACCAGATTACTAATGTACTGACTAAACATGTGAGTGTTAAAATATTCAGAACTTCGCTTGAGAAGCTAGGTTGTATCAACATCTACAACTCTAGCTTGAGAGGGAGTGTCAGAATACATAGTATATCAGTTAAAGAATCAGAACAAGAATGAAGGGTGGAATCTTGTGTGTTCTGCTGGTGCAATCCTCATTCAGGGATTCCATCAAGCAGTTTTGTTAAAGCGTCGAACACTTCTTCATCAGCTTATTTCTTCTCAAATTTTAGTTAGGATCATCATTTGATTGTATATAATTGTTATTTAATCATAGGACTAAAGGATAATCATCATTTTGTTGATTAAAAGTAGCACTGCACGTTAGTTTCCACCCAACCAAACTAGCCATTGGGGGGTCATTGTCATGGTTGATCTAGCTGTTGCTCCCATTTTGTAATACATGCATGCATTGCTGAAGAAAGAATAGCATGCTCTTTTTATCCAATTTAAGTGTTAAAAAAGTGCTTTGTGTGCTATTTTCTATATAGTAAGCTATCAATCATTCTCATATACTTTGCTACCTCAATCATCTTTTTGTTTTATCTTTGTCAAGCTTTGCAGTTGTGATCATCAGTGTACTCATGCTTTTAACATGCTTAAATTTGCACTTCTTTAGAATGTTTTTGGTGTAGTTAGTTTGAGAGATATACTCAACATCCGGTGTTTTTTTAAAAAAATTATTAGTTATTTGCAAGTAGTAAAAAAAGAGTAACGTTATGGGTTATTCATCCCCCATTAAATCAACCCCAAAATTTTTGCCCCAATTTACCCCCATTACCACCTGGTTACCCCCTCAATTAAATTTTTTTCCCTTCCTTTCCCCCACCCTTCTTCTCCCTTTACTGTTTCCCTCCCAGTAGCCAGCCAAAAAAGCAAAGTTTTACCCCCAATGCATCTGCAGCTGAGAGCAACTATTAAGGAAAAGAAAGGAATTTTGCTCTAATTCAACCCTAAGTTTTGATGTACGGTAGAGTATAGAAGAGTTAGAGGTAAGTAATCTAACTACATTACTGTGTTTTTGCAAAAAAATATATGTGTCTATTTTGATATACATCTATGGATCATATATTCATATAATAGTTCGCATAATTGGTTGAGATTGTTATGGGTAGAACATCAAATTTATTTATGAATGAGAAACATGCTATTTTCCATAATGTTATTTATTTTCATTACACTTGCTTCTCCATGTATGATCCTATGGTAAGTATAGTGAAGTTACTTGTTGGGCGAAGTGTCGCTCATACTACACCTTCCTATTTTTTCATATGAACAGGATTACGAGTTAGTCTACGTCGAGGATGATTTAGACTGAGAGAGTTGGTTTTCTTGTGGCCATTGGGGATATTTCAGAGGATGAGTTTAGAGGATTTATGACTTTTCAGTTTTTCGTACTTTGTGGAGATTTAGACATTTATTTCATCTCGACATTGTATTGATTTAGTTTGACCTAGACTTTGCATATTATTTATTATATTTGATGATTTTGAGGATTTTATTTTGCCTTTCGCTGACGTGTGTTCGTTTTGTCCTTGACGCCTTGTATTTTCCTTAGCGAAATACGACGGGTGAGTCGTTTCGAGTACTATGGCTCAGGAGGGGTTGCTACATATACACTCCTTGTTTGGTTTGCTTGATCTGAAGTTCAAGGAAATAGCTGAGCTCACCTATCATACTCATCTCAAACTCTCCTTCCATAAGGTTAGCAAAATGCTTACACAAAGAATGATTAGTAGAACCAAAGATAATATCAAGAACATAAATTTATATAAGTAACTGATTACTTCCTTGTTTTTAATAAACAAGGCGGTATCAACTTTTTCGCTTGAGAAACCATTTTCAAGTATAAAATTACCTAACCTTTCATACCTACCTCTAGAAGCTTGTTGGATCTCGTAAAGAGCCTTTTAAGTTTGAAGAAATAATTTGAATAATCATGATCGTCAAAGCCCGACGGTTGAACTATATCTACTTCCTCATGAATAATGCCATTCAAGAAAGCCAATTTACATCCATTTAATACAATTTGAAGTCTCTGAAGCATGCATAGTCTAAAAGCGTAAAGTGTCCTCTAATATGATTACGGGGGTAAATGTCTCGTCATAATCAATTCCTTCTTCTTGTGTATACATTTGTGCTACTAATTTAGCTTTATTTCTTGTTATATCATCGGACATTCATTTGATTTCCAAGCATCCATTTTGTTCCAATAATAGGCTGATCATTAGGCTTAGGAATTAATTCGCAAATATCACTTATTTCGAATTGATGTGACTCTTCTTGCATAACCATTACCCAATCTCCATCAATTATGACTTATTTTATGCTCTTCGGCTCAACTTATGAAATTAATGCATTTCTATGAAATCTTCTTCTAGTTCGCGTGCCTTGAGTATGTTCACATATTATCAATTCTTTAGGATGCTATTTCCTACACTTAAAAGATTTTAGCAAATTCGAAGTGCCACTTTTAACTTCAATTTCTTCTTTTACCTTAAGGGAAGGCGCACTTTCAAGTGGCTCAATTCTAAAATCAACATGAAGGTCCCTTTTTAGATGTGCAATCAAGATTTTTATAATGCTTACTTGTACTGCTTCAGTTTCTTTGTCATTATTAAGTTTTGGTTCACCATTAAGTGATTCAGTGAACTTAACATGAATGAAGTCTTCAACTTTCATACTATTTTTATTATATATCGCAAATGTCTTGCCATTGTTTTCGTGTCCAATAGTGGATCCTTCATCTGCTTTCAAATTGAGTTTATCCAAGTTCTCTTTAGTGTTAAGCATAAAACACTTACAAACAAAGACCTAGAAATACCCAGTATTAGGTCGTCTTCCTTTACATAGTGCATAAGGAGTTTTGTTTAAGAGGTAAACTCTATTGATCACATAGGAAGCGATATTAACCGCTTCGGTCCAAAATACTTAGGCAAATTAAACTCATTTAGCATATCTCTACTCATTTTTTTAGACCTTTTGCTCTTCCTTTCTGTTACACTATTTTGTTGAGGACTTCTAGGAGATGAGAAGTTGTGTCCATACGCTTTGGATATGAAAATTTCTTAGAATTCACCACCAAACTCATCTCTATCACTTATAATTTCTTTGATAGTGTCTTGTTTCAAGTTTCTGACCTTATGCAAAGCTTAATAAACTCGTGGCATGCATCATTCTTTTGAGCTAGTACAAGACACAAATAAATTTGGGAAAGTCATATACCACCATAGAAGTGTAATTTTTCATTTAGACTTGCCATACTAACATCCCGATGCAAGCACTATATTTTTCTTTGAGGGTAATGAACTAGGTTCAATAATTGAAACATTATTCATTCTTTCAACCTTATAACGAGAATCATTAAAATCTAAGCTGGTGTTGTTATTTCTGACTTTTTATTTTCTAAGTAATTTGTCAAGATTTTCTTTACCATTAGTTAGTTTTTGTAAATCTAATTTTAGCCTTTCACATTCCGTCCTAGTTTCCATATTTCTCTAGTGATATGGACTTATGCATGGTAAAAATGATGTCATGTTATTGATAAATCAAAATATTCTTTTCATGGAAGCTCTTGTTTTCTAATATGTATTTTGCAAATTCTTTCTTAATATTTTTTATTTCAAATTAAGTTTGTCAAATCTTGTAAATCTTCTAATTCATCTTGTAAATCAAAATTCAAAGATGTAGAATGTGCCACAAGATCATATTCGATTGTTATTAAGCAAGTGTTTTGTTTTTCTTGATCATCGATTAAAGCAACACATCTAACATCCTTGACTCACCTTCCGATTCAAAAAGAAGATCATCCTAAGTAGTCACTTCCACATTGAACACTTTCTTCTTTCAAAGGAAAAAATTTCTTATCCTAATTTTGCGGCTTCTTTATGTGGAAATCCGCCATAAACCGGTCTATTTGGCCACACCTACAATATTTTTCACTCTTTTCTTTGTCTTTGGTTGAACTTCTGAAAAATTTCTTTGCTTGAGATTTGTTTCCAATTGAACTCTTATAAACTTATGATCTAGAATTGCAATTTCTTCATCCCAATCTTCAGACTATATGACTTGCCCTTTATGTGACACTTAGTGAGGCTTAATAGGATCCAACCTATTTTGTTAAGATTTATAGATAGTTCACCAATGTCTTGAAATTCTTGGACGCAGTGATCGACATTACATTGGGTTATCACTCTCTTGGAAATGAGGTAAGTAAATTTATGACAAGATCATGATTTGATATTTTCTTGTTAATCATGAAAGATTGTTTACGATTCAGATGAATCAATCAATAATTTCTTCAATCTTCTGATCCCTCTTGATGCCAAATTTTTTGTATCCCTTCATGAGTATTAGCATTTTGTCCATTCTTACTTGCTTGGTTCCTTCATAGATAATCTTTGACCTTTCCATGTTTCATGAGTCGTGTCAAGAATTCGATGTCTAACAAACTCGGTAGTGGTTAGAGCATTTGAAAGGATATCAAATGTCTTTCCATTGATAGCAAACTTGGCTTTTCTTCATCGGTGTAGTCATCTTCATCTTTGGATGTTCTTTCAATAAAGCCACTCAATATATATGAAACGCACAACCTTTTAAATTATTCAGCAATATAACTTCCCCGAGGAGTAGTTTTGAGCATCAAATATAGAAACTTGATGCTTGGAGCTGTAAATATGGTGGATGGTTTGGGAGTTGAGCTAGTAGAGGTGAAGGTTGCCATTGCCATATTTTTCAATGATCTTTGACCTTGTTACTTCCAAAGGAATCAAGACTAAGCTCTGATACCAATTGTTAGGTCCGTGAGTAACACTATACAGGAGGACGGGAAAATGGAGCATTCGACAATTTTCTTTTTTCTTTTTTTGATTTAAATCTTAACAACTCTCAATGCCTACCAAAATAAGAAAAGTGAAGATGAGAAATAAAGAACTGGAGACACAATATTTTAAAGTAGTCTGACTCTTCTTGATTCTACTCCTCTACCACTTTGTTTCCAAAGTAGATTTTCAACAACTTTCTTATTACTTTTAACAAGGAATAAGCACTACGACAAAAACTACTAAACCAAACGGTAGAACAAAAACTTGTGCAACATTAACTACTACAATAACTCCTGCAACAACTACAACCAAAAGTCATAGAGTTTTTAAACTTGCTTCTTCACAACTTCAAAAATATTCTAACTAAGAACTTTTACCAAAAAGGTTTTAAGAAAAGAGGGGAATGACACTTTCAAAACAAGTCTCTATTACAAGCAAAAGATCAAATATGTTTAGTTCCTCATGTGTTAGACTTTAATACTCTCACAATACAACAATAAAAAGAACCATGAAGAGCTTAATAAATTTTAACTACTTTTGCACTTGAGAGCCTTTGGGATGAAGATAAGATAGAGCTTGAAGAGAAAAAAAATGTAATTGCCTCTTTTGTGGTTTTTCAATATATAGAGGAGGTAAATTTTACTTTGAGTATTCCCCAATGTCTCACGTTCAATTAATTACTTTAAAGATGTCCAACTTCTCTCTAACCACCATATTTTTCAATGTGTTGAATCATAGCAACCCTGAAACAGCTTAAATGGGTGCACAATAGTCAAAATACCATTAGAGACATTGGTAATAAATGTATAATCAATTTTTAAAAGGTTGGAGAGAGGATACACTCTAAATCAGTTGAATATCTTTATGCAACAGTAATAAAAACTTTAATTTAAGATGACATTGATCAATAGTTTAGAGATTGATGTGTAAATTGATTGATCGATATACTCAGTTTAGAGATCGATATCAAATTTTTCTAGTTTTTTGACTTTGTTCGTTTAGTGACATCAATCGCTCCATATTTAAGATCGATATTGGATAACATACCCCAAATTTAGAACAATTTATACTAAGATCAATCGATGTCTCTATTTTAGAGATTGATTTACACATCGATCGATCGATTTCACTATTTAGATATCCATTCCCATTTTCACTTGGAATATGGATTGATCGATGTAAGATTGACGTTGAATAGTGTTCTCCCAACTTTGTACAAAGCAAACATTGATCGATCAATATCTATTTTGGGATATCGATTTTCGCATAGATAATTGACATACAGATTGACATATAAAGATCACGCTACTAGATGCACCGCATATTCTTATGCACGTCGACACAGAATCTGATTATTATAGATGTTTCTCTCGTCGCACATGGACTCTCTTGGGATATCATATGCGTGTGATGAAATGGACTTATGATTTTGATCCTAAGATTGATGTGCCCATTGTTCCGATATGGGTATCCTTGCCTGGTTTGCCGATATATTTGCATAAGCAGGAGGCGTTATTTGAAGTAGCTAAAATGATTAGAACTCCCTTGCGGGCAGATGATGCAACAATGCAGTTGATGTGTCCCTCTGTAGCAAGAATTTGCATTGAGATTGATATTTTGAAGGAGTTACCTAAGCGGGTATATATTCAAAGTGATGACTATCTTTTTTTCCAGGAATGGAATATGAGAATTTACCTGAGTATGGCTCATCTTGTAGATTGCATGGTCATTCTTTAACTTCTTGTCGTGCTGATAAGGCTGCGGGACTTGTTCATAAAGATGATGTGACTCCGTCTGAGACATTGAAATTTATTGAAAGTCGACCAGCCCAGAGATGGACTCCTAAAAAGAAGCATGCTACGGTGGTTGCTGCAGATTAAGAGCACACAGTTGCAAAGCATACAGAGGATCTATTGGTTGACAGGCCTAAAGATATTCCAGTTTCTGGAGATGTCATACAACAAGATGTTGCAGTGCATGCTGAAGTTGAGCCCTTGAAGGACACACTCATTAAACAATCGGATGACGTTCCGTTAGCAGGTGATCAACAAGTTGAGAAGGAGCTTGCTTCTCCTATAGCCCACAATGTGACAGATGAATTGAGAGTTGCTGGGATTTCAAATGTGCAAGATTTGGATCTACTGCGGTGCACCTCTGCTATGACCAATCCACCTCTAGAGGATGACCTAGATTCGACGTTGACCTATGCATCCGACTCTGAGCTACATGATGATACACGAGTTGATTCACAAGATTTACGTAATGCAGTGATGGAACTAACACGAGTTTTATCAACCACACCTCCGTCAGAGGATGGTACTCCTGGTATTTCTCATCCAGATGTTACTATGGCTGTGGATAATCTTCTAAAGCTACAGACATGTAGGCCTCGTCAAAAAAAAGGTTATCTACCTACATCCCCTCTTTTGTCAATTGTTACACGTGGTGCATTGAAGCGTACCATCATTAGCTTGCCACCCACTTTATATCAATGAATATACTTTTATGGAACATTAGAGGTATCAACACCTTGCTGGCTCGTCTTACTTCTCTTATTTGTTAGTATAGCTTGCATTTATTAGTACTGATAGAACCCATGCTCAGAGTGTCACAGCTTGAGCAATTTCGGCTGAAGTTAGGGTTGTCAAAAGCTTGTTCTTCTGAAGATGATAACATCTGGATTTTCTGGCATGATCTTTTGTGGACATTTTGGGTGTACGACATGGTGTGCCGAATTGTCCCTCCGCTTTTGGTGCCATTCGACAGCAAAAGAATTCTGGTTTACAGCAATATATGTGAAGCATACAGTAGCATCTCGCCACCCATTATGGCAGGATTTGTGTTCCTTTCATGATGAGTTGGCTTTGTCGTGGCTACTAGGAGGTGATTTTAATACGTTCCTTTCTTTAGATGAGCACAAGGGTGTAGCAACACCATCATTACGAACCCTAACAGATTTTAAGCAATTTGTTGAATATGTGGTTTACTGGATATACCTTTTCAAGGATCACCGTACACTTGGTCTGGCGGCCGGGGTTTGGGCAATGTGTGGCGTAGATTGGATTGTTTCCTTTGTACTTTGGCGTATTCATATGGTTTCGCATCCTTTCTAGTTAAGCATCTTCATAGAGCTACGTCGGATCATTCACTATTGTATTTTCACTGTCAGGATGATAGCTTTTTGGGGCCAGCTTCTTTTCGTTATCTGGATGCATGGCTAACACATGAAGATTTTGATTATTACGTGCGAATGCAGTGGAAGACGTATCCCACGGTTGGTGGGATGTATGGATTTTAAACCAAAACAAGCAAATTTTTGGTAATATTTTCACGGAATTGCAGGCGGCTGATGAGAATACTGTTTGTGCAGAAAAAGACTATGATGCTGCGCCTACTGAGACAACCAGAGTAGCATATCATTCAGCTAAGGCGCAGCTTGCAGCATTACAAACGCGTGCCATGCTTTATTGGAAGCAAAAAGCAAATATTAAATGGCTTAAAGAAGGAGATGCCAACATAGCATTTTATCATCAGACAGTTAAGCACCGCAGACAGAAACAAGCAATTGTATCTATTGATAAACAGGATGGTACGGTGTGTGACACGACACAGACCATTCAGCAAGAAGCCGTAGCTTTTTTGAGAGGTTATTTGCTGCAAAGCCCACTTATGATCATGAAGTTTTATTACAACATATACCACAGATTTTGACAGGTGAGGATAATTGCATCTTGTTACAGATGCCGTCGATTGATGAAGTCCGACAAGCTGTATCACAGTTAAGTCCTTCTAGTGCGTCGGGGCCAGATGGTTTTCTAGGGTCTTTTTACAGACATTTTTGAGATGATATATGTTTAGATGTTTTATTGGCGGTACAAGAATTTTTTAGGCATCCGAGTGCCTAAGATTATGGTAGCTTCTTTGATATGTTTGATCCCGAAGGTTTCCAATCCCTCCACTTTTAGTGATTATCGACCTATTTGTTTAACAAATTTTCTCTCCAAAGTTGTTACACGCATTATCTCCAATCGGGTAAATGAGTTCTTGCCTAGACTTGTTTCTCCAGATTAATCCGGATTCATGCTTGGAAGAGGTATTACTGAACAGATACTGATGGCAAAGGAGATGGTGCACATCTTGGATCAAAAGTGTCAGGAAGGGCAGGTACTTATTAAATTGGATATGGCTAAAGCTTTTGATCGTGTCTCATGGCAGTATTTGGAGCATTTGTTTTTGCGATTTGGCTTTCATTCTCGTTTTGTTCGCCTCATTATGAATAATCTGTCTGCTACTTGCTGTTCTGTGTTAATAAATGGAAAATCTTGTGGTTTCTTTCATCCATCTAGAGGAGTTAAACAAGGTGATCCTTTGTCGCCTATTCTTTTCATACTTGCATTTGAGGGATTTTCTAGAGGATTAAATGCCTTATTTCAGTCAGGCATGCTAAAGGGTTTTGCCAGTGGTTGTGTACAGCTAGTATCTCATCTTGGATTTGCATATGATTTATTGGTATTTCTTAATGTCTCTCTAAGCAATCTGCAAGCATTCAAGCAGTTTCTTGAGCAGTATCAGCAGGCCTTGGGACAACTAGTTAACCATCATAAGAGCCAATGTGTGGTAGGAGGTGGGCTATTCTCAAGTCGAACAATCATGGCGTTAAATATGAGACATTCGGTGCTGCCTATAAAATACTTAGGCTCTTATCTATTTAAAGGTCTTAATCGTTCCAGCTGTTGTACATCTTTTCTTGCTCATTTTGATGCAAGGTTGACAGGTTGGTCACAAAACTGTTAAGTATGGCTGGACGAGTGGCGTTAAAACAGTCAGTGCTTACTGCTATGCCTTTACATATTATGGCGGCGGCTAAGCTTCCCAAAAGTGTGATAACTTAGCTCAACAGGAAAATGTCTAACTTTTTATGGCATAATCAACATCACTGGCGGTCGTGGGAATCTATAAACTTCCAAAAACGGAAGGGGGTTTGGCCATTCGTAATTTAAGTGCCTTACAGAAGGCTTATGAATCAAGCTATGGTGGATGTATCATACATCATCATCGAAATAAGCAGTTTATGTGTGTCCGAAATATGGCAGTCGTACATCTATGAGTGTGTACATATATGATTCAATGGACTGGAAGAGGTTATGTCGCATCAATCCTTTGTGCTTGATGCATACGCACCAGACTCAAGATGGATTATATTGGAATTCGGGCGTCAATGGGCAGTCTAGTTTGGGTAGTGCCTATGAACTCTATCGCCCTCATGGTGAGCACATTCCGATGGCTAGATATTTTTGGTCGAAGGGCGTTTCGGCAGCAGCACAGGTATTCCTATGGCGGCTCTAGTACAATGTATTACCATTTGCAGATAATGTTATCCGGTGGGTTGTGGCTTTTCCTACATGTTGTGTTTTTTGCCGAAGTGTTATAGCGCATCCGTTGCATATATTTTATACGTGTCAAGTGATACAGTCCATTTGGATGCACTTATCCTATCTTTTTGATGGTCCACATCCTACATGTGTAACATTTCGCTTACCCGTTTGTCCTCCACTTCATGCTGAGATACAAGATGCAGTTTTTGCTTTGCTCTATTTCTTGCCTGTTTATCGCAATATCACTCTTGAAACAGATTGTATACAGATCACGCATATGATGGATCAGTTGCAGCACAGGACAAACCAATATCATTGCCGTCTATTGCGCTCTTTAGTCACTTCCTCCAGCATCGATGTGCATCACACATTTCGTGAGGCCAGCATGGCCGCCCATTACTTGGCACAACATGGATTGCTTCACCCGGCAACTTCTATTTTTACTGCCTCTACGTTAGCTTCATTGGTTCGCAGTAGTATCACTCTTGATGTCACCACCGCGCAATTCAGACATGAATACCTTCTTCATGAGAGTCTTCCATATGGATTGGCTTTCTATCATCGCTTCTACCTGCATCCTTCGGGTTGCAGGCAGGTCGGATATGTTTTTACACAATACACCTCCGCCTTGTTTTACATACTATTCGCCACTGATGGATTCTGTGTTTCTTCTTGCATGTTACTGGGACACTCATGAGGAGAATCGGACAAGGAAGTGTCTAACAAATACGACTGCTAGCATCAGATTAAACGGTCTATATGGTTCAAGAGGGGTAAATATGTACTTTTTTCCGTCGTGCAAGATTTTATCCACAAGGGTGGTTTTGCCTGCCAAGGTTTTGATGAGGCATATCATACACCTTTTGAACACCGTCCTTGCTATCACAGATGTTGTGGGGATAATTTTCGGCCTTTGTCATCTTTTGTGCTTTTATGTTATCTATTCCTTTGTAACAACGGTATTCCTCCGCCATAAGTGAGGGCTTATCAATAAAATTCAGGAGTGACCCTCCTTTTAATAAAAAAATATACATATGTATATATATATATATATTGATCTTTTATAGAGATATATGTAGAGATCGATGTCAATTTCCTTTATTTTTTAAGCCTTTGTCATTTCTCAAGTATAAATCAATCTTTTCTTTTCTTTTCTTTTCCAAGCATCTTTTAAACTTATCAAAACATTCATACTCCAACATACCCAACCTTCAATCTTACACTAAAGCTTAAATCTTTTTAACATCAAAGTAATAACGATTGAATTATGGTCATCAACATAAACTTACCAGATTAAACAGACAAAACAAAATGTACATCAACAAGAAATTGAAAAATAAGCATTTTTAACTTTAACATATATATTTTTTCACTAAATTATAAAACAAAATATTTAAAAGATGTAGTTATTTGATAATAGTAAGGATGTATATGTTGATCTCTATCGTTCGCTTAAAGAAATCCATTCATTAAATGGCCATAACGGAATACTGAAACCGAAGGAAAAATACTTGCAAACTACTAAATCGATAAAGAATTATTGGGAATAATTCAAAGTCAAACAAAATTGACTTCTGTACAGCAATAACCGACCTTCCGAGCTCGGGATATGCTAGATTGATCTGCTAAGTCAAGACAGTTCAGATAGCATAATTGAGCTTGCTAACTGAAGAGTCAGCTGACCTGCTGAACTCAACATCACTTCAGAACAGTAGTTCTGTAATATCATCCTTCCAACGGAGCTGATCTATGTTAGGTCCGAAATATATTCTAGAGGGGGGGTGAATAGAGTGTTTGGCACTTTTGCGGAATTTTCTTGTGTGACTCAATTCAAAAAGAAATTCAAAATCAGAGTAAGAATGGAAGATGAGAAGCAATGAATGATTACACCGGACATAAAATGGTTCGAATCGTAAATGATTCTACTCCACTACCACTTTGTTGCCAAAGTGGATTTTCAACGACTACACTTCTTATTAAAGACAATAAGAACAACCACAGCAACACTTACACTAACACCTTAGTGTTAACAACAACAACAGCAACTTCTTGCACAAAACACACTTGTGCAACTACAGCAACTACAGCTCTTAGTAAGAACAACTTCTTGCTACCTCACAACTTCAACAAAGTTCCCTCAAGAACTTCTTACAGTGGGTTGAAGAAATATAGTAAGGTTCACACTTTTTTACTAGTCTAAGCACAAGCAAGAGATCAAATATTTATGGTTTCTCTTGTGCTTGACTCTCTATCTCTCAATATACAACAATGTAGAGCAAAGAAAAGCTTAACAAGCTTTAAGAAAATTTACAAATATGAGGGAACTATACAACAATGAATAATGAAGCTAGATGATGTTGAAAGTGTGTCTTTGCCTCATCCAAGCCTCTTCTATTTATAGATGAAGTTGACCACGTTTTTTAGGCTCTCCACCATGTCTTCATCTACACAAAATGTCAAGATAATGTCCAAATAGTCTTTAGCCACCCTATGGAGGGATTTGATCTTCAATAGCCACCCTAGAGAATCTTAGACATGGATAAAATAGTCAAGGAAGCATGTAGTCTGTTGGGTTAAAGTCCACAAGAAATTTGAGTAAGATTGGAGAGAGAAAACATCATAAATCTCCCTTGGATTTTGTTCCAACGTTCAAAAAATTTTGAATTCTGGGGACGTCGATCGATCCACGTGCTAGTGCTGAGAGATCGACGTCCTCCAGAATAACGTCGATCGATCGACGTATACTTTCTGAGAGATCGATGTCTTCCAGAAGTTCGTCGATCGATCCATATCTCCTTGGCTGAGAGATCGATGTCTTCAGAATGACGTCAATCGATCCACGTCTCCTTAGCTAAGAGATCCACGTGACATTGATCGATCGACGTCCCTTTAATTTAGAGATCGACGTAGATCTGAGAGCTTCAAACCTTTACACCTTCACATGGATCGATCGATGTGCCTTCCTGAGGTGCTGATGTATACGTCAATCGATCCATGTGAGAGATTGACGTCTCACAGTGTGTTTTTCTCAATTTGCTTCAAACTCAAAATGTGAAATTCCATTTTAGCCCTTTTAAAACATCTTTTAACATCATCAAAACATTTTATAATCCAACAATCTCCCCCTTTTGATGATTTCAAAACCAATATTTTAAAAGATGTTTTTGCTTCATTTTAACTAATTTGATGTTTCAAACTTGAAAAATCTCAATCTCCCCCTAAGTATATGCATTTTACACTTTCCGTAATAATCAATGTGAACATGATTTTACAACTCTAATGAATATCTCAAAAATGCTTCCCTTTTAAAAATGCTCCCCCTTAACCAATCATGCATCAATTTCCAAACTTTCTTAACCCAAACATGCATCAATAACTCAACTTTCTTAACCCAAACATGCATCAATAACTCAACTTTCAAACATGCTCAGTTTCCAAACTTACCTCATTTTACCAGCTACCAACAAAATTATCTTTTTTTATCAAGATTCATAAGCAACAAACAACTTTAACTCATAAGCAATAATAAGCCACTTTCTCTCCCTTTTTGAAAGCATCAAAAACAATAACGAGATAGAAACATACTACTTCAGTAAACTTCAAAACACAACCAAGTTTAGCAAGTACATAATTCAATAAGCTAGCATAGCATCCTAAGCTAGAATCATAGATAAAACAAGGAGCGAGCTAAAAACACCCTAGTCTTCATCGGAAGAGAATGTGATGCCAGGGATGCACGCTTTCATCTTTGCCTTGAGCTTGGCAAACCTTGACTCGTGCAAGGTCACCTTGCCTCTAAGCTCTCCAACCTCCTGTTGAAGGCTAGTGACTTGAGCTTGAAGTTCAGGAACATTTGTGCTCAACCCACTAGTTTCTTCTCGAGTGTCGGGTTCAGGAATATGTGCCTCGTCCGGAACACCTTCGTCTTCTTCCACTTCATCCGGTTGGTCTCGACCTCTCATTGCTTCTTTTCTAGCTTTGAGTATTTGTTGGATGTTGACCTTATCATAAAAATCTTTGTGTGTGATTTCGTCAACATTAGTGTTATCCACATCAATACCCGACTTTACAAGCATCCTATAGATAAGGTTAATATAGGGTAGGGCTTTCTTTTGTTTGGTGGCGGCCTCAATAACATTGGTCATAAAAAGCTCCCCAAAGTTAACCTTCTCACGGTTGGCTATTCGGTATGCTTTGTAAAAGTCTAGGTTACTTGGCCCTTTGGCGGATTTACCATTGATACAAAAGGTAACAATGGCAAGAAGAGTACGATAAACTAAGGGCATATCATTGGTATTCTTAGTGGGATGGTATCCTAAGAATGACTTCACTTCATCCTCAGTGACTCTCCACCGAGCCACATCCCACTTCCATACATCAAACTCAAAATACCCCTCGTTGGATACACCAATCAATTCACAAATTTTTTCAACCTTCCATTTAATGTGATGATCATCAATAATAGAATGCAAGGCCAAAGGAAGACCATTTATGTATTGAACCCATAAATTTGAATAAAAAAGTCTAGTGACCTAGTGGAAATTTTATACATCTCTCTCTCATCCCAAATACTCCTCCATTCTTGAACATCTAACCACTCAATGATAGGACTTAATTCATTATTGCTTAGAATATCATTTATTCTAAGCAATTTGAGTGGGATAGTGGCTCTCTCATCATCTTCCCATTTATCATATAATATTTGAGAATGTCTAGTGATAAATCTTACATGTCCGGGTGGTAGAGGTTCCGTCAAAGCATCCTTGGCTGCTTTAGTTTTAATCCAAGGAAAGTTTGAGAGAGTTAACCCACTTCGAATCTTGGCAAGATCTAGGCTTTGGCTCTCATCCACTGATTGCTTTCTTCTAGGTTGAGAGGTTTGTCTTTGAGAAGGATTGCTTGACCCTTCTCCTCCACACCTAGAGGATCTTGGCCTCTTGGTTATGTTCTTGCTTCTTGAAGACATTTTTGAAAATTTAGGGCACGTAATTTGGGATTTTATAAAGAGGGATGAAGGAATTTGAATGCAGAAGATAAAAATCAAGTGTAGAGATGATGATGTTTTGATTTAGAGATGAAATCAAAGAGAGGTAGGGTTTTTGGAGAGGGAGGCGCAGAGTTTTTGAGGTATTTCAATGATTGTAAAGGTAGAAATGAGGGAGGGTTCGCGTTTTCAAAGGTTTTAAGGTTGTAGGATCGATGACGTCGATCGATCGACATCAGAGATCGACATACATCGATCGATCAACGTCAGAGATCGACATACATGGATCTCTCATTTTGATACATGGATCGATCCATGTATACTGATTTTTGAAAATTTCAATTTTAACCCTCTAAACATTATTTATCATCCCTAATCTTGTTCTAATGGACTCAAATGTCTCAGTAGGAGGGGATTTAGTGAATATATCCGCTAGTTGATCATTCGTTGGAACAAATTCAACGCATACCAATCCTTTTTGAATGCAATCCCTTATGAAGTGATGCCTCACTTCTATATGTTTGGTCCTACTATGGTGTACTGGGTTTTGCGCTATACTTATGGCTGATGTGTTGTCACATAGGATGAGAACTTTGTCAAACTTAACATTATAATCGTTTAAGGGGTTGATCATCCAAAGTAGTTGTGCAAAACACGAAGCGTATTCAGATTCCGCAATTGAAAGTGACACGCTATTTTGTTTCTTGGAGAACCAAGAAACTAAGCAATCTCCAAGGAATTGGCATGTCCTGGATGTGCTCTTCCTGTAGATTTCCGGCATAGTCGGAGTCACTATACCCTCTTAAATCAAAACACCCATATTTGGGATAAAAAAACCCAAAATTCAAAGTTCCTTTCAAATACCTAAAGATACGTTTAATAGCAACTAGATGCAATTCCTTAGGAATACTTTGAAATCTAGCACATAAGCACACAACATGTAAAATATCCGGTCTAATAGCGGTTAAATAAAGTAAACTACCAATCATACCCCTATATTTGGTTACCTCAACCGGCTTTTCTTTTTCGTCTTTGTCAAGCTTCGTACTTGTGCTCATTGGAGTGCTTACACTTCTTCCATCCTCAAACTAGTACTTCTTGAGCAAATCTTTTTTATACTTCGTTTGAGATATATACACTCCATCTTGAGTTTGCTTGATTTGAAGACCCAGAAAGTAGTTGAGTTTACCCATCATGCTTATTTCAAATTCTCCTTCCATCAATTTTGCAAAATGCTCACAAAGAGAATCATTAGTAGCACCAAATATAATATCATCCACATAAATTTGAACAAGCAATTGATGGTTTCCTTGTTCTTTAATAAAAAGAGTAGTGTCGACTTTTCCTCTTGAAAACTCATTTTCAAGTAGGAAGTTACTTAACCTATCATACCAAGCCCTAGGAGCTTGTTTAAGTCCATAAAGGGTCTTTTTGAGTTTAAATACATCATTTGCATAATCTTGATTTTCAAACCCCGGAGGTTGAGCTACATACACCTCTTCTTGAATTATTCCATTCAAGAATGCGGATTTCACATCCATTTGATATAGTTTGAAATCCTTATAGCATGCATATGCTAATAGCATCCTAATAGCTTCTAACCTAGCTACGGGGGAAAAAGTCTCATCATAGTCTATGCATTCCTCTTGCCTATATCTTTGAGCTACCAACCTAGCTTTGTTTCTAGTGATGTTTCCTTTACCATCTATTTTGTTTCTAAATACCCATTTAGTGCCAATTACGGTATGATCACTAGGTTTAGCAATTAATTCCCAAACATCACTTCTTTCAAATTGATTTAGTTCTTCTTGAATGGCTAATAACCAATCTTCATCATTTATTGCTTCCTTTATATTTTAAGGCTCAACTTGTGAAATGAAGGCATTTTCATTGAATTTCCTCCTAGTCATTATGCCTTGACTAGTTTCACCTAATATTAACTCTTTAGGGTGATCTTTCCTATACTTATATGAATCCTGTAAATTTGATGTATCTCCTCCTACTTCATCTTCAAACTTAGGTTCAAGGGGATCAATCCTAAGGTCAATAACAATATTACCTTTTGGATTCTCAAATTTCTCTATATGGCTTACTTCAATTATTTCATCATCATCATCATCATTAATGTTTGGTTCATCCTCAATAAGTTCACTAAACTTAACATGAATTGATTCTTCAACTTTCATGCTACTTTTATTATATACTCTAAATGTCTTGCTATTTTGAGCATAACCCATGAAGATTCCTTCATCCGCTTTGAAGTCGAGTTTATCCAAGTTATCTTTGGTGTTAAGTATAAAGCACTTACAACCAAATACCTTGAAATAACCAATATTTGGTACTCTACCTTTCCAAAGCTCATAAGGAGTCTTTTTGAGAAATGGTCTCAAATAAACTCTATTGATCACATGACAAGCGGTGTTTACCGCTTCGGCCCAAAAATATTTGGGTACCTCAAATTCGTTTATCATGGCTCTACTAATTTCTTAGAGTGTTCTATTTTTTTTTTCCGAAACACCATTTTGTTGAGGAGTTCTTGGAGCCAAGACATTGTGTCCATACCCTTTGGATACACAAAATTCTTAAAATTCTCCATCAAACTCATCACCTCTATCACTTCTAATTTCTTTAATTGTGTCTTCTCTTTGATTTTCTAATCTCCTACAAAGCTTTATAAATTCTTGGCATGCATCATTCTTTTTAGCTAAGAACATTACCCAAGTGTACTTAGAGAAGTCATCTACCACCACAAAGGTGTAATGTTTTCCTCTTAGACTTGTCGTACCAATATCCCCATACAAATCCATATGAAGTAATTGTAGGGGTTTGGTAGTGGAGATTTCACTTTTGAGCTTGAAGCTTGTTTTAACAAGATTTGCCTTTTGACAAGTATCAAATAAGCCATGGTTTTCGAAATTTAATTTTGGAAGACCTTGGACTTTTTCATTTTTGCAAATTTCTTTGAAATTTTAAAGCTAATATGTCCAAGTCGTCTATGCCATAGTTGAGTCAAATCATTTTTTGACAACTAGGCATGAAACATTTTGTGATATCAAATCATGTGTGCTAAATTTGTAAACATCATTTTTACGTATAGCCTCAAAAATAATCTTATCGTTCTTTTTCACAACACATTTTCTTTTCACAAATTCAACTTGAAAATCAACATCACATAGTTGGCTAACACTTATAAAATTATACTTAAGCCCTTCTACATATAGTACATTATTAATAGTAAAAGAAGAGTCACCAATTTCTCCATGTCCAAGGATTTTGGCTCTCCCATTGCCAAAATGCACCGTTCCACCATCCTAGAGCTTGAGCTTGGTGAACAACGTCTTGTCTCCGGTCATGTACGTTGAACATCCGCTGTCCATAAGCCATTTGGTTCCTTCTTCTTTGGCTACTCCATTTATCTTGAGAGCCTACAAAACCAAAAGATTTATGTCTTGGTACCCTTTGATGGTTGGGTCCTTTAGGGTTAGTTTGTCGACCCTTAGGCTTCCAAACATACATGCCTCCAAATCTAGCTCTACATTCATTCCTCACATGTCCTACTTTGTTGCAATTAAAACAAGTGGGTACGTGCCTTGGTTTAGAAGATGATGGGCTATGTTGTATTTTTCTCTTGTTTGTCTTTTTCTTTAATGACTTAGGCTTAATGGAAGAATGTGATGTATTAAATCCTAAACCGGATTTATCATTTCCAATTCTTGGTTTCCAAGTAATTTGGCTAGATTATTTTTACCATTAGTTAGTCTTTGCAAGTCTAACCTTAGTTTTTCACATTATTTTCTAATTTCTACATTTTCAAGAGCTACAGTTTTATGCATGGTGAGTATGATGTCATGCTCTTGAAATATCAAAATGTTCTTGTCATGCAAGCTCTAATTTTCTAAGATGCATTTCTTAAACTCTTTCTTCAAATGCTTATATTTTAAATTCAATTTCTCAAAGTCATCTTGCAAATCTCCTATTTCATCATGCAAATTTGAAGGATTAGATTTTACCTCAAGATCATCTTCAATTGCCACGAGACAAGTATGTTGAATCTTTAGATTGTCAACTATTGCAACAAGTCCAACACCTTGATCTTCACTCTCTTCTCCTTCCAATTCGGAAACGAGATCATCCCATGTGGTTACCTCCACATTAAGAGCTTTCTTCTTTTGAGGAAAGATCTTCTTTTCTTGTTTTTGCGGCTCCTTGACGTGGCAATCGGCAATGAAGTAACCGGGTCGACCACATCTATAGCAATTTTCACTTGCTTCCTTTTCTTTGGGTGGTCTCTTGAAAAACTTTTTTGCTTGAGCTATGTTTCTAGTTGCCATTCTTCTAAATTTTCTTACTAGAAGGGCAACTTCCTCATCCGATTCATCGGACTCTACCACCAATCCTTTGTGTGATGTTTGTGTGGGCTTGATAGGGTTCATCCTATTTTGTTCATCAATAAGAATTTCATGAGTAAGAAGATTACCGGATAGTTCATCAAGGGTAAGAGTCTTGAGATTCTTTGATTCAGTGATGGCGGTGACTTTAGGTGTCCATTCTCTTGGCAAGGAGTTGAGAAGTTTTGAGACAAGGTCTTCATTTGAGATTTTCTTGTCCACCATAGAGAGTTGATTCACTATTCATGTGAATCGATCGATTGTCTCCTCAATCTTTTCACCGCTCTTCATTCCAAACATCTCATATTCCTTCATGAGCATGAGTCTTTTGGCCATTCTTACTTGCTCAGTTCCTTGTTGTATCATTTCAAGCCTTTTCCATGCCTCGTGAACTGTTTCAAGACCTTGAAGTCTTATGAGCTCGGTGGTAGTAAGAGCACTTGAGAGAATATTGAATGCTTTGCCATTTATGGCTAATTTTATCTTCTCTTCGTCGGTGTAGTCATCCTCATCTTTGAACATTGATTCTCCTTTTGAGTTTGTAATCATATGAACCTCAATTCCTTTGACAACGGCTCTCCATACATCAAATCCACAGCCTTTCAAATGATTGATCATTTGAAATTTCCACAAAGAATAATTTTGGGCATCAAATATAGGTGCTTTAGTGTTTGATTCGGAAAATAGTGCAGTAGACTTAGGAGATGAAGTGTGAGATGAAGAGGTTGAGGTTGAGGTTGTGATTGCCATGATCTTTAACCTTGCTAATTGCAAAGATAGGCCAAGCAATCAAGGTTAGGCTCTGATACCAATTGTTAGGTCCGAAATACACTCTAGAGGGGGTAAATACAGTGTTTGGCACTTTTGCGGAATTTTCTTGTGTGACTCAACTCAAAAAGAAATTCAAAATCAGAGTAAGAATGGAAGATGAGAAGCAATGAATGAGTACACCGGATATAGAGTGGTTCGAATCGTAAATGATTCTACTCCACTACCACTTTGTTGCCAAAGTGGATTTTCAATGACTACTCTTCTTATTAAAGACAATAAGAACAACCACATCAACATTTACACTAACACCTTAGTGTTAGCAAAAACAACAGCAACTTCTTGCACAAAACACACTTGTGCAACTACAGCAACTACAGCTCTTAGTAAGAACAACTTCTTGCTACCTCACAACTTCAACAAAGTTCCCTCAAGAACTTCTTACAGTGGGTTGAAGAAATATAGTAAGGTTCACACTTTCTTACTAGTCTAAGCACAAGCAAGAGATCAAATATTTATGGTTCCTCTTGTGCTTGACTCTCTATCTCTCAATATAAAACAATGTAGAGCAAAGAAAAGCTTAACAAGCTTTAAGCAAATTTACAAATATGAGGGAACTATACAACAATGAATAATGAAGCTAGATGATGTTGAAAGCATGTCTTTGCCTCATCCAAGCCTCTTCTATTTATAGATAAAGTTGACTAGGTTTTTGAGGCTCTCCACCATGTCTTCATCTACACGAAATGCCAAGAAAATGTCCAAATAGTCTTTAACCACCCTATGGAGTGATTTGATCTTAAATAGCCACCCTAGAGAATCTTAGACATGGATAAAATAGTCAAGGAAGCCTGCAGTATGTTGGGTTAATGTCCACAAGAAATTTGAGTAAGATTGAAGAGAGAAAACATCATAAATCTCCCTTGGATTTTGTTCCAACGTTCAAAAAATTTTGAATTCTGGGGAAGTCGATCGATCCACGTGCCAGTGCTGAGAGATCGACGTCCTCCAGAATTACGTCGATACTTGCTGAGAGATCGATGTCTTCCAGAAGTACGTCGATCAATCCATATCTCCTTGGCTGGGAGAACGATGTCTTCAGAATGATGTCGATCGGTCCACGTCTCCTTGGTTGAGAGATCCACGTGACGTTGATCAATCGACGTCCCTTTAATTTAGAGATCGACGTAGATCTGAGAGCTTCAAACCTTTACACCTTCACATGGATCGATCCATGTGCCTTCCTGAGGGGCTGATGTATACGTCAATCGATCCATGTGAGAGATTGACGTCTCACACTGTGTTTTTCTCAATTTGCTTCAAACTCAAAATGTGAAATTCCATTTTAGCCCTTTTAAAACATCTTTTAACATCATCAAAACATTTTATAATCCAACAAACTAAACCAGCCTGATCAGACAGATCAAATCAGTCAAGTCACTACAATTGTATTGACATTCTGGTTTGATTACCGACCTGCTGACCTTGGCACCTTAGCACAACAATTAGTTGTCCTCTCGGACGCTTCAGCCAAGTAGAGCTCAGCACGGCAATGCTACAGAACAACGAATGTTCTCAGCCAACAACAGAGCTCAGCATAAACTAGAGCTTAGCACAACAACACTGTAAAACAACAGTGTTGGGATATTCCATAGTCTGCTAGGCTCGGCACAAAGCAGAGTTCAGCTCAGCAATAACCTTTACAGCTCAACAGAGCAGAGATCTGAGATGAGTCCAGGACTCTATACTTAAGATTGCTCTGGTATACTATGCCCAACCAAATGGAGCAATCGACTCCCAGGATACAATAGAAGTCAGTTCAGACGTGCGGCACTCAGCGTATGAACTCTACGAACATGTAAGATGCCCTAAACTTTTCGGACTTGATGCAAAATGTAGAAGGAGAAGAGAGGAGAAGAGCACGTGTACGCAGAGGAGGAGAGGAGGGGAAAATCAGATTCTTAGTGTGTGACCAGAGAGGTCAACTAGGCCACTATTTATAGGGAAAAATCAATTAGGGTGGTTAATTGACAATTTAATTACAGCTGTCGGATCAGATTGCCACCGTTAGATTATATAACAACTTTTCAAATTTGAATTACAGTTAAGTAACCTATTTTTAATTTTGAATTACAGTTAAGTAACTGATTTTCAAATTTGAATTACGGTTAGGTAACCGCTTTTAAAATTTGAATTATTATTAAGCAAGCGACTTTCAAATTATTTTATCCCTATTTTGAGCATTAATTTCTCATTCACCCGATATCGTAATTGAGTGATTCCAAACCCTAAAATCATTTACTTGTTACGTAGGTAATCAAGAGTATATTTGTTTTCACTTGACATTAATGCAAACTAATTGTAACTCCGCTCAAAGTACGTTGCTAACTATAGTTTGCATCTTGGCCCATTTCAATTTATTTCCAATTTCTCCAACAATCCCCCATATGAATGGGAATTAATGCAAGTGTTTATGCAGACTCTACCGAGAAGTCAGACAAGAAAATGTTTCATCAGACAAGGCACCTTTTGGGCTTGAACCTTTCTTAGTGAAATACTATCGGATCCACTCGGCTAATTAGTGAACTTAATGTCTTAAACTAACCGGCCTTTAGTGTGAACCTAGACAATAGTACTCACACAACATTCCCTTTAACACCTTTTTGGTTCTCATGATTGTGTTCTTTTTGGCCATGGACCGCCTGGTTTCAGAAAGTGTTCTAGAGAACTTTGGGCTTACAAAATTCTCATAGAAGCGGCCAAACTTCACACTATATAGGTGTTTCCTATCAAGAGTATTCTACCATGCACCCACTTGAAATATCAAGATATAGGAACCATTAAAAGTCTCAGCTTACCCTCATTCTTCTGCAGACAACACTTTTATTTAATAGAATGGATAAGTGCTTACTGAACTCCATAACTTAGTTGTCTCATTGAACCAAGATTCTAGGATCTCCGGTCAACAAAGTTGGGTTACCGTTATAAAGATTCATGCATTATAGGTTTTAGTCCCATTCCGTTTATCAAAATTAACATCCGATCCCTAGGCAAGCCTTTTGTCACCGGATCCGCAAGATTCTCCTTTGACTTTATATAATCAATGGAAATCACGCCATTACAGATCAACTGTTGAATGGTATTGTGTCTCTGACGCATGTGTCGAGACTTACCGTTATAGATACTACTTTGTGCTCATCTTGTAGCTGGCTGACTGTCACAGTGTATGCTAATAATAGAGATTGGCTTAGGCCAGCAACGCACATCTTCCAGGAAATTTCAAAGCCATTCAGCCTCTTCTCCGGCTTTATCTAGTGCTATAAACTCCGCTTCCATCGTGGAATGAGCTATGCACATTTGCTTTGTGGATTTCCACGACATAGCACCTCCACCAATAGGAATTAAATATCCACTTGTGGACATAGAATCTTTACTGTCAGATATCCAGTTGGCATCACTATAGCCTTCCAACGCTGCAGGATATCTTGAGTAATGTAATCCAAGATTCATTGTATACTTTAAGTATCTCACTACTCTATTCAAGGCATTCCAATGTTCATCACTTGGATTACTGGTAAACCTGCTCAATTTATTTACTGAGCATGCTAAGTCTGGCCTTGTACAGTTCGTTATGTACATTAGACTTCCAATTACTTGTGAATACTTCAATTGAGCTACTGGCTCCCCTTGGTTCTTCTTGAAGTGTATACTTAAGTCGAGTGGAATCTTTCCTGGTTCCACATCAAGCATATTGAACCGTTTTAGAACGGATTCAATATAGTGAGTTTATGACAGTACGAGTCCCTCGGTTATCCTAGAAATTTTAATTTCTAGAATAACGTTGACAACTCCTATATCCTTCATATCGTAGTTTCTCGTCAACGTCTTCTTTGTGTTTAAGATGATGTCCCGAGTACTCCTCGTGATCAGCATGTCGTTTACATAGAGACATACTATCACATATGCATTCTGTGTGTTCTTAATGTAGACACATTTGTCACACTCATTGATCTTGAAACCATTAGCTAGCATAGCTTGATCAAATTTCAAGTGTCACTGTTTAGGCGCTTACTTAAGTCCGTATAGCGACTTAACAAGTCCACAGACTTTCCACTCTTGTCCAAGAACCACACACCTTTCGGGTTGTTCTATATAAATTTCTTCATCTAACTCACCATTTAGAAAAGCAATCTTCACATCCATCTGATTGATTTCCAAGTTATAGACTGCAGCAACAACAACTAGCACCCTTATAGAAGTGATCCTAGTTACTGATGAGTAGGTGTCAAAAAAGTCAAAGCCTTCCTTTTGTCGATAGCCTTTAGCTATCAACCTTGCTTTATACTTTTCAATAGACCCATCCTCTTGCATTTTCTTCTTGAAAATCCACTTGCAACAAGGTGGTTTACTTCCATGTGGAAGGTCAACCAACTCCAAGTGTGATTTTGAAGAATCGAGTCTATCTCAATGTTAATTGCCTCTTTCCAGAATGGAGCTTCTGGAGTTGACATAGCCTCGAAAAAGTTTCTTGGCTCATTTTCTACCATATAGGTTAGAAAATCTGGTCCAAACAAAGTTGGCATTCTGGCACGCTTGCTTTGACGAAGCTCCTCCTTTCCTTGAGGAGTCGCCTCACGCATTCGCTTACTAGTTCTTGTTTCTTCTTGATTTTTTCTTTTCTCGGAAAGGCATCTTCGAAAAACACTACATTCCTTGACTCCATGACAATGTTTTCATGTGTGTTAGGAATATCTGATTTGTACAGCAAGAACCGATATGCACTATTGTTTGTTGCATATCCGATGATTATGCAATCAACCGTTTTAGGCCCAATTTTGACTTGTCTTGGTTTAGGTACAGCAACCTTAGCCAGACACCCCACACTTTCAAGTATTTGTAGCTAGGCTTGTATCCTTTCCAAAGCTCATACAGGGTTTCATCTATCTACTTGGATGAAATTCTATTCATAATGACATTAGCTGAGAGAATGGCTTCCCCCCACATGTTTTGAGGTAAACTCGAACTTATCAACATAGCATTCATCATCTCTTTTAGAGTACAGTTATTGCGTTCAGCAATACCATTCGATTAAGGTGAATATCGTGCAATCGTTTGATGAATAATGTCATATTCTGAACAGAACTAATTAAACGGTGCATCATTTTTTATCACAACGAATTGCTTTAATTCGTTTGCTAATTTGATTCTCAACTTCATTTTTATAGTCCTTGAAAGAATCAAAGCCCTCGTCTTTCTACTTAGAAAATAGACATAACAGTATCGTGTACAATCATCGATAAAAGTTACGAAATACTTTTTACCACCTCTTGTTTGCACAAAATGTAAATCACACATATCGGTATGAATTAATCCAAGGTCCAATGTTCCTTTCTATTGAAGGAAATGGCGCCTTTGACATCTCCGTTTCAACACATATTTGGCATTTTTCATTATCAAAATTTAATTTGGGCAAGAAGTCAAGGTTAACCATTCGTTGTATTGATATATAATTAACATGTCCCAAACGAAAATGCCAGAAACAAGAAGACTCAAGCATGTAAGCAGAAGAAGCAGCAATATCATTAGCATCTGCGGGCAAATCTTTCTTTGGCACAATAGTGATGATATTTAACTTGAATATCCTATTTGACAAGTACCCTTTCCCCAAATACATGCCATTTTTTGAACAAATAACTTTATTGGATTCTAACACTAGTCTAAAACCATGCATGACTAGAAGAGATATAGATACCAAATTCTTCCGAATGTTGGGGACGTGCGGCACATTCTGCAGAGTCAGGTGCTTCCCTAAGGTCAGTTTCAGAACAACTTTGTCCTCGTCTTCAATTTTCGAAGAGACCAAGTTCACCATGTAAAGCTGTTCATTGTTTCCGGACTGGTACTCCGTGAACACCTCTCTGCTGGATCAGACATGTCTCATGGCACCAGTATCAAGCCACCATTCGCACATGCTCCCCACAGCATTACAATCTGAGACCATTGTATAGAGGTTCAGATCATCCATGGCATTGACTATATTCGCCTTTGCCTTGGTCTGCTTCTTCTTGGGATTTCTGCACTCATTGCTGACATGCCCCTGAATGCCACAGTTATAGCATTTCTGGGTGAACTTCTGGGTGATCTGCTTGCCTTTCCTGTTCACCCGAGTTGGCATTTCTTTTTCTTGGCCACTGCAACATGGGCCTTGGCCTAACAAGCACTCGAATGTGGCTTACGTTCAGATCTGCGATTGTCTTCCTCTATGCAGAGTAAGAGAATCAGATCTTCCAATGTCATCTCCTTTCACTTGTGTTTGAGATAGCTTCTGAATTCTCTCCATGAAAGAGGTAGCTTCTTAATCACTGCAGCCACCACAAAAGATTCACTGAGCAACATGCCAACCTCTTCCATCTCGGCTACTAACGTTTGAAGTTCCTCAACTTGAGAAACAACAGTGCGAGAATCAGACATTTTGAAATCCAGAAATTTTCTGACAAATAAATTTCTTAGTGCCGACATCTTATGTACGGTATTTCTTTTCCAAAGCCTACCACAAAGACTTTGCAATTTTGTACGTGCAGTACAAACTATACAAGAAGTTGTCCAAAAAACTCAGAAATGGCTCAGACAAACATAATTGTTGAAGTTCCATGCTTCAACAGAAAGTTTGTTCTGCATATTCTAGTTTTGGTCATTCACTAGATCCACCATAGGTGGGTCCTCCGTTAGAAAGGTAGCCAACCCTATGGCAGTCAAGAAGAACTGCATCTTCTGCTGCCAGCGTTTGAAGAAGCTCCTAGTGAACTTCTCCGGTTTCTCAAATTGGGCCACCACAGAACCCTGAGCAAGAGGAGTATGCATCGGCACCCCAGCGTTTGGTGCCATTGGGGCAGAACTATGTACGTCTACGCCTTGAACCGAGTTAGAGCTTGCGTTCTCCATTTTAGTTTCTATAAGATGTCAGAAACAAACTGGAATCAGTACAGAATCAAACAAACTACGTCTTAAGAACTGTTGGGAATAATTCAAAGTCGAAAAAATTGACTTTTGTAAAGCAGGCCGACCTTCCGAGCTCAGGGTAGGCTAGATTGATCTGCTAAGTCAAGACAATTCAGATAGCGCAATTGAGTTTGCATTCTGAAGAGTCAGCTGACCTGGTGAACTGAACATCACTTTGGAACAGTAGTTCTATGCTGTCAGGCTTCTAGCCAAGCTGAATTAAATCAATCTAATCAGACAAATCAGATCAGTCCAGTCAGCATAATTATATTTGCATTTTGGGCTGATTACCGACCTGATGACCTCGGCACCTTAGCATAACAGTTAGTTGTGCTCTCAGCTGCTTCAGCCGAGCAGTACTCAGCATGGCAATGCTGTAGAACAACGAATGTTCTCAGCCAACAACAGAGTTCAGCACAAGGCAGAGCTTAGCACAACAACACTGTACAACAAAAGTGTTGCGATATCCCACGGTCAGCTAGGCTAAGCACAAACCAGAGCTCAGCTCGGCAATAACCTTTACAGCTCAACTTAGCAGAGATCCGAGGTGAGTCCAGGACTCTGTCCTTAAGACGTATTTCTCCGATATACTATGCCCAAACAAATAGATCAATCGTCTCTCAGGATACAACAGAAGTCAGTTCAGGCAAGCGGCACTGCATCGTATAAACTCTGCAAACCGGTAAGATGCCCTGAACTTCTCGGACTTGATGCAAACTGTAGAAGGAGAAAAGAGGAGAAGAGCACGTGTATGCAGAGGAAGAGAGAAGGAGAAAATCAGATTCTGAGTGTGTGACCAGAGAGGTCAACTAGGCCACTATTTATAGGGAAAAATCAATTAAGGTGGTTAATTGACAATTTAACCACAGATGTCTGATCAGATTGCCACCGTTAGATCAAATAACTGCTTTTCAAATTTGAATTACGGTTAAGTAACCGATTTTCAATTTTGAATTACGGTTAAGTAACTGATTTCCAAATTTGAATTACGGTTAGGTAACCGCTTTTCAAATTTGAATTACGATTAAGTAACCGACTTTCAAATTATTTTATCCCTACTTTGAGGATGAATTTCTCATTCACCCGGTATCATAATTGAGTGATTTCAAACCCTAAAACCATCTACCTATTACGTAGATAATCAAGAATTTATATGTTTTCACTTGTCATTAATGAAAACTAATAATAACTCAGCTCAAAATACGTTGCTAACCACAGTTTGCAACTTGGCCCATTTCAATTTATTTCCAATTTCTCCAAACAGGAATTTCATAAGAAATAACCTAATGATAATGTCACTTTGTTGTGTAAGGTTTCTGAATCCTTTACATAGTTGACAGCAAAAGTGTTCACAATTTATGTCAAAATTAGATGAAATACATATTACAAACATTGGGTAATTCTTATTACAGTGTTGCCGCGGTTATTTAGGGTGTAAATTGTGGTTTATATAGGCAAATATGTCATTTAATCTCAGAAGATAATGATTCTCATTTTACATTTGTTACAAGATGATTTGTCAAATCATATGAAGGTAATGTCACGTTTTGTCTTTCTAATTTGGTGTGTCAAGCGCAACAGTTAATTTAGATAGGAATTGATAATCGAGAAAGGCACAGAAAGTATGGAGATCGGAAAAAACTAGAAGGTAGGTATTTCTTCAAAAAAGTAGCATCCGAAGTAAACATCCAAAATTTCAATTGCATATCATGTTATACTCGGTAAATTTAATAGAAATCTAAACAAAAAAATTAGAGTGTTAGTGTCATAATAATAAAAGTCATTAACTTTATTTAATTGCTAATTAAGGATAGAAAGATGAATTCTCATAAAAAGATAATATAAAACTTAGTAGATGATTCTTTATAAATAAAGATGGAATCCCCAAAACTCAAAACCTGACTTATGAGAAAAGAAAAAGAAAAGAGGAGGAAGGCCTTAGTTTTCCAAAGAATAGTAATATTTTCTAAATCTACGAAATAGGTATATTATCATCCAGTATATTTTTATTGGTTATTTAGAATTAATATGCAGAATCCTTTTTCTTCATCATTTCTGCGGAAAAAAAAGAGTTGTAGAGATTATGAGTTTGGAGTTTGCAAGCACGTGATGGACGGATCCACTCTACTCCTAACATTCTTCTCACAAAGATTTAGACACAAAGAAGTGATCTTCTCATTGATTTCGTTGTGTAGAAAGTGGTGGGTTGAACAAACACCGAAAACTTCAAGCGTACGTTGATAGGCAAACCTACAATAGGTCCTCCTAGACGACACTCTTAGCATTGGCAAACACCCTGAAATTGCTAACTTTTGAGAGTTATTAGCCTTGATTTTGCATGCAAAATCAAAAAACAAAGTCTCACCACTTTGGAAAAAAAAATGTTTTAATATTTGATGAATGTTCTTGATACTATCGGCCTTAAGGCCTCCTTATGCCGAAGTTTCCAAGTTAAATGAGAGTCCTAAATACCTTAAACTCTATCTTAAAAGCCTATCAAATGTTTAAAAAACAAATTACAATTTGAAATTAAATTGAACTTGTAAAAAGCTAATTATCTATTCTTCACTTCTCCATTCAGCCGATTTTTTTTAGGTTACTTTGGAAGACTTTTGATTCAAATTTGAGGTTGTGATAAGCTTAGAGATATCTTCAAAAAGTGGGCTGAAATTTGATCTTGAATAGGCTTGACTGACTTCAAATTTTTCTCATCTTTATCTTCTTGTTCGCCGCCCCTTCAAGTCTTGAAATGGAGATATGTTTGTCCTCATCTTGCTGTGAAGTTGATCCTTAAGTTGCCAGGTAGTTGTTGGAGAAAGGATTAGGATAAATATTCCTCAAGAAAAACATTTATTGGGACTAACATTCCCTAGGACAAACATTCATTAGGACAAGCATTCCCTAGGACAAATATTCCTTGGGACAAATATTCTCTAAGACAAACATTCTTCAAGACAAACATTCTATTCAGGACAAAATTCTCTTGAGACAAACATTCTTTTTTAACATTTCCTTAAACATTCTCTTTGAACATTCTCTTGAACATTCTTTTCAAGACAACATCATCCTTTTCACACCGTCATGTCTCCTACAAGACAAAGTCATGAAGACAAGAGTCATTAGTAATGCAAAGTCATGAAAATGAGAAACAAACTTAGAAAATGCACACTAAACAAAAAAACGTACACACACATATGCAAGTTTGGATAAACGTATTTGGTTTCAAGTAAATGAACCCAATGTTCGTTTGGCTCATCTTGCACATGCATAAACAAGAAGCTGGAAACATCAAGATCGAGTTGTTTAGCTTTGCTTCTTGTTATAGGACCGGTGACATTATGATGGGATCCTTGTCCCGCATTAATCCCCCCTCCCAAAAGGATTCATCATTAAATCAAGGACTTGTCATTGTAGGGGGTTATGTCAGCGACATTGAAAGTAGAGGAAACAGCACCATACCTTGGAGGAAGGTCTAGAATATAAGCATTTGGACCCACACATTGAAGTACTTTGAAGGGGCCGTCTCCCCTAGATAACAATTTATTTTTCCATTCCTTTGGGAACATCTGTTTCCTAAGATGCAACCAAACTAAGTCTCCCGGCTCAAAAGAAATTTGTTTACGATGCTTGTTTCTTCATTCATATGCCTTATTCTTTTCTTCAAGTTGGAGTTTAATTTTTTCATGCAACCTTTTAATTATTTCATCTTTATGTTTACCATCTAAACTTCACTTTATTGCACGGGGATTGGAATCAAATCCATAGGAGGCAAGAGGTTAAAGCCATACACAATCTCAAAAAGACTATGCAATGTACCGTGATGAACCCTCCTACTATATGCAAACTCTATGTATGGTAAACAATCTTCCCAACTTTTAATATGTTTTTGCAAAATGGCACGCAATAATTATGAAACAGTACGATTTACGACTTCAATTTATCCATCAGTTTGTGAGTGAGTAGTGGTTGAAAACAACAAGTTAGTACCGCGTTTAACCCACTAAACACACCAAAAGTGGCTCAAAAATTTTGTATCTCTATCACTTACAATTTTCTTAGGCATGCCATGAGTATAGCAATCACACAAAAGAATAAATCAGCAACATGTTTAGCATCATCAACTCTCTTACATGCAACAAAATGAGCCATTTTAGAAAAATAGTCAACCACAACAAAGACACTATTCCGTCCACTCCTAGACCTAGGTAGGCTTAAAATAAAGTCCGTAAAAACATCAATCCAAGGGGAATCTGGTACGGGCAATGGGGAATACAGACCATGATGTTGTGACTTAGATTTGGTTTGCTTACACGTAATACTGTTTGCGCACCATCTTCTCAACATCTAGGCCAATAAAGATGTTCTTTAAGGGTCTCTAAAGTCTTAAACACTCCAAAGTTTCCCATTAATCCTCCCCCATGGACTTCTCTCACTAACATCTCTCTCATGGAAGATTGGTGCACACACAATTTTTGTTCCTTAAAGAGGTATCCATCATGCATGTTGAATTTCCCAAAAGGTGCCTCTTGACAAGCATCAAAGATGTAGCCAAAGTCATGATAATTAGCATACAATTCCTTCAGGGATTCAAACTTTAGAAAACGTGAGGAAAATGTAGTCACTAAGGTGTACCTCTTAGAAATGGTATAAGCGACTATGTTATCCTTACCTTGCTTGTATTTAATCATATAAGGGAATTGTTTTATGAACTCTACTCACTTGGCATGTCTCTTGCTAAGCTTTCCTGGGCCCTTAAGGTATTTCAGACTCTCATGGTTAGTGTGAGTCACAAATTCCTTAGGTTGAAGGTAGTGTTGCCAAGTTTGGAGAGATCTAACTAAGGCATACAGCTCTTTGTCGTAGGTGGATAATTCAATGAGGCTCCCTTTAATTTCTCACTGAAATAGGCTATAGGTTGCTTCCCTTGGGTCAATACAGCTCTAATACCCATGCCACTAGCATCACACTCTATCTCAAAGGTTTCATTGAATTGGGTAATCTAAGAATGGGTGCAGTGTTTAGCCTTTGCTTAAGCTCTTCAAATGCCTGCTGTTGTGGCTCCTTCCACTGAAAAGGCATACATGTCTTAACAATTTCATTCAAAGGTGCAGCTATGGAAGAGAAATCTTTAACAAACCTCCTATAGAAGCTTGCTAAGACATGGAAAATACGCACCTCACGAACAGTCTTGGGTGTAGTCCATTCCATTATCGACCTCACCTTTTCCTCATCCATTTCTATCCCATCAGCAGTGATTACGAACCCTAAAAAGACAACTCTCTCTAAACAAAAGGAACACTTCCTAAGATTGGCATAGAGTTGTTTGGCTTTCAGCTTCTCAAAAGCGACTTGTACGTGTCCTAAATGATCCTCAAATGTTTTGGAATAGATCAGGATGTCATCAAAATATACTATAACAAATTTTCCAATGAAGGTCCTTAAAACTTCATTCATCAACCTCGTAAAGGTGCTAGGAGCATTTGTGAGCCCGAAGGGCATCACTAACCACAACTTGGTTTTGAATGTCGTTTTCCATTTGTTCCCCTCTTTTATGCTCACTTGGAAATATCCTTGCTTAAAAGCTATTTTGGTGAAGTATTTAGAGCTATACAGCATATCCAACATGTCATTCGACCTAGGTATGAGATACCTATACTTCACTGTGATCTTATTTATGGCTCTACTCCGTGCAAATTCTCCAAGTGCCATCTTTCTTAGGGACTAGGACAATGGGTACCACACATGGGCTCAAGCTCTCTTTTACTGATCCACCTATTAGGAGTTCCTCGACTTGTCTTTGAATTTCTTCGGTCTCCTCAGGGTTAGCCCTGTAGACTGGTCTATTAAAAAGGACAGATCCGGGTACAAAGTCTATTTGATGTTCTATTTCTCTTAGGGGTGGTAAACCTTTGGGCGTCTCAATGGGGAACAAAACCTTGAATTCTTACAGAAGGGAGACTACTCAGGTGGGTAAAGATTGTAGTAATTCTTCACTAGAGATGAGACATCCCTTATACACTAAAATGAGGACGGCTTTGTTGGTGTAAAGGACATGGATCACCTCTCTTTGTTTTGCAAAGTACCCACACTTTATCTTGTTGTCACTAACGTTTAAGGGTACTACCTCCTTCCCTTTTCCCTCTTGTCGTCTAGCCTCACTCTTCATCTCTCCATGAATTTTCTTTCGGCTTCTCTCTCCTTAGTGTCGGTCCTAGATTTACACATGCGTTTATGATTTTGTGGGGTGGGAGAGCATGCGATATGTACAATTTACCATTCAATTTGGAAGAATACTTGTTCAGATAACCATCATATGTTACATGTCTATCAAATTGTCATGGTCTACTAAGTAAGATATGACTAGCATGCATCAGTGCAACATCATAAAGAATATCATCTTATAGCTACCAATGCTTAATGAAAGTAAAACTTTATTGATAACACTAACTTCACCATAATCATTCAGCCATACAAGTTTATAGGGTGAGGGTGATTAGTCATGGGCAAGTTTAACTTTCTAACCAATTCAATACTAGCAACATTTGCGCATGAACCAGAATTAATAATCATAGCGCACACTTTACCATTCACCATGCAATGAATATAAAAAATGTTCTCCCTATGTTGCTCATGCTCATCAACTTTTTGAAATGCACTTAATGCTCTCCTAACAACAAGAAATTCACGATTTTCAAAGTCATTGTCTTCACCTAGTTCTTCTTCGATATTGGGTTCATTTTCATGCTCATGTTTAGATTCATTCTCAGACTCAGTCACATATTCGCTTGTTTCCTTGATTAACATGACATGTTTAGCATTAGAATAATCACAACCTATGTGACAACGACCTTGACACTTAAGGCAATTAATGTCCCTAAAACCACTAAGGGGTTTAGAAGAACTCCCTGTGGAGGCGTTTGGTTTGTCTGTTTCACCTTGCTTCTGCATGGAATGCACTCTATTTTCCTGGTTTGTTGGCCAAGTTTGGCCATGGTTTGTCCTTGGGTAGGTCGGCCTCCTTCATTCCTGAAAGACCTGTGTTGGAACTTCAAAGAGGGAGATTGATTCGTACGAGAAACTGAATTGAAATTGGAGGAACTTTCTACCTTAAGATGCTGCTCAATTTTCTCAGCCAAATGCACCATGGATGTTAAGTCAAGGTAGGGCTGAAGCTCAACCTGCTGTGTAATTTATCTATTTAGTCCATGTAGAAAACAAGCCTTGGTGGCTTCTTCGGGTTCCTTTAAGTTAGATCTTTCCAACAAATTTTCTAAGTCTTTAAAGTTATCGTCAACACTCTTATTTCCTTGCCGTAAATTTTGCAAATTACCAAATATGGTGCTCTCAAAGTTGTTTGGAATAAATCTATGTCGCATTTCATATTTCATTTCTTCCCAAGTAAGAACTTGGGGTTGTATTGCTTTAGTCCGATTTCTACATAGATTTGTCCACCAATTTAAGGCATATCCGGAAAACTCAATAGACGCGTACCTCACTTTTTGCAACTCTGTATAATTAGTACATGAGAATATTAAATCCACTTTTGTTTCCCACTCTAAGTATTCTTCGATGTTACTTTTATCATAAAATGTTGGAATACTGACTTTAGTTTTTAGGTAATCGTCGTCTCGAGGATAAAGAGAATTGTGACATCGTTGATAACCACGAGGAGGTAGTCATCATAATCATTTTCATCTTTTCAAATAGATTATATTCATCATTATAACTTCGTTGTGGGTTTCTTCTCGGGGGTGGTTGAGGTACGGACCTTCTCGGCTCAATAGTAGGTGGTCGTTGACTTTTTTTCTCGGGTTCTTCTTGTATAAGCCTTCTTGTTTGATGCGCAGGGGTTTGCCCTACTTGTCCCTTGGCCTTCACTCTTACTTAGCCTTTCATGGAGGTCATCTAAATTGGCTTTATGCATCAATTGATTGTTCAAAATGGTTTGTAACATCTGAGTGATTTGTTCCAATGTCACCTTGGGTCTTTCCACTTCCTTTGATTTCCTTGCTGAATGTTGACTTGTAAACCCCAACCTAAACCTAAAAGAATAGAAACAACAAAGTAAACAATATACCAGAAACAAGGAATCCAAACTGGTAAATGAAAATAGAATTTTATGCACTCTTCTAGCTTTCTTTTCTCTCTCTTACCACCTTGTTTCTTGACTAATCTGAGGCTAATAAAAGTCAAAGGGAGCAATAAAGAAAGGTGAATTCCAAGTCCTCTACAATAAACCTGATGTTGCACTCTTGTACACAATTTTGATCCAAACTTGTCCAAACCGTGTCCAACCTTTGCTAACTCAACCCAGCTGTTTTTACCTTGTATTTGACGTCCAAATAAAGGCAAAAACAGGTCCAAACAGTAGAAAAATTGTTGGCCAAGTGAAGAAACAAACAGCTCACCAAAATGACACTAACGACACCAAAATAGTTAGGTTTCTTCTCAACTTGTTGCTGGACCAAAGTAGCATTGTCCAGTATCTAAATTACCTTAAAAAGTAGGAAAATGTCTCCAAAAAGTCTCAAAGTCAGCAAGAATCCGAGGGGTATCAAACGGGTCCAAAACTCACAATTTGCACCAAAAAGAGTACCAAATCGCACCAAAATGGACTCAAAAGACTGGGACAACAACTTGAACGACTTAACAGTGATTCAATGAATAAATGAGACCAAAATGATGTCAAAGGCTGAACCAAAAAAAAAAAGACAAGGGGTTGTCGTCGGCAATCTTTAGTTAACTTTGATCCTATGCACTTATAATCTCAATATGGCTCAATGCATGCAAAAATCAAGTAGTCAACTATGTAATCAATGTATGAGGATCAGTATATATTGTGGAAAAAGTAGGGTAAAGGCAAATTCTTCAAGGTTTCACAAAGGCACGCAAAATGATCAAAATAGCATAAATAAGAAACCAACGTTTTTCCTTTTTCTTTGCTCTTTTTCTTTGCTTTTATTTTCTCTTTTCCTTCTTTCTTTACTATTTTTAGTGTGTGAAAGGTTCAGAAACTTTTTGTTTCTTTGACTAGGTGTAAATCGTAATTGCACACCTTTGCCCTCAAAATTTGCGTTTTTGGGCAGATTGTGGAACTGACTGTGAATTGCAATATGTGACCTTTAATTTGCAATAAAGTAACCTTTAAAATGAGGGAAATTGAAGTGGTATCATAGGGTTAGGATTTTTGGATTTGAATGATGTGGGGCTTTTGGATTCTGATCGAACTTGGTTTGATTGACTTGGGGGTTTTGTTTAAGGAGTTAATTGGGGGTGTGAGGGGTCTGATTTGGGTGTGGTTGGGTCGGTTTTGGGGCTGATTTTGACAATGGTTCAGTTAGGGCACAATGTAAGGTTTTTAGTTTCAAATGAATTGGGAATTTCTGAATCTGATTTTGTTTGGAAAAAGTGGGTTAGGGCTTTCGTTTGAAGGGTCAAATGGGGCCGTTTATGGGGTGGTTTAATGATTGGTGGGGCTGTTTAAGGGGGTGTTCAGCCATTGGGGGTGTTTTGGGGTTTTAGGGTTTTCTTTGGTAAGGAAGGTTTAGGTAATGCAATGATCAATACTTGAACAATAAATTAATGCATGAATTTAGTCACAATATGAAAATTAAGATGCATATAATCAAAACCAACCAATAGCTTCGATAGCAACAAGATTGATTAAGACTAAGTGGCTTTTTAAATGTTGTGAGGCAAATGTTGTATGATTGAATTTTAACCTAGATGCAATGACCCTATATGTCCAAGTTGTCAATAAAAGTTCAAATTTTTTTACTACATAAAATGTGCCAAATGAATGTGATTAAAAATTAGACAAATGACAAGGGATATGAGACCTCAAGTGAAACAAAGTTCAGCTTTGTTCAACTTGGAACTCTCGGCCTTGGGAAAAAAGAAATCTGACGGAATTTTTTTTAATAATGACTCACAAAAAAAGGTGTATGACGAAGGAAATAATGGAAAAGAAAATGAGAAAAATCAGGATGGGGATGAATAATGTAGGGATAGAAAAATGCAAGGTATTTGGCAGGTTTGAGTTACCTGTGCTCTCTGATACTAATTTGATACAAATACGTGATGGATGGATCCACTCTACCACCTCCAACGTTCTTCTCACAAGGGTTTAGGCACAAAAAAGTGATCTACTCCTTACTTCTGTTGTATAGAAAGTGCGAGCTTGAGCAAACACTGAAAACTTCAAGCATACTTTGATAGGCAAACCTACAATAGGTCCTCCTAGACGGCACTTTTAGACTTGGCAAACACCCTCAAATTGCTCACTTTTGAGAGTTACTAGCCTTGATTTTTGATGCAAAATCAAGAAAACAAAGTCTCAGAACTTTGGAGAAGAAAGAAAACGTTTTTAATATTTGATGAATGTTCTTGATACAATCGGCCATAAGGCCTTCTTATGCTGAAGTTTCCTAGCTAATTAAGAGTTCTAAATGCTTTAAACTCTATCTTAAAAGCCTTTCAAAAGTTTGATAAAAACAAATTACAATTTGAAATAAAATTGAACTTGTAAAAAGCCAATTATCTTGTCTTCACTTCTCCATTCACCCGGTTTTTGTAGGTAACTTTGGAAGACTTTTTATTCAAATTTGAGGTTGTGATAAGCTTAGATATATCTTCAAAAAGTAGGCTGAAATTTGATCTTGAATGGTCTTGACTTTGAGTTTAAATTTTTCTCATCTTTATCTTCTTGTTGGCCGCCCCTTCAATTCTTGAAATGGAGATATGTTTGTCCTCATCTTGTTGTGAAGTTGATTTTTAAGTTGCCACGTAGTTATTAGAGAAGAAATTAGGACAAACATTCCTCAAGACAAACATTCCCTAGGACAAACATTTCATGGGACAAACATTCCCTAGGACAAACATTCTTTGGGACAAATATTCCTTAGTACAAACATTCCCTAGGACAAATATCCCTTGAGACAAATATTCCCTAAGACAAACATTCTTCAAGACAAAGATTCTTCAAGACAAACATTCTCTTCAGGACAACATTCTCTTGAGACAAGCATTCTCTTTGAACATTCCCTTAAACATTCTCTTAAACATTCTCTTTGAACATTCTCTTCAAGACAACATTATCCTTTTCACACCGCCATGTCTACTACAAGACAAAGTCATGAAGACAAGAATCATTAGTAATGCAAAGTCATAAAAATGAGAAACAAACATAGAAAACGCACACTAAACAAAAAAAACGTACACACACATATGAAAGGTTGGCTAAACGTCTTAGTTCTCAAGTAAATGAATCTAATGTTCATTTGGTTCATCTTGCACATGCCTAAACAAGAAGCTTGCAATATCAAGATTGAGTTGTTTAGCTTTGCTTCTTTGTTATAGGACCGGTGACATTATGATGGGATCCTTAATCCGTATCAGGAATCAGGATTGGTCCCAATTGTAATGCGGGAAAAAGGAAAGGGTGTAGATGATGCTGTAGAATTTTATTAGAGAAGAAGGAAAAATGTAAAAAAAAAAAAATTAAGGAAACAGAGTTGCAGACGAAGTGGAGCAGGAGGGAGAAAAGAGGGTCTAAAAGAAAGATTTAAAGAATAATGAGAGTGAACTTGTGGCCGATCAAAATTGAACCACGGTGGGGCCAATGGAAGGAGAGCCAAGGGGCCACCAGGCTGGAACCCTGTTATAGAAAAAAAAAAAAAAAAAAAAAGGCACATGCAGCGACATAGGGGTGTCAACAGAGAAGTTTCAACCTTGGTCATTAGGGCTTGCATAGAGAGGCAAACCAATTGAGCCACATGTGAATTTTAGTGTAGAACACAGCATTATATTTAACGTTTAACAAATTAGAATCTGCACTTTAATCAGAATTTGTTATAGCCATGGAAACTTGATGTTTTGTTTTATTTTTATTATATTAAAATAATCGCTATTTTAAAACTACTTTTTCAGCATCAGTGATTCTATAAAAGTTATTCAGATTATATACTGAGCATGTTTGTTTTGTTCATATGACCACTTACCCTTTTTGCAGGCAATAAAGGTTAGAGTATATTTACACTGAGAAAGATGAGAAACGAGATCAGTGAAGGAGCATTAAAGATACTTTACAAGCGGTTACTTTATTATTCGTTATTTAACTTTTAGACAACAATTTTTGGTTGAGTTTAATATAGCTATTATATTGAGTGTTAGACAGTGGAATAATGTTTTATGTTGCCCACTGAAGAGATATTTATTTTGGCTGAGGATTATTCTTGGGCGTTATATGACGTGATTGTGATGTCATTATGACATCTTTAGAAGGTTTACAACGGATTGAACATCTTGAATATTATGGCTGGGTATGCATCGCCTCGCCTGGGACTAGGGTTTTGGTCCGGTGCACCCGTCGTACTCTGTTATGAGAAGTACAAGGCGTCGATACATACATGTGTATGTCGACATGAATCATGAATCGATATAGCGGAAGCAACGTAAAGATAAACATACGATATGCATAAACATACCAATCATCATAATTAGTAGAAGTCATAAAATCCGAAGTCCCAAAATAATAAGGGTGCATCAAGATCCAAATCATCTAACATATCCCAAAAAGGTAAGTCCTGACATACTTCTCACTCACAGGTAGTAGTCTACTCGAGGTTCGTCCTCTATAAACTCGGTATCACAAACTCTGTCATCTGCAAGGGATTAAAGGCAAGTATGAGCGATAAAACAAATCGTCTAACAAGTAGTCCTACTAGATACGTCATGTGGATCATACATAGGGAGACGAGATACTAAAATAATAATAAAGCATAAATAAAGAACATAATATGACACGTCTCCATTTTGAACAAGTAAAGCAACATAACATAAGTACAAGCATATAACATGTAATACATATGAAATTTAACATCATAACATAATGAACATTTTACTTCGGTCTAATTCCATAAACGTCACATACACTTAATTTCTAAACCATATCTTATACTAAGGTCGCAAATCTTATATCAACTATGCTTTCATGCATAAATTCTACTTTGGTCGGAATAACAATATTATAGGCTTAAGGATGCTCTAGGAATAACTGAACGGTATCATGAATTTTCGGTTTGAAATGGTCATAACATGATTCATTTTTCATGACAATTTAAAACATGACTTTTCATAAAATCATAACATGGCTTTTCGTAAGCATACATAACATGACATTTCATAAGTTGTAAACATGCATAACATGGCATTTCATAAACATGAAGACACAAAATTTTCATAAATGGCTATATCACTTTTTATAAGAATAATAACGCACGACATACCGAATGATTTCCCATATTGTAACATGTACAACATAAATCATACGTACATGTACTACAGTGACACGTTATGACGGAGATCTCGTGGCCAGGACAAGGTGTTACACTCGGCCATAAAAAAGAACATATGCCTATGGCACCTAACGCTCCGGTCCCGTTGTTATGCCGGCGCACGATAACATAACATGTGTTGTTAGAATCAATCGTCTCGTGTTTATTATTTGTTACGCGTAGAACTCTTAAAACATGTGACGCGATAAAAATAATTTCACGAACTTTTGTTTCATGGTCCATTAGGCTCGACTTTAGGGTCATTTGGTCATTCTAATATTTAATCATTATACATCCATCACTTATCTACATCCTACATGTCATAACTTAAAGAAAATAAAACTTTTACCCCCCCCCCCCCCCCCCAAAAAGTACCACTCGGCCAAGCATACAAAAACAGCCCCTTTTGTGCAATTTTCACCCAACACCACTTTCTTAAACTATATATTCCACATACAAACTCATGATTCAACACTTGAGTATTTAGGACATTTATTTCCTAATTACTTTGACATGTCACGAGAAAATACATAACTTAGTCATAATTTATATCTTACTACATATCATACACATATGTATACATAAACATGTAATAAAGTTATTTACACAATAAAATGGCCTTAGGGCCGTGTGCTAAATATGCATATATACATATATACTTCCCTAACATATAAAAACTTATTTATTTCCATCTTAAGGCCTTGTGGCCGATTCTTGTATACATACACACAACCACATAAATCTCCTCTTTTTCATATCTTATATACATGTTATGAGTTCAATATTTATACTAACCATGTACACACTAGTTTCCATCAACATGATGATTTTCAAGATTATGAACATGATGAAAAATACATACAACACAAAGATGATAGAAACCATAAAAAGATACCTTCTTGAGCCATGAACATCATTAACATACAACATCATGAAGATGGATGATCAAGCTCAAGTGAGGAGACAAAAATGGCACTATGGTTGTGGGGTGTATATGTGTACATGTGCATGATGATCATCAAGAAACAACATTTGTGATCTAGCCTTCTAGTTATGCTTATGATGCATACATAAACATGCTAAAATAAGGTCAAGAAAATATATAAAAACTGAATTACCATAGAAAATACATATATGATGACCACCATGGAAAAATACATGAACAAGTGTATCAAAATTACATTCTTAGTGTACTTTTCTTAACCTGCCATATGACTTCATCTTCTTTCTTTAGCTTCTACATATACCACATGATAATGTTCATTTTATTTCATTTATACATAAAAGTCAAAACTCCCTAGTGGTGGCCAATTTTTAGGGGGTACTTATGACAATATATACATCACATCGAAACATATATTTTACATGTTCTTGCTACTAAAACCTTGAACATACTTCATGAATGATCCAACTGTTATACGAACATATATACTTAACCTTTGGAAATCCATAAAGGATCTAGAAAGAGTACTTGCCTTTCTCACTTGTTTCTCAACTTAAAATGAAGATTTTATCACTTAGCTTGGAGCCACGGGTAAGGGTACAAAAATGAGAAAGTTAGTGGACAACTTGTGGAAATAGACAAATGGAAGAACTTAACTTATTCTACATAAAGTTCTTACCTTGTTCCCCTTGGTTATTGGCTCTACAACTTTATTTGGTCACTACTTGGATGAAGGAGGGTGCTTGAACCTTGTCTTGGATGATGTGTATGTGTGGTGAAGAGAAGAAATCTTCCCCTTTGTACTTGTTGAAACTTTCGGCCTAAGAGCGGAAAAAAGAGGAAGTTGGGAGAGTTTGTTTTCTTAGAAGCAGGAAGAGAGAGTGATTGGTTGAAGAATGGAGTTTTCCTTCTTTGTTCCTCCTTGGAACTTTCGGCCAATAGTGAAGGAAAGAGAGGTTGGAAGACTTGTGCTTATCTTAGAGAGGAAAGAGAGGGTGTTTGGTTGGGGGCAGAAAATGTTGAAGTGTGGAATGAAGGAAGAGACAAGAGTAATCCCCTTTTTCAAGGCCTTATGGCTGTTGGTTGAGGGGGTTTGGGGGGGGGGGGAAGTGGAAGAATCATGATTAAGGCTTGGGGTTAGGAGGGTTAGGCTTGATGATTGAGTCTGAATAGTGTAAGAAAAGAAAACTTTTCTTCTTGGAAAAAGGGGTTTGGTGGCCGGCCTATATTAGGGTTGGGGAGGGAAATGATTTTGCCTTTTGGAAAGTGTAAGAAGATGTAATAATTGGTACAAAAAGTGTGTAAGATTTTGTAGTAGGTTGAAGACAAAACAGGAAAATAATCTTCTATTCCCATTTGTGTTGGGGGGGGGGGCCAAGAGGGTTTTGGGTGGGTAGAATAGGACAAAATACCGTCATTTGGTTTCTACACAATTTTATGCATTTGATATTTTGTTGGGGGTATTATTCTAACCACAATTTTTTCCTTCCTTTTTTACCTACATGCCGCCATATACATGTGTATATATATAATTATTTTTCTTTTCCTTCTACCCAAAATATCTCGCCATGTCTTGTTTTAATTCCCTCTTTTGTTTATGTAGTGAAAATTCTTGTTTCATGTATTTTTATTTGATTTAATTTAGTCTAATTACATAAGTCATTACTGACTAATTTTATTTAAGTTTTTATAGTATGTTTGAAAACGTTCGTTATCGAATTCGCTAGTTTGTCGATATACCGAAGAACTTGGTACATGAGTATATGTTGACGTTGCTAAAATACAACATCTAATGTGTTATGACATAACAAAAAATTCGGGGCATAACAGGGTATGTGACATTTATTATGGTATCGAGAACGGTTTTACGTCTAAGATGTAACCACAGTTACTAAAGAATAATATATTAACTAGTGGGACAATAATTACTAAAAAAATCAGTTCTTAGGGTTATGAGCCGAAGGTTCCAGTGAAGGATAATGTTTTTAAGAGAAGACGTAGGATGTTATAATTGTTGATGTAAGTTGAGGATGCTAAGGTTATTAGGAATATCGACTGATAGAGTGATAAGTGGACTTTGATTGTAGAGAATGATACAGTAAAAATGATCCAAGTTACCTCGGTAGAATAATGGGTTAGGTTTTGAATTCGATAAGTATCAAATCATCTTGCTTGGTTCTAGTGTTGACAAGGTTCAATTTGTACTACAGTACCCGTATTTTTTTCTGGTAAAATACATACTTTTATTCATAGAATGAGAAGAGAACTTTAATAGATGTAAAGAAATAGTTCATCCGATACGAGGTGCTATGGGTTAGATAGGAAAAACTTTAGGCTAAATATATAAATATGCTGAAAGTGAAAAATCTGAATGTACACCAACAGAAATCCTGTAGTCAAATATAGAGAATATTTTGCATATAGTTTTAAGATGCGCGATGATCCCGTATTGTTTTGGATATTCAATATAATATCTAAATAATTCTAGAAAAGAAATATCACAACGGTGAAATAAACTAATATACCGTCAAAGTAATAACTCTAACTAACTAAATCCACAAATACAAACTAAAGTTCAAATAACTAATAATAATTGAAATCTTGAAACTATCTTCTGAGCCATTCATCATCCCCACTAATCATCCTTCTCAATGTAAATGTACTCATAGTCCCTGTCATCAGCAAAAATGGTAAGTGATAGTGTGAACAAAATAATATGCGCAGAAATTAACCTAACTACCTTTTGTAGGATCGTGTATGTCGATAAACAAGTTCTAAAACAATAATAAGTTTCATGAAATAAAATCAAACAAAGCATCAAGTTTCCCATATTTAAATACTACATATAATACTTTTACCTTTTTAGCTTTTAACTGGCTTACACCATTCGCCACAGTACTATGTCTAGAGTAACCCCTTCTAAATAGGCTCATGAATCCCACTATGAGACAAGGGCATGGGGCTAAACCCCTAATGTTTCGGGCACTCTATCAACTCGCTTGAAAAGATAGCTTGAACAATTAACTTATAACATACACTATCATCATTTGGCCAGTCATGCGACACTAGCATAGCTCATTTAAGAGTACAAAAACTTTTCATTTTATAAACCAAATATCATCAATAAACTTTCACATAAAGCACATACTTCATAAAATACAACATACTTCTACATGATCCACTTCAATATCAAAATAGACATATAAAATATAATTTCATAAAAACATTTCCGCAAATACACAAAAGAGAATTAGACCACTTATGTCGAATCGAATGCTTAATTTTCCCTTTGTTCTTCATTTTGACATAAGGATTTCATAATAACAAGTATCATTTAATAACCTCATCATTAAGTCCTTCTTTAACTAAATCTATTAATTAATACTTAGAATATCTTTTTAGAAATATACTACAACTTCTAAGACTTAATAAATGTTCCTGCTTTATATTAACATAGATTCTCTTAGCCAGTTGTCTGCCCCAGGGTTCAATACCCATGGCCATCAGTTTTTTTTTCTTTTTTTCTTCCCTTCTTCTATGCCAGAAAGGTTTTTTTTCATTTTTTTTCTTTTCCTTCTCTTTCCCTTCTTCTCCTACTCTCTCTCGGTTTCAGCCCTTTTTTTTTCTTGTTCCTTTTTCTCCATTATAATCCAAACAATCAATCAAAAAGAATTCAACCTATACAACTCTCCTATCACTTTCTAATCTGCACAATTGTTTAATACTTATTTCATATACTAATAAAATAAACCACTAAAATCTAAAGATGAATCTACACATACAACCAAAACTTTCGTGGAACTGCAAGGACTCAAAATCCGCCTTCGGTTCTTGATTCCAACAATGTTTGCTTGACCAAATGTTAGGTCCGAAATACACTCTAGAGGAGGGCTGAATAGAGTGTTTGACACTTTTGCGGAATTTTTCTTGTGTGACTCAACTCAAAAGATATTCAAAATCAGAGTAAGAATAGGAGATGAGAAGTAATGAATGAGTACACCGGATATAGAGTGGTTCGAATCGTAAATGATTCTACTCCACTACCACTTTGTTGCCAAAGTGGATTTTCAACAACTACTCTTCTTATTAAAGGCAATAAGAACAACCACAATAACACTTACACTAACACCTTAGTGTAAGCACCAACAACAGCAACTTATTGCACAAAACACATTTGTGCAACTACAGCAGCTACAGCTCTTAGCAAGTACAACTTCTTGTCACCTCACAACTTCAACAAAGTTCCCTCAAGAACTTCTCACAGTAGGTTGAAGAAATATATTAAGGTTCACACTTTCTCACTAGTCTAAGCACAAGTAAGAGATCAAATATTTATGGTTCCTCTTGTGCTTGACTCTCTTTCTCTCAATATACAACAATGAAGAGCAAAGAAAAGCTAAACAAGGTTTAAGCAAATTTACAAGTATGAAAGAACTATACAACAATGAAAGATGAAGCTAGATGATGTTGAAAGTGTGTTTTTGCCTCATCCAAGCCTCTTCTATTTATAGATAAATTTCACCATGTTTTTGAGCTCTCCACCATGTCTTCAACTACTCCAAATATCAAGATAATGACCAAATAGTCTCTAGCCACCCTATGGAGTGATTTGATCCTCAATAGCCAACTTAGGATTGCTTAGACATGTATATAATAGTCAAGGAAGCATGTAATATGTTGGGTTAAAGTCTATAAGAAATTTGAGCAAGATTGGAAAGAGAAAATACCATGTATCTCCCTTGGATTTTGTTCCAACGTTCAGAAAATTTTGAATTCTGGGGACATCGATCGATCGAAGTACTCTAGGGAGAGATCGATGTCCTCCAGAATTTTGCATTTTTGAAACTGCCTGACATCGATCGATCGATGTCAGAGGCTGAAGTGACATCGATCGATCGATGTCCCAGCCTGAGAGATCGATGTTGGACAGAATACTTTCTGACTTACATCAATCGATCGAAGTCTCCCTGAGGAGAGACTGAAGTGACATCGATCGATTGATGTCCCTGGGTTGAGAGATCGATGTTGGACAGAATGCTTTCTGACCTACATCGATCGATCGAAGTTAGAGGCTGAAGTACATCGATCGATCGATGTCCCTAGCCTGAGAGATCGATGTTGAACAGTGAGTTCCAATCTCAACCATCTTTGACATAGTGTAATTTTCTCATCTTGCATCAAGTCTCAAACATAAATTTAACTCATTTAAAACATCTTTTCATCATCAAAACAATTTATAACTTAACACCAAATAGATAAATGAAAGATGAATTTTTTTCTTTCTCCTGGCCATTTCCATTCCCTTAGGTTGTGTTCTTATTCTTTTTTTTTCATTGTTTTTTATTGGTTTGGAGGTTGAACCCGTATTTATAGGTGATTTCTCATTAGGTTTTCCATTTCATTAAGATTCTTTTTTCTATTATAACTAATATACCTAAATGTCTATTTCCATCTACTAATAATAATCCTTTTATAATATTTATCATCAACAAAGTTATGTATTTCCTTATATTATCTATTTTTCATGATTAATGTTTTATCACTTTTTCTGTGATTATTATTAGTATATAGTTTTCTTCCGAAAAAAATCTTATGTATAACATTCCTACCCTTTTACAAAAAGTTTCATCCTCGAAACTTATGTATTATCCCTACAAATCATTTCCTTAGTCTCTATGAACAACTTACTGTAGATAAACTCAATCCATTCATCTACTATTGTCAAGAATAGTATTATATGAACCTCATTTTTAGGTTGTTAAGCCTTCAAATTTCACTTGCACCACTTAATGTGTATCATTCCACTTATAAAGTTGTAGTCTACAATTTCTTAATTCCTGTGACTAATCACATTTAACCCATTACCTATATAAATAACAAAACTAAATATCCATTGGGTACCTCAATATACTATATTACTCTTCCTTAACATAGAAGTAAGTCCTCAAAAGCAATTCTTGTATACTTACAAGCTAGCTCTATAATCATTGTTCTTGCCCATTCAGATATATTATCAATAGATTAATATATCGAATATATGCACGAATGTATTTTTTTAATTACAAAGAAACAGAACTTATGTGGCTATAACTTATTTATAGCTCTAATTATTTGAAACAATATCCATTCTATTTTTTTCTACTTTTGTAAACACAAGAACCCAAGTATTATATACTTGATTACAAAGCGGTGTCTCAAAGGCCATAAAGGATATAACTTAATTGCAAAAGTACTAAAGCAACACCCCTTAAAAGAATTGAAACTCAACATATGACAAAGTTTATGAGATTTTGTTACTTAACAAAGTACAATAAGTTTAAATAAAAAATGTTTAGAGTCAACCACATAACTAAACTCAAAGATCATAAAGGATCATAGTAGAATATGTATAATAAACTTTCTTTTGGTTTATAAAGAAAATGCTCATGCTTTCAAACTTATTTTCTTTGCAAAAGATTAATTTTTTATGGTTGTTAGAAGTAATTGAAAATCCATCATGGTAATATACAACTACGAAAAAAAATATATTTATAAATAGACCATGAAAAATGAATCTAAGGGAAATATTTAAAAAAAAGCCTTTGAAGTATCTTTAGAATATAGTGTATATATTGGTGTACATACTTATGTGAAAATATTCACCTCTTTGAAAAATAATAGTCCAATACTGTGGATAATTTTATAGGTCATCCTGATTGCCAAATGAAGATCACCTATATACAGTTTTTTTTGTAAGTCTAGTGTTTGCCTATTCATGATAAAATCTTTAACTTAAAGTCTAATGGCATGACACACTAAATATTAATCGATTTAAGGTATTCTCATGTACCATACTTATTTTATTGGACCACTGCATAACGCCACCATTCAAGCATAGCACTGTATAGTTGCACTAATTGATCATTGCTTAAATATAATCAACATCTATAAAATTTTCCCAGACATTACACTAATATGTGTGAGATCCTAAAAAAAGATATCAATCTACTGATAATAATCCGTTCATAATATTTATCATCTAACAAAGTATATACTTCCTTCTATTATCCTTTTTTTCATGCTTATCGTTTTATCACTTTGTCTATAAATACTATTAGCATATAATTTTCTTTTGATAATATCTTGGGTATAACATAACCAGGGCGAAAGGATAGGCTGTAGATAATGCTGCTGAATTTGATCAGAGGGGAAGGAAAAAGAATATAAAAAATCAAAGAAAGATCAAGGAAACAGAGAGTTGCATACAGAGTGAAGCAAGGAAAGAGAGGCTAGCCAATTGGAGCAAGAGGGAGGGAGAAAGATTAAAAAAAAAAAGAGAGAGAGAGAGAGACTAGACTAGAGTCTCTGACCAGAATTCAACCGTGGTTGGGGACGGATGGAAGCATAGCCAAAATGGCCGACAGGCTAGAAGCCTGTTTGAAGCATTTTGTAGACGTGCACTGAAAAAATATATCTAGGATAGGGAAAAAAACGAGGCAAATACAGAGATGCATGGGTGTCAACAGAGAAGTTTAAACCTTGGTCACAATACTTAAATATAGGAAGGCAGACTAGTTGAGCTATGTGTGAATGTTGGGGCAGAATAGGTAGCATTTACATTTAACAAACTAGAATATGTATTTGTGCAGATCCTTAGTGCTGATTAGAAGAATTAGTCATATTAAATCAGTTCAGTTGTACTGGTAAGTGATAAAATATTATGTAATTATTTTGGTTCGAGCATAGAGCGGAAGAAAATAAGTTTCCGAATCTAAAGTAAGTGGTCTAACTCCTGTTTGTGCATTTGTGAAAGTGCTTTTACGAAACTATTATTTTGACATGCTTATTTAGTTATTAAATTGTATCATGTAAAAGTATGTTGTGCTTTTTGAAGTATATGTTTTGTATAAAAGTTTATTGATGATATTTGATTTATGAAATGATACGTTTTCATGCTCTTAAATGAAATATAATGGAGTCGCGTGATTTGTCAAATAAAGAAAATTATATGTTATATATTATATGGTCTATTAATTTGCAAGCGAGTTGTTGGAGCTCCCGAACATGGGGGGCTGTTGTTGTTTAAGCCCTATGCCCTCGTTCATGGTGGAGATCCATGAGCTAATCTAGAAAAAGATTTTTTAGACGGAATAATGTAAGAAATGGTATAAGCTAGTTAAGAGTTTAAAAGTAAAAAAATGTTGTATCTAATGTTTATAGATGAGACTTGATGTTCTGTACTTTACCTCAATTAAACAAGTAAGGTTATATTAAAAATAATGATCAAAATAGTTTAACTAGTAAAAAATCGAATAATATTTTTAGGATGGAAGAAAGAATGGTTTTTATTTGTCCAACGATCATAAAAAAGCAGCACATTAGTAGTATCCTTGGTGCTTTACTGATAGTACGTCACATTTCCCTAAAATAAAAGTGTACAAATAAATAGATCTTCAACACCTTTTCCAATGTAAAAGGAAACTTATGAAATATTTCAGATATGCTAACTACATATAATGCATCGCTAAAAGTAAAGTAATTATGCTACTTCGAGTTGATAATGCCGGTCCGAGACAAAGTATTGCAAAAGCAACTTTGGTCTACTTTAGGTGCCAGATAGTTTAATTTCCAAAAAAAAAAAAAAAAAATTGTCTTCAAATTCGTTGCACTTAGAACACGATACGACGCCACCAAACTTTTCTCTGACCAAAAAAAAAAGAAATTTCCCAATTGTAATTATGCCCCATAAATATACCATATAGTTACAATAACATGCACCCTAAATTTTGCTCCAAATATCAAAGAGAGTGAGTCAAGAAAAGCCAATATTGTTGTAGCACGTTTTTAATCAGTTAGTTTTCATGAGCTTCAACACATTCCCCAGGCAACACTTCTAGCATTTCTTTTTTTCTTTTGGACAAAATGCAAATTTATATTAATACCTAAGATATCAAAACATCCGCAAGATGCAACCCATACAAAAGCCCCAACACAACACTTCTAGCATTTCTACACACATGTAGATATATACATACATGTACATATACATACATATATAAATATATATATGCGTGTGTGTATTTTGTATATATGCATATAATAGGTATATATCTGTATATATGTGTATGTATATATGTTTATGTATATATCTATATAGAACTGTGTGTGTCTATCTATATGTATATGGATACATATACATATATATGTGTGCTGCGTGTGTGAATGGATGCAGAGAAAAAAGTAACTGACGGCAAAAATCTTAAAAGTAACTCTATTGTAATACCCGAAAAATGAATGAATTTGTTTTTTTTTTTTGACCTGTTTCCCCACGAAATTTACTTTTGCAAGAAACCTTTTGCAATATAGATGGAGAAAACCAAAAAAAGAAATAAAAAATCCAGTGTGAAACATGCCATTGTATGAAATTATACATCATCATCATCCGTACCCAGTATATCCCAACGACAGCAAAAGCTATTGTTAGGGTCTGAGGAGGGTAAGTGGTAGGCAAACAATACCTCTGTCACAAGGGATATGCTAATGCTAGAATTGGTTTTGATGATTTGCACACATAAAGAGAGAAGGTTCAAAAACAAGTGTCTCTGACATATCTTTAAATTATAAAGAAAGTGTTTTCTGAAGAAATCAAACACTCTGTCGAGCGCTGCTTCTGAGGGCCGAAAGTTTCAAACTGGGCCTAGTAGCGCTCTAACAAGGTCAGAGAACTAAAACTCAAACGCTCTATGGAGCGCTACTTCTTAGGGCCGAAAGTTTCAAACTGGGTCTAGTAGCGCTCTAACAGATTGTTTAGGGAGTTTCAAACGCTTTACCGAGCGCTTCATCTCTAAGTTATGATATTAAGTCTTCAGGGCAGAAAGTTTCAAACTAGGCCAAGTAGCGCTCTATCTTTAGTTTCGAACGCTCTATTGAGCGCTACATTCACCAGTCTGATTCGCGAATGGAAGGGAGTAACTTTCTCTCTCCTGTACTTTTTGTTTGACAAAAAGCACTTTTTATTTTCCCCATGCTATCATGACTTTTGTGGCTACTTTTCAAATCAAAAATCCTTGGTTGGTGAGAATATCCTACTATTTTAAGCTTTATACACAAGACTTCCTCAAGAAGTCTTGACTTAATCCCAAGAAGACTTTCTCAAGTTGGTGATGTGTCAACATATGAGAGGATGTCATTTTCCCTCTTCTCTCTCTCTCTTCCCCAACGGATGGAATTTTGAAGCTATAAGGATTTGAAGACTTCATTTTTGAAGACCAACTATTCATCTCAAGCTCTCAAGTCTTCATTATATTTTTGCTCTCAAAATCATTGTAATATTACTTTATTGTTGAGAGTGTTTTATTGTAAAGGAGAAGTGATCTTCTTCTTAGTGAGGATTGTGAGAAGTAAGATTTGAGTTGTTGGTCATGAAGCAAGGTGCTTTCTTGTTTGGATGAAAATCAAGCTTCCAAGAGCTAGTTGATGGTGTAGAGGCTACATCATACTCCATAGAAGGTTTCTTTGGTGCAAGGAAGATCTTAAGGAAGCTAGGCTTCAAAGAGGTTGTTTTTCGTGTTCTTGAACTAGGGTTGCAAGACCTAGTTTCGTTTTTTGTATTTATTTTGATTGTTGTTTCCCCCCAAGAGAAATAACAATCCCTTGTTCAAAATCCTTCTTGTTCAAAGCAAGAAGGTAGAGGAATAGAGTCTTTGACTTGAACCTATATAAATTTGGTGTTCTTTCATTTCCCCAAGTCATTTCTTTCAAAGAACACATCAAGTATTGGTTTAGTTACTCTCATTGCAAAAAGAATCGAAAAAGAACCATACTTAGATAAACACACTATTCAACCCCCCCCCCCTTCTAATGTGTTTCACGGATCTAACAATTGGTATCCGAGCCTAACCTTGATTGTTTGTTAGTCAGATAGCAAGACTTGATCCTATCTAGTATGCTAACTACATATAATGCATCGCAAAAAGTAAACTAATTATGCTACTTCGAGTTGATAATGCCGGTCCGAGGCAAAGTATTGCAAAAGCAACTTTGGTCTACTTTAGGTGCCAGATAGTTTAATTTCCAAAAAAATAAAAAAATTTGTCTTCAAATTCGTTGCACTTAGAACACGATACGACGCCACAAAACTTTTCTCTGACCAAAAAAAAAAAAGAAATTTCCCAATTGTAATTATGCCCCATAAATATACCATATAGTTACAATAACATGCACCCTAAATTTTGCTCCAAATATCAAAGAGAGTGAGTCAAGAAAAGCCAATATTGTTGTAGCACGTCTTTAATCAGTTAGTTTTCATGAGCTTCAACACATTCCCCAGGCAACACTTCTAGCATTTCTTTTTTTCTTTTGGACAAAATGCAAATTTATATTAATACCTAAGATATCAAAACATCCGCAAGATGCAACCCATACAAAAGCCCCAACACAACACTTCTAGCATTTCTACACACATGTAGATATATACATACATGTACATATACATACATATATAAATATATATATGCGTGTGTGTATTTTGTATATATGCATATAATAGGTATATATCTGTATATATGTGTATGTATATATATATGTTTTGTTGGAATTTACATAGTAAATCCATTGCCCAAGGATCACTTAAGAGAACACAAAAGCAAAGTAAATAAATACGGAAGTGTACCTTGCTCCATTGGTTAACGTTGTAGTGGTTGACACGCGTGACAACTGTGTCTTCTAAGGGATTGCACGAACCTACCAGTTGTTGAATCCACTAATGAAATATCAACAACTACCACTACTATTCGGATGGAAAGAATATATAGTGTGTATTCTTCTCAAAAGTATTTGCTAAATATATATGTATGCGTGCCTTCAGTTGCACAAAACCAAAAGCTACAAAGCTTTAGCAAGAAGGCTTGTTTCAGCAAAATGTCGTTGCACACTTTCTTTTTTTTTTATTATGCACTGCAAACACTCCTTTATATAGGAGCAAAATGAAACTGAGATTTAATACTAAATCAATTTTACGTTTTCAACATTTGCATATGCTTTGCTGAACGTTTAAAGAAAAAAAACGTTTCCCAAAATTAATGTGAACGTTTTGCAACTTTAATTTCACACTAATATAATTATATATATTAAATAGCAAATACTTCAAGAAGAATACTTGTGGGCTCTTGTCCCTTGGGGACCAGATGTCATTAATAATACGGTCTTGACTTTACGAGTCCAACCATCAAAGACTGTAACCGTACGACTGTCTACACATTTAGTGATCCATTCAGATTACACTGTGTATCCACTAATCTACTGAAGTGTTCACTTAACGTGTGGATACTTACGTAACATTAGTAACATATAATATATAACATACATAAGTCCACATAGGTTTGATATGTAACTTTAGTCACAAGTGTCGTGCACTACACGTATGAGCATATCAAATCCAACAATCTCCCACTTGGACTATGTATGTTTATGTTACTTATTTGAGCTCCTTTACTGAATGTCCAATAGTGTAATCAACTTAGTCCGGTCCACTCAGTCAATGCCAATAAGAGAAACAAGCAGTACATCGCCACACTTATGGGTGACGGGTCCCGGATCATGAATCATGATACCAACATTAACTGAATGACATGGATGCTAGAATGGATGTGTAGTGTGGAAATTACATGCTATGTGATCATACATGTCAATTTCCAACTTGGTCCTACTTAATGAGATCGACAGAATTCAGAATGAAAGTCGCAAATAATGTACAATCCTGAAAACTGCAGTATAACTGAAACTGTAATGTACATCATAATGAATGTCCAAAACAATGTTCTTTATTGAGCACTACAAAAATGAAACCAATAGGCTCCCACTAAAACTGAATATCTTTGGCTTTACCAATACCCATACGAGCCACATGCCCGTGAAACACCATAGGTATTACCCCTTTGGTTAAGGGATCAGCCACCATAAGATCTGTGCCTATGTGCTCAATGCAAATAAGACCATTCTGAATTATCTCTTTAACAGCCAGATACTTGATGTCTATGTGTTTCGACTTAGACGAACTCCGGTTGTTGTTTGAATATAGTACAACAGAGTTATTGTCACAATAGACTTTCAGAGGTCTCTGAATAGTCTCTACAATACACAGCTCTGTGGCAAAGTTGCGAAGCCATATCGTTTGACTGGAAGCATGGTAGAATGATACATACTCAGCTTCCATGATAGATGATGTAACCAGCGATTGCTTTGTACTTTTCCATGAGATAGCACCTCCTGCCAGCTAGAAGATGTAGCTGCTGGTGGACTTCATGCTATCCTGACATCCACCGAAATCAGAATCTGTGTATCCAATGAACTCCTACTTTTCAGATTTTCGATACACCAGTATGTAGTGGTTTGTTCTTTGTAGATATCGCAGTACTAAACTTGTGGTACACACACTCGTCAACCTGATTTGCCTCAAAACTGAATGAGGTAATGACTTGTGCGAACTTAAAATACCACTTTCGAGACGCTTGCTTTAGTCCATAAATAGATTTCTTAAGTCGACAAACCATTCTTTTATTTTTGATCTCCCACTTCAAAACGAGGTGGTTGAACCATGTATATGGTTTAGTCGATGTCACCATTTACAAAAGCAGTTTTAACATCCATTTGATGTAACTCAAGACGAAAGGATCGTCTTAGTGGTACATGTTCTTGAGATATTGATGGTTCCTCAACTGCATCAGTAGTTCCTCGTCCATCAGAAACAATTTCCATAGGTTCATGCGGACCAGAACTACTAGGGATTAGATCGTTAGATGTGTGTATCCTTAGTAGAATCTCACCAATGATTGGTTCGATTCGCATATTTACACCATCAGAACGATCTTCTTCAAATTCAGTGATCTGCTGATGCAAACCATTTCCCCTCCGGAACCGAAATATCCTTAAAGAACTGTGCTGAATTTGTCTCAAATGTAGTTCTGCTAGTGGGATCATAAAATTTGTACCCCCATGAAAAAACCAAAGAACAAAACAACACATAAGTCAATATCAACTGCAATATAACTTAAGTTCAAATCAAGTATAGAACACTTCCACCTCCCAAAAATCTTTCAATGTTAAGTGCTCTTTGGAGTCTCCTTAATATTGTCCAACAATTGGGGTGTAGAAATTGATGCAACGATACACCATACGTAAAGTAGTCACCTTCCTTTGGGCCGATGAACTAGTCACGTATTCCTTATTATCGCTTAACTTTTTCAATTACTACGATGTGATATATGTGACTTCGACAACTACGTCTTCCTTTGGGCCGACTAATAGCTGTGCGAAGCACATACACACCTGTCACATATTTAACAATTGCACACGCGATGATATGATTGCCGCACTTTAAGGGGATCATATTAAAGCCATACATTTGCTAAGATGCGTATCCTTATGGCTCTATACATCATTGCAGTTTATCAATTAATATGAAGATTTATGTTTGACCGTAACATATGCATCCAGACATACGCCTGCTTGAACCCTTGCATTTTCTTCAAATTTTGAGACGCCACTGAAATTCTCAAAATCAAGAAAATAACACTCATTGATAATTCTTAAGATCAATGAAGATTTATCAATCAATGCCGCTTGTGACATAACCAAATGATGAAACTTTATGAAGGTCTGAAGTGAACCGATTCGGCAATACCCAGTAATCTAGACTGTATTGCTATTCCACACAATTCTCAGGCCACCGGTAAAGACACTATCCGTAGACGGTCTCGCTTAAGAACCGGTTTGCTAAGACTGAACCATGTGCTCGGTGTATTTATCACAACTTCATTATTCATCTATCACAAACAAATATATTTGATTGTCAAAATGGGCTCCTGTTGGTCAAACTGTCCAGTCAATCCTGGTCGACTTACTACGCCAACCCGGTTACTTTAAGCACCAAAAACGTCACCAAGGATGACGTTACAAAAATGAATCACCACTGTGAAGTGATGGTAATGAAGTGAAACTAAAACTCATGAGGGATGATTTGAAGGGAATGAAGGAGCTTTAGTAATTATGAGCGTAGCCAGAAACAGCCAAAGTGTAGCAAACGCTACAGAATGTTACCACTTGCAGCCTTCCTTTCTGTTATCGTTGTCACTCAAATATTTTCACCTCATAGCCACATGTAATTCAAAATACACATGTCTACATATCCCAAAAGTGAAGCATTCACATTTTAAATAGAATATACACAAAGATATGTACTTGTGCCTAAAATTTTATGTTTCACATGAAGTGAACTGTAGCAGAGTAATTCTAGCGTAACGATGAAAGAAAAACATCGTTGTGTTCTCATTAAGCGCTCTCTGATACCACTTGTTGGAATTTACATAGTAAATCCATTGCCCAAGGATCACTTAAGAGAACACAAAAGCAAAGTAAATAAATGCGGAAGTGTACCTTGCTTCATTGGTTAACGCTGTAGTGGTTGACACGCGTGACAACTGTGTCTTCTAAGGGATTGCACGAACCCACCAGTTGTTAAATCCAATAATGAAATATCAACAACTACTACTACTATTCGGATGGAAAGAATATATAGTGTGTATTCTTCTCAAAAGTATTTGCTAAATATATATGTATGCGTGCCTTCAGTTGCACAAAACCAAAAGCTACAAAGCTTTAGCAAGAAGGCTTGTTTCAGCAAAATGTCGTTGCACACTTTCTTTCTTCTTTTTTTATTATGCACTGCAAACACTCCTTTATATAGGAGCAAAATGAAACTGAGATTTAATACTAAATCAATTTTACGTTTTCAACATTTGCATATGCTTTGCTGAACGTTTAAAGAAAAAAACGTTTCCCAAAATTAATGTGAACATTTTGCAACTTTAATTTCACATTAATATTATTACATATATTAAATAGCAAATACTTCAAGAAGAATACTTGTGGGCTCTTGTCCCTTGGGGACCAGATGTCATTAGTAATACGGTCTTGACTTTACGAGTCCTACCATCAAAGACTGTAACTGTACAACTGTCTACACATTTAGTGATTCATTCAGATTACACTGTATATCCACTAATCTACTGAAGTGTTCACTTAACGTGTGGATATGTACGTAACATTAGTAACATATAATATATAACATACATAAGTCCACATAGGTTTGATATGTAAATTTAGTCACATGTGTTGTGCACTACACGTATGAGCATATCAAATCCAACATGTTTATGTATATATCTATATAGAACTGTGTGTGTCTATCTATATGTATATGGATACATATACATATATATGTGTGCTGCGTGTGTGAATGGGTGCAGAGAAAAAAGTAACTGACGGCAAAAATCTTAAAAGTAACTCTATTGTAATACCCGAAAAATGAATGAATTTGTTTTTTTTTTACCTGTTTCCCCACGAAATTTACTTTTGCAAGAAACCTTTTGCAATATAGATGGAGAAAACCAAAAAAAAGAAATAAAAAATCCAGTGTGAAACATGCCATTGTATGAAATTATACATCATCATCATCCGTACCCAGTATATCCCAACGACAGCAAAAGCTATTGTTAGGGTCTGAGGAGGGTAAGTGGTAGGCAAACAATACATTTGTCACAAGGGATATGTTAATGCTAGAATTGGTTTTGATGATTTGCACACATAAAGAGAGAAGGTTCAAAAACAAGTGTCTCTGACATATCTTTAAATTATAAAGAAAGTGTTTTCTGAAGAAATCAAACGCTCTGTCGAGCGCTGCTTCTGAGGGCCGAAAGTTTCAAACTGGGCCTAGTAGCACTCTAACAAGGTCAGAGAACTAAAACTCAAACGCTCTATGGAGCGCTACTTCTTCGGGCCGAAAGTTTCAAACTGGGTCTAGTAGCGCTCTAACAGATTGTTTAGGGAGTTTCAAACGCTTTACCGAGCGCTTCATCTCTAAGTTATGATATTAAGTCTTCAGGGCAGAAAGTTTCAAACTAGGCCAAGTAGCGCTCTATCTTTAGTTTCGAACGCTCTATTGAGCGCTACATTCACCAGTCGATTCGCGAATAGAAGGGAGTAACTTTCTCTCTCCTGTACTTTTTGTTTGACAAAAAGCACTTTTTATTTTCCCCATGCCATCATGACTTTTGTGGCTACTTTTCAAATCAAAAATCCTTGGTTGGTGAGAATATCCTACTATTTTAAGCTTTATACACAAGACTTCCTCAAGAAGTCTTGACTTAATCCCAAGAAGACTTTCTCAAGTTGGTGATGTGTCAACATATGAGAGGATGTCATTTTCCCTCTTCTCTCTCTCTTCCCAACGGATGGAATTTTGAAGCTATAAGGGTTTGAAGACTTCATTTTTGAAGACCAACTATTCATCTCCAGCTCTCAAGTCTTCATTATATTTTTGCTCTCAAAATCATTGTAATATTACTTTATTGTTGAGAGTGTTTTATTGTAAAGGAGAAGTGATCTTCTTCTTAGTGAGGATTGTGAGAAGTAAGATTTGAGTTGTTGGTCAAGAAGCAAGGTGCTTTCTTGTTTGGATGAAAATCAAGCTTCCAAGAGCTAGTTGATGGTGTAGAGGCTACATCATACTCCATAGAAGGTTTCTTTGGTGCAAGGAAGATCTTAAGGAAGCTAGGCTTCAAAGAGGTTGTTTTTCGTGTTCTTGAACTAGGGTTGCAAGACCTAGTTTCGTTTTTTGTATTTATTTTGATTGTTGTTTCCCCCCAAGAGAAATAACAATCCCTTGTTCAAAATCCTTCTTGTTCAAAGCAAGAAGGTAGAGGAATAGAGTCTTTGACTTGAACCTATATAAATTTGGTGTTCTTTCATTTCCCCAAGTCATTTCCTTCAAAGAACACATCAAGTATTGGTTTAGTTACTCTCATTGCAAAAAGAATCGAAAAAGAACCATACTTAGATAAACACACTATTCAACCCCCTCTTCTAGTGTGTTTCACGGATCTAACAATTGGTATCCGAGCCTAATCTTGATTGTTTGTTAGTCAGATAGCAAGACTTGATCCTATCTAGTATGCTAACTACATATAATGCATCGCAAAAAGTAAACTAATTATGCTACTTCGAGTTGATAATGCCGGTCCGAGGCAAAGTATTGCAAAAGCAACTTTGGTCTACTTTAGGTGCCAGATAGTTTAATTTCCAAAAAAATAAAAAAATTTGTCTTCAAATTCGTTGCACTTAGAACACGATACGACGCCACAAAACTTTTCTCTGACCAAAAAAAAAAAGAAATTTCCCAATTGTAATTATGCCCCATAAATATACCATATAGTTACAATAACATGCACCCTAAATTTTGCTCCAAATATCAAAGAGAGTGAGTCAAGAAAAGCCAATATTGTTGTAGCACGTCTTTAGTCAGTTAGTTTTCATGAGCTTCAACACATTCCCCAGGCAACACTTCTAGCATTTCTTTTTTTCTTTTGGACAAAATGCAAATTTATATTAATACCTAAAATATCAAAACATCCGCAAGATGCAACCCATACAAAAGCCCCAACACAACACTTCTAGCATTTCTACACACATGTAGATATATACATACATGTACATATACATACATATATAAATATATATATGCGTGTGTGTATTTTGTATATATGCATATAATAGGTATATATCTGTATATCTGTGTATGTATATATGTTTATGTATATATCTATATAGAACTGTGTGTGTCTATCTATATGTATATGGATACATATATATATGTGTGCTGCGTGTGTGAATGGGTGCAGAGAAAAAAGCAACTGACGGCAAAAATCTTAAAAGTAACTCTATAGTAATACCCGAAAAATGAATGAATTTGTTTTTTTTTGACCTGTTTCCCCACGAAATTTACTTTTGCAAGAAATCTTTTGCAATATGGATGGAGAAAACCAAAAAAAGAAATAAAAAATCCCGTGTGAAACATGCCATTGTATGAAATTATACATCATCATCATCCGTACACAGTATATCACAACGACAGCAAAAGCTATTGTTAGGGTCTGAGGAGGGTAAGTGGTAGGCAAACAATATCTCTGTCACAAGGGATATGTTAATGCTAGAAATGGTTTTGATGATTTGCACACATAAAGAGAGTAGGTTCAAAAACAAGTGTTTTCTGAAGAAATCAAACGCTCTGTCGAGCGCTGCTTCTGAGGGCCGAAAGTTTCAAACTCGGCCTAGTAGCACTCTAACAAGGTCAGAGAACTAAAACTCAAACGCTCTATGGAGCGCTACTTCTTCGGGCCGAAAGTTTCAAACTGGGTCTAGTAGCGCTCTAACAGATTGTTTAGGGAGTTTCAAACGCTTTACTGAGCGCTTCATCTCTAAGTTATGATATTAAGTCTTCAGGGCAGAAAGTTTCAAACTAGGCCAAGTAGCGCTCTATCTTTAGTTTCGAACGCTCTATTGAGCGCTACATTCACCAGTCTGATTCGCAAATAGAAGGTACGAACTGGAGTAACTTTCTCTCTCCTGTACTTTTTGTTTGACAAAAAGCACTTTTTGTTTTTCCCATGCTATCATGACTTTTGTGGCTACTTTTCAAATCAAAAATCCTTGGTTAGTGAGAATATCCTACTATTTTAAGCTTTATACACAAGACTTCCTCAAGAAGTCTTGACTTAATCCCAAGAAGACTTTCTCAAGTTGGTGATGTGAGGATGTCATTTTCCCTCTTCTCTCTCTCTCTCTCTTCCCAACGGATGGAATTTTGAAGCTATAAGGGTTTGAAGACCTCATTTTTGAAGCTCAACTATTCATCTCAAGCTCTCAAGTCTTCATTATATTTTTGCTCTCAAAATCATTGTAATATTACTTTATTGTTGAGAGTGTGTTATTGTAAAGGAGAAGTGATCTTCTTCTTAGTGAGGATTGTGAGGAGTAAGATTTGAGTTGTTGGTCAAGAAGCAAGGTGCCTTCTTGTTTGGACGAAAATCAAGCTTCCAAGAGCTAGTTGATGGTGTAGAGGCTACATCATACTCCATAGAAGGTTTCTTTGGTGCAAGGAAGATCTTAAGGAGGCTAGGCTTCAAAGAGGTTGTTTTTCGTGTTCTTGAACTAGGGTTGCAAGACCTAGTTTCGTTTTTTGTATTTATTTTGATTGTTGTTTCCCCCCAAGAGAAATAACAATCTCTTGTTCAAAAATCCTTCTTCTTCAAAGCAAGAAGGTAGAGGAGTAGAGTCTTTGACTTGAACCTCTATAAATTTGGTGTTCTTTCATTTCCGCAAGTCATTTCTTTCAAAGAACACATCAAGTATTGATTTAGTTACTCTCATTGCAAAAAGAATCGAAAAAGAACCATACTTAGATAAACACACTATTCAACCCCCCTTCTATTGTGTTTCACGGATCTAACAATTGGTATCAGAGCCTAACCTTGACTGTTTGTTAGTCAAATAGCAAGGCTTGATCCTATCTAGTATGGAAGAAACACCTTATGATTGGGAATCTTCGGGTGGTGAGTCTTCTAGAACAAGAAGAAGAAGACAAGAAAATTTGATACCTTCCGTTTCAAACATCCATACCAAAGTACCCATGTTTGATCCAAATAATTATTCTCTATGGAAATCCAACATGGAGACTCATCTTTGGGGTTGTGGTTATCGGATTTGGAAAGAAGTTACAAAGGGCTCAAAGGTTCCTATTGATTATGATAATCCAACTCAAGAAGAGGAGTTGCTATTTGCTATAAATGGAAAGGCTCTTGACATCTTGAATAGTTCTCTTACTCCAAATGAGAGAGCTAAAATTCAAGGTGTTCAATCGGCTCATGAAGCATGGGTAAAGTTGGAATTGATTCATGAAGGTACCTCTCAAGTTAGAAAAGCAAGAAGGAGGATATTGATGAAACAATTCTATAATATTTCCATCCCCAAGGGTGAGAAGATAGAGGATACCATCCAACGGTTCACTAAGCTTGTAAATTTGCTTAATGCGGTGGAAAAGAAGATTGAGCAAGATGATCTTAACCACCGACTTCTAAATAGCTTGGGAAGAGAGTGGAATCCAAAGGTGACAGCTATAGAAAAGTCAAAGGATCTTGAAACTCCTACATTGGATGAATTGTATGGGAATCTTATGACTCATGAGATTCAACTTGAGGAACAAGAGAAAAATGATCCCATCAAACAATCACCTAAAGCATTGGTATGTAATACGGATGATTTAGATGATGAGTTTGGACTTCTTGTGAGAAGGTTCAAACGGTTTGCTAGAAAGAATGGAGATGAGGCAAAAAGATTTATCAAAGGAACTCTATCCAAGGATAAAGATAAAATGAAGGACCAAGATAACAAATGTTTCAAGTGTGGAAAATATGGTCATTACATGAAGGATTGTAGAGTGAAGGATCCTCATCCTAAAGATAAGAAAGCTATCTATCAAAAGAAGAAGGCTCTTCAAGCGGAGGTAGCTCATTGGGATAGTCTCTTATCCGACTCCGAAGGTGACCATGATGATGACATGGATCTTGCCCTTATAGCTATGAGTGATGATGATCTTGATACGGAATATTCTTGTTTCATGGCCATTGAAGATGATATGGAGGTATGCTCTAGATCTTCTCATTATAAATTGCAAGATGAACTTGATGATATGATTGAGAAGAATGATTTGTTAAGTTTAAAATATAAGCGTGTCAAACGAGACTTTCGAGAATGCATCAATGAATATAATGTCACACTTGAAAACAACATTGCATTGCAACTTGAGTATGATTTACTTATGACCATGTATGAGATTGTTGCTAATGAGAATTGTTTTTTGAAATATGAAAGTGAAATTCATTGAGCACCATGGAAAAGATGTTTGAAGGGAAGCATGCTTTAAAAAAGATGCTAATTAGTCAAAGAGCATGCATTGATAAAACCGGTTTAGGCTATGATGCATCTAGTGTGAGCATGAAATCTTCTATTATGCCCTTGATAAAGTTTACAAAACCAAGTGGTGTTGTCACTCCCTCATTCAAAGAATCAAAATCTTCTTTGAAAAAGCAAAGACATATGCCTCATAGCAAGGCAAAAGCAACCAAGTTATCAAAACCTTTGGTCAAGTCCATTGCCAAAACATCTTCCTTGATATCAAGGAAGAACATGCATAAACATGAATCACGGATTATGCCTACACATAAGCATTATGATCATTGTCACTCTCAAAAGATACATATATACGAACTTCATGATCATCCTAATTTTCAAAAATGTGTTCCTACATGCTTTTATTGCAATAAGAAAGGTCATGTAGAAAGAATATGTTGGGCTAAGAAAAATACACATCTTGTATGGGTGCCAAAGGGTCAAGTGCATACTTCTAGCCCTCTCAGACCCAAAACTAAAAGGGTACCAACATCATATGTTGATTTTGTAGGTCCTCGCACTAAATGGAGACCTCAAGGACAAAGACGTCCAATGGGTCGTGGACAGTGGGTGTTCCAACCACATGACAGGAAACAAAAGATTGTTTCATAAGATCACTATGCAAGATGGAGGAGTGGTCCACTTTGGAGGTAGCAAAGGCCAAATCAAAGGACATGGTAAAGTGGGTAACGATTCCTTCTCTCTTAGTGATGTACTTTATGTGGATGGGCTTAAGTACAATTTGATAAGTGTGAGCCAATTGTGTGATACAAATTTTGAAGTTACATTTGTGAAAGCAAAATGCATTGTGAAAAGAGACGATGTTGTTATATTTGAGGCCTTGAGGGACAAAAACATTTACAAACTTAGCATTAATGATTTGGTTTCACAAAATGTTTCATGCTTAGTAGCTAAAAATGATTTGGCACAACTTTGGCATAGACGCCTTGGACATGTTTGTTTTAAAACTTTTAAATATATTTGTGAAAATGAAAAAGTTCGAGGGCTTTCCAAAATGAATTTTGAAAACCAAGAACTTTGTAGCATTTGTCAAAAAGCAAAGCTTGTGAAAACAAGCTTTAGGCCCAAAACAAATATTTCCACCTCCAAGCCTCTACAAATGTTACATATGGATTTGTATGGGGATATTGGTACAAAAAGCTTGGGTGGCAAACATTGCACATTTGTGGTAGTAGATGATTACATTAGATATACATGGGTAATGTTTCTTGCAAAGAAAAGTGATGCATGTCATGAGTTTGTTAATTTATGTAGGCAATTGGAAAATTACATGAGTGACACTATTAAGACCATTAGAAGTGATTGTGGTGGTGAGTTTTATGGAGATTTCCAAAAGTTTTGTGTATCGAAAGGATGTGTACATAACTTTTCGGCTCCAAGAACTCCCCAACAAAAAGGTGTGGCCGAACGCAAAAATCGAACCCTACAAGAAATGAGTAGGACAATGCTTAATGAGTTCGGCTTGCCCAAGTATTTTTGGGCCGAAGCAGTTAATGTCGCTTGTCATGTAATTAATCGCGTCTATTTGAGACCATACTTAAATATGACTCCTTATGAACTTTGGAATGGCAAAGTCCCCAACATTGGGTATTTCAAAGTGTTTGGTTGCAAGTGTTTCATACTTAATACTAAAGACACTTTGGACAAGCTTGATTTCAAAGCGGATGAGGGCATATTTTTGGGCTATGCATCAAATAGTAACGCATTTCGTGTTTTTAACAAAAGAAGCAAAAAGGTGGAAGAGTCTATTCATGTTAAGTTTAGGGAATCACTTGATGATGAAACTAAACTTAATAATGAACATGAAGATGTTGAAGATAAAACTTCTCAGGAAGAAGATCTTGATATTGTTCCAAGGGTTGTTCATCAAGAAGAGATTGTTGATGAACCACCTAAAGGAAAAATCTTCATTGACTTAAAAATTGATCCTATTGAAGGAAGTCATCCACCTCGTGTTAAGAATCAAAGTGAAACAAATAGAGACACTTCACAGGCTCTTTTTGATGAAACACAAATGTGGTTGATGCATCTCATTTTCTGAAAAATGATGAACATATTGAAAATGACCATTTGTCTCTTCCGGAAAGTGATCACGTGGAAGTTGGAGGAGATGTATCCAATCTTCCTAGGTCATTTAAGCACAAAAGCTCACATCCTCATGAATTAATTATGGGTGATATAAATCGTGGTTTCACTATTAGAAGACAATTTAGAGAAAATGCATTTGTGTCACTTTTAGAACCAAAGAATATTAAGGAAGCACTTCTTGATGAGGATTGGATTTTAGCTATGCAAGAAGAGCTAAATCAATTTGAAAGAAGTGATGTTTGGGAATTGGTTCCCAAACCTCACGATCATCTTATTATTGGCACAAAATGGGTATTTCGTGACAAAATGGATGATCAAGGTAATGTCACAAGAAATAAGGCTAGACTAGTTGCTCAAGGTTATCGTCAAGAAGAGGGAATTGATTTTGATGAAACATTTGCACCCGTAGCACGACTTGAAGCCATAAGAATGTTGTTAGCATATGCTTGTTACAAGGACTTCACACTTTATCAAATGGATGTTAAATCCGCCTTCTTGAATGGAGTTATTCAAGAATAGGTATATGTGGCTCAACCTCCCGGGTTTGAATGTCATGATTCTGTACATCATGTTTATAGACTTAAAAAGGCACTCTATGGCCTTAAACAAGCTCCTAGAGCTTGGTATGATAGGTTGAGTACTTTTCTTCTAAATAATGGATTTTCAAGAGGTAAAGTGGATACTACTTTGTTTATCAAAGAACAAGGTAAACATCATTTGCTTGTTCAAGTATATGTTGATGATATTATTTTTGGTGCTACTAACAATCTTCTTTGTGAGCAATTTTCTAGTTTGATGCAAGGTGAATTTGAAATGAGTATGATGGGAGAACTCACATATTTCCTTGGACTCCAAATCAAACAAACTCAAGATGGAGTATACATTTCTCAAACCAAGTATACAAGGGACTTGCTCAAAAAGTACAACTTTGGTGAAGGTAGAAATGTGAATACTCCTATGAGCACAAGTTTGAAACTTGACAAAGATGAAAAGGGAAAGAAAATTGAGGTAACCTTGTATCGTGGCATAATTGGTAGTCTACTTTATTTAACTGCTAGTTGGCCTGACATTTTGCATGCCGTATGTTTATGTGCTAGATTTCAAAGTGATCCTAGAGAAATGCATCTCATTGCGGTAAAACGTATATTTCGTTACCTTAGAGGAACTTTGAAATTTGGTTTATTTTATCCTAAAAATGCATGCTTTGATCTTAGAGGTTATAGTGACTCCGACTATGCCGGAAGTCTTGTTGATAGAAAGAGCACATCCGGAACTTGTCAATTTCTTGGAGATTGTCTTGTATCTTGGTTTTCCAAGAAACAAAATAGTGTTGCTCTTTCTGTTAGGAAACCAGCCGAGATCACTGCAAAACGCGCAGCGGAAAACAAAAACTTGATCTCCGATTTCCTACCAAGGATCCATGTTGTTCGTTTAATTCGATGAAAAAAACTCGAAAATTACCTTTGTAGATCCGAATTACGCAGATGGAAGAGGTGCGAAATCACGAACACCCTCTGTCGGTATCCACACGAACGCTTCTGCCCGGAGTGCTAGCTCTTCAAACGGCGCGGCTGAAGAACTCGTTTTTCACAAAAACGATTCTAGGATCTTTCGTTTTCTGTTATTTCGTTTTAACTGATTGCTTGGTGTACGAGATACGCCAAGCTACATACATATCTATAGATATCAAAATCCAATTCCAGATCGGATTTATTAACGTCTATCATAATCCGTACCAGATACGGATTCTGTTAGGAATAGATAAAACCAATCAAAATCCATATCAGATATGGATTCTTTGTTATTATCCGATGATATAAATATATATATACATAAAAAACGAAATTAATAATAATAATAATTAATATCCAATATTAATATTATTAATATTAAAAACGATAATAATAATAATAATAATAATAATAATAATAATAATAATAATAATAATCAATATCCAATATTAATATTATTAATATTATTAATCTCAGCCATACGCATTCTTGTGTGTGACCCGATAGGCCCATATTAATTGACAGTTGATTAAATCTCTATTAAACCAACAAGTCGTAATTGGCCTCTAGCAAGGCATTACAACTACCCAATTAATACGAGTAAAGTCCAACTAGCCTAATAATAGTACATGCATTAATCTCTTTGTCACACGATATCTAGTTTGAACATAAGTCATGGTCAGCGTCATACTTATATAGTTTAAACATATGATTACTCGACCTCTAAGTAGACTGATAAAACAAATGATATTGATCACACTATCAATTCATTTGAGCACGGCCATGTATTTCACAGTCTCACTAATCGAGGGGCCCAAAGATATATCTCTCAAAAGAGAGGGACAAATTCTATCTTGATTGTTCAATATCCTCTACATAATTTTTATCACATTCAATCATGACCTTTATTATTATCCAGTTACGGATAACGTTTGATCATGTCAAAATATAATAGTCCTTATGTTGGAAACTATGACAATCTCAAGTCAAAGGATCAAAACATGACTATCATGAGATTTACTTATGACGCTAATCCATGTAGCAATCTCATGATGGGTCTATCCAATACACTGTTCTCTAACAAGTATCTATGAGATTGATTCGTATCACCATACACATAATCATCTCATGATTATCAAATCAATACTCATACTGATTATAAATTATTTTATCTCTATAACAATAATGAATCAGGGACATATATCAAAATTGTGTAACATACTAACCAACAATAATGATAATAAAACCTCTTTTATTAATAATAAATGCATAACATAAATATCCAAATCATGGCCTAGGGCACATACACTAACGCTTTCTACTGCGGAATCCGAATATGTTTCGGCCGCATCATGTTGTGCACAATTATTGTGGATGTCACACACATTAAATGATTATAATGTTCATTTTTCAAAAATACCTATTCTATGTGACAATACTTCTGCTATAAATATTGCACAAAATCCGGTTCATCATAGTAGAACCAAACATATTGAAGTGAGACATCACTTCATTAGGGATTGTGTTCAAAAAGAATTGGTTTGTGTTGAATTTGTTCCTACTAGTGATCAACTAGCAGACATATTTACCAAACCATTACCAAGTGAAGTGTTTGAGTCTATTAGGAGTAAATTGGGATTACTCAATATAAATTAAATCTTAATTTAAAACGGACAAATAACGTTAGAATATGTTGAGATGAAATAAAGTTTTTGAGAAATTCAAGCGCTCATTGTAGCGTTGAAAACGCTGTCTGAAAATATAGGACTAGGGATGGTTCACACTTAATACAGCTGGCTATTGTAAAATCAATAGATTATTCCAAAATAAACAGGCGCTATATTTTTCCCCCCAAAATTGCCAAAACTGTCGTCTAGTCTTATCATCACTTTTCTTCTCTCTGCAGTTAATGCCTGTTTCCACTGAAAAGTTACCTTAACTTCTCCGCCTTTTCATCCTCAAAACCGTCAAAGCCATAAATCATAAACATTGCATTAACTGCTCACTCTTGTCATTCTGAACCCGTAAAACTTCAATCGTTCTTCAGTGATTCTCCACAAAATAAACCTTCAAATCCCTTTCATCTTCTCCTATTTTCTGAAATCAAAATGGCATCTTCTTCCAAACAGACCGGATCGAAAAAGGGTAAAGGCTCCAAATCAAAAACTCAAAAAGCTTTTGCAGTCTTTGAGGAAAGTGAAGAGCTAATTGAAATTCGAAACAGTTTAAGGATGGAAAATATTCCATGGGTTGCCAAGGATACCGCAGATATCAACGAAAAGCCCTCAGGCATGGGAGTTGGTGTTCATCTTAACAGGTATTCTCAGTTGATTTTTGATGAGTGGGATAATAATAGCAGGCCTATTTCTCCACTTAAAATTGTTGAACTTCTGGAACTTCGAACTATTCCTGAAGTCCAAGATGTTGTTGTGTTGTTATAAACACAAGGACTAGACAGATTATGGTCTCATGAAAAAATGAAAGGATATTCTCTTAGATACACTATGTTGTTTTATGAAAATTTGTGGGCTAAGTTTGACAGTGAAGCCGAATTGATATCTTTAAATTCTGTGATTGACGGTATTCCCTTGTCCTTTTCAATTCAAACGCTATGTGATGCGCTTGGGGTAAGGAATGAAGGTGAAAGCACGTTTGCTGTTTATGGTTGGCCCTACAAGGTCTCTAAAACAGAGGTTAAGACTAACCTAGGCTTTCTACCTTCCAAGAAACTTCAACAAATGCCTTTAACCAGTAGGGTGATGTTAGGCATTGTTATGGCTTGTATTAATGGCAAGGTTAATAGAAATCCCAGCAATATGGATTTTTATGTCACCTATTGCATTCTAAATGGACGTCAAGTGAACTTTGGGTGGATTTTTCTGACCAATGTTACAGCTGCTTTAACAAAATCCTCTAGAACTCTTCCCTATGCCAACTGTATTTATGTTCTACTTGATCATGTGGGCATTGATATCCCTCCACTTTATCTGGATAGCATTAGTCAAAAAGAATGGTATGATTCTATGAACATTGCTCAAATCAAAAATGCCCAGAAAAATAGGAATCCAACCACCAGGGATGAAGCTGAAAGGTCGAATGTTGAGGCTGCTGTACAAGAAAAATTCTCTGCCATGGAACATGACTTGATTGAGTTAAAGGCAGCCCACAGCAAGTTAGCACAGGGCCAATCCCTTCTCAGTGCTCGTTATGAGTACTTGAAATCTAAATTGATAAAGGCTAAGCTTTTCAAATCCTTCAAACATGAACCCAAATCTGGCTAAGTTTTTGATGATTTAGGGGGAGAATGCTGGTGTGTTTGCTGGGTTGTGGGTGTGTGCTGATGGAGTATGAATTTTCAGTTTGCCGGTTTCTGCTGCTGATGTCCCTTCTGCTGGTATCGAATGATGATAGTGGTGCTACTGAAGTTAGAGTTGGAGGTTCTGTTGTCTGTTAGGTTTTATGATCTAATTGTTTATGACGCTGTTTTTTTGGGTATAACTCTGTTCTATGAATGTTAGTAGTTTTATGTTGTGTAGCAGAAAACAACTATGTGGGTATTATCTTTAGGTATAACTCTGTTCTATGAATGTTAGTAGTTTTATATGTAGTTTTATGTTGTGTAGCAGAAAACAACTATATGGGCATTATCTGTGTTTCAAGATTATTGTGTTATGTTTTTCTCTGCATGAAGCATCTACATGTAGTACTTACCATGCTAAGTCTCGATGTGTTTTGTATAGAGCATATTGAAGTTAGAAGATAAAAACAGTGTTTGTAAAAGGCATATAGAAAGGGGGAGCATTAGATGCATCTAGTGAGGGGGAGCTTATTGTGAAATCATCAAAATGAGGGAGATTGTTAATGCTAGAATTGGTTTTGATGATTTGCACACATAAAGAGAGAAGGTTCAAAAACAAGTGTCTCTGACATATCTTTAAATTATAAAGAAAGTGTTTTCTGAAGAAATCAAACGCTCTGTCGAGCGCTGCTTCTGAGGGCCGAAAGTTTCAAACTGGGCCTAGTAGCGCTCTAACAAGGTCAGAGAACTAAAACTCAAACGCTCTATGGAGCGCTACTTCTTAGGGCCAAAAGTTTCAAACTGGGTCTATTAGCGCTCTAATAGATTGTTTAGGGAGTTTCAAACACTTTACCGAGCGCTTTATCTCTAAGTTATGATATTAAGTCTTCAGGGCAGAAAGTTTCAAACTAGGCCAAGTAGCGCTCTATCTTTAGTTTTGAACGCTCTATTGAGCACTACATTCACCAGTCTGATTCATGAATAGAAGGTACGAACTGGAGTAACTTTCTCTCTCCTGTACTTTTTGTCTGACAAAAAGCACTTTTTGTTTTCCCCGTACTATCATGACTTTTGTGGCTACTTTTCAAATCAAAAATACTTGGTTGGTGAGAATATTCTACTATTTTAAGTTTTATACACAAGACTATCCTACTATTTTAAGCTTTATACACAAGACTTCCTCAAGAAGTCTTGACTTAATCCCAAGAAGACTTTCTCAAGTTGGTGATGTGTCAACATATGAGAGGATGTCATTTTCCATCTTCTCTCTCTCTTCCCAACGGATGGAATTTTGAATCTATAAGTGTTTGAAGACTTCATTTTTGAAGACCAACTATTCATCTCAAGCTCTCAGGTCTTCATTATATTTTTGCTCTCAAAGTCATTGTAATATTACTTTATTGTTGAGAGTGTGTTATTGTAAAGGAGAAGTGATCTTCTTCTTAGTGAGGATTGTGAGGAGTAAGATTTGAGTTGTTGGTCAAGAAGCAAGGTGCCTTCTTGTTTGGACGAAAATCAAGCTTCCAAGAGCTAGTTGATGGTGTAGAGGCTACATCATACTCCATAGAAGGTTTCTTTGGTGCAAGGAAGATCTTAAGGAGGCTAGGCTTCAAAGAGGTTGTTTTTCGTGTTCTTGAACTAGGGTTGCAAGACATAGTTTCGTTTTTTGTATTTATTTTGATTGTTGTTCCCCCGAAGAGAAATAACAATCCCTTGTTCAAAAATCCTTCTTGTTCAAAGCAAGAAGGTAGAGGAGTAGAGTCTTTGACTTGAACCTCTATAAATTTGGTGTTCTTTCATTTCCGCAAGTCATTTCTTTCAAAGAACACATCAAGTGTTGGTTTAGTTACTTTCATTGCAAAAAGAATCGAAAAAGAACCACACTTAGATAAACACACTATTCAACCCCCCCTTCTAGTGTGTTTCACGGACCTAACAGGATAGAGAGCCTGCTTCCAGTGACACCCTCGACTCTATATGTACCTGCATAACTAACATAATAATAGAGACGATATGCTAGTGTGTTAGTGAGGGGATTTAGGAAATACAAAGAAGAGGCTTTCAATATTAAAATACACATAACGTGTATATGTACATGTAGTGCAAAACAACAATAAAACATAAACAAACAAGTGTAAAATCAACCTAAAGCGTAGATAGTGTCTACGCCTCTCTATGTCCCTAAATATGACTTATACCTCGTTAACATTAATCTTATGTCTCCATGAACTCCTATCCTGGACCATGTCCTCAAAGAGATGCAAATCTAGTAGGTCGTGCCTAATATGCTCATCCCAAGTCAGTTTGAGTCTGTCTTTACTCCTGTTACCCTCTACAATGAGGCTTTCAATTGCTCTGACCGACGCCGTTGTCAATCTGCGCTTGACATGCCCAAACCATCTCATTCTTCCCACTCTTATCTTATCTGCTATACTAGCCACACCTAATCTTTCTCGAAACACCTCGTTTCTAATCCGGTCTAGCCTTGTATGCCCACACATCCACCTTAACATCTTCATCTTTGCCACTTCCATCTTTTGCAATTGTGACCTCTTGATGGCCCAGCAGTCTGTCCCATATAGCATTGCCGGTCGCACTGCCACCTTATAAAATTTTCCTTTTAATTTAGTTGGGAAATTCTTGTCACACAGCACCCCTGAGGCCGCCCTCCATCTACACCAGCCTGCTTGAGCTCGATGTGCTATATCACTATCTATGTCTCCACTCTGCTACACAAATGATCCTAGGTACTTAAACTTACTTATCTGTGGTACCACTTGACCATCGATGGTGAGCTGGCTATTCTCGCTGTCGGATACGCCGCTGAAGTCGCAATGCAGATACTCGGTCTTAGAATGACTAATCCTTAAGTCTTTTCTCTCTAAAATACCTCTCCACTGCTCTAGTCTCAAACTCAGTGTAGCGCCCTGCTCCCGAACCCTAGAATCGGAAACGGTGTACCCGTCGTAGTCTACTACGAGAGCTACAAGGCGTCGCTCAATTCTCTTGCACGTCAGCAGTGATGTAGAAACTTTCGCAGCGGAAACGAAATAAATATAATAAACATTCATTTTATTTCAGCATTTCAAATCCAACATCCAATAAGTACCGAGTCTAGGTTCATTATTACATCTTGACATAATGAAATAAAATGCAAATGTAAACATCTTCTGCCTCTAACTACCCTACTGTCCGAACTCAGCTCCAGCTTCTATGTATATGTAATCATACTCCTGCTCACCTGGGAAAAATAAAGGGGGAGTGATATAGAAATATCACCCAGTAGGGTCCCACCTCTTTCGAACAATTTCATATATAGCCACAAATAGCATGTAGTACATGTATAAACATGAATAACTGTGTAGTAAATAAAAGCACAACACATTAGTTATGCGATGTCATGATGCATGCTTGTGTCACACGCAACGGTATCTCAACACATGAATGTCTGTCTTTCTACCGTGAAATGCATGGACCTCGAGGTGATCCTACCACATTCCTTGTCAGGCCACACGCCCCGTCGGGCCACACGCCTCATAGGGCCACACGTCCCGTAGGACCACACGCCTCATAGGGCCACACGTCCCGTAGGATCACACGCCACATAGGACCACACGTCCCGAGGGACAATGCACGTGCAATGCAATGTAATATGTCGCACAACACTTTTTTTTTTTCTTTTTTCTTATTTTCTTTACTCATTTCCACAAGTCAACAATTTTCCTCATCTCCTCTTAGTTAAATTTAAATTATTACCTCTCTTTTATACGAGTACAAATTCATTTGCCTCATGGTGAGTTTGTTTAACTTAATTTTCGTTTCTCTAAATACCCTAAAATATTTTAACATTCTTGTTAATATTAACATTATTATTACATTTTTCTTCCTTTTCACAATCTGATCCTTTTTTTAAAATTCTCCGTTTTTTTCTTCTTTAATCTGAATTAACTTTTTGTTATATATATATATATATATATATATATATATATATATACATCTGTTTAATTTAAGCACTATTTATTATTCTTTTAAAATAAAACTTCGAGTAAATGTTTTTTTCCTTTATTCAGAACCCAAGCCAATTTAATGACTCCTGCCAGCCCTCCAGCCCCATCGCAGGCCCAGCCCAAAACTGCCCTCAGCTTTTCTTTTTTTTTCCTTCTCTCCCACTTCTGTGGCCCAACCTGCTGACCTTCTTTTTTTTACTGTTCTCCTACCTGGCCCAAATCTTATCCAACACTTCACTCCTATTTCCAACCTAATCCACTAAACCTTCAAATTTTACATAATCTTCAAATCCAATTTAAATTATATTGCAAATGTATTAATTAAATCCCCACTAAATAAGATTCAGCCGAAAACATAATTTTTCTTTTATATATTTTTTATTCTTTCTTTTATACAACTTCAATGACGGCGTTATGTATATTTATCAAATTTTTGCCTATAATCGGTTCATACCAATCATATATATAACATTTACTTAAAACATTTTATATATATATATAGACACACACACAGCCGAAACAAATCACACATTTTTTTTATGCAACAATGAAAACAACTAAAGCATATATCACATAACATATACCAGTTTGTATTGCAAACAAATGTAATGACAAAGTAATGCAAATAGCAAATAAAATAATATATGAAATTGGCTCAAAGAGAGAGAGGCCACCTACCTCTTGGTTGTAGTCTAAAGCTAATGGTAGTGATGTGGTGGTAGTGGTGGTGTGAGCTTCCTTCTTCTTCCTCCCTTCTCTTTCTCTTTTCTCTCCTTTTGGTTACTCACGGCACTTTGTGTTGTTTTTTTTTCTTGCTTTGGCTGTTTGGCCCTTTTAATTCTCCCCAATGTGGGAGTTTCAATTCTTTCAATTTTCCCCACTAAGCAATGTAACATAAAGTGGGGGATAAGAGATATTAATGTAGTGGAGGATAATAGATATTAATGTAGGAGTTACGTAATTAATATCTAATCTTTGTTTTTTTCCCAATTGTTACAGTTTACCCCCTTATAATAAGTTTCGACCCCGAAACTTGCGTAGCTTAAGCGGAAAGATGTGGATACTTCTCGCGCATTTGCTCTTCAAGCTCCCACGCCGCTTCTCTTTCAGTATGGTTGCTCCATTGGACTTTGACATAGGGTATGACTCTCCGTCGCAGCACTTGATCTTTGCGATCTACGATCTTCACCAGTACCTCTTCGTAAGTCACATCAGGTCTAACTTTCAACGGTCTTTCATGCAGTATGTGACTTGGATCTGGAACATATCTTCTCAATTGCGACACATGAAATACATTATGGGCTTGAGCTAAAGTCAGGGGTAAAGCCAACTTATAAGCCAGTGTTCCAACTCTTTCGAGTACCTCGTAGGGACCAATGTAACGAGGACTCAATTTTCCTTTCACCCCAAACTGACTTACACCTTTCATTGGAGACACTTTTAGAGATACGTTTCCCCCACTGCGAACTCCAACGGTCGCCTTTTAGAATCTGCCCAACTCTTATTTCGATCTTGAGCAACTTTGAGTTTTTCACGAATGATTTTAATCTTATCTTTAGTCTGCTCAACCAATTCCGGCCCGGTGATAGCTCGTTCACCGACTTCATCCCAGTACACCGGCAACCGACACTTGCGACCATATAACGCCTCAAACGGTGCCATAACAATAGCACTATGATGGCTATTGTTATAAGAGAATTCGATCAGTTTCACCATATTATCCCAATTACCTTTGAAATCTAGGGCACAAGCTCGCAACATGTCTTCCAATGTCTGTATCGTCCGCTCGGACTGTCCGTCTGTTTGTGGATGAAATGCCGTACTCAAACGTAGTTCGGTGTCCATTCTTCTCTGACATGCCGACCAAAATCTAGATATAAATCTCGGATCCCGGTCCGATATGATACTTACCGGCACTCCATGCAAGCTGGCAATGTTGTCAATATACAGTCACAAGTCTCTCCAGAGTTGCGTCACTTGGCACAGGCAGAAAATGAGCCGTCTTCGTCAACCGATCTACTATAACCCATATCGTATCATTGCCATTGCGGGTTCTTGGAAGTCCCACAACAAAGTCTATCGTAATGTGCTCCCATTTCCACTCAGGTATCTCTAATAGCATTATTAACCCTCCAGGTCTCTGGTGCTCGGCCTTTACTTGCTGATAAACTAGGCATCTCTTGATAAATTCAGCAATATGATGCTTCATCCCACTCCACCAATAATGTTTCTTGGGATCATTGTACATCTTTGTCGCTCCAGGATGAATAGACAACCTAGAGTTGTGAGCTTCCTTCAACAACTCCTTCCGCAGTTCTTCCCTATCCGGCACACATAGTCTTCCCTGAAACCATAGACTCCCATCATCGTGTACCTGAAAACCATCCACCTGACTAGTCAACATGCAGTCACGGACCATTTTCAGATCACCATCTTCTTTCTGTGCCTCCTTAATCTGCTCCACCAGGGTAGGAGTAATAGTAAGTGTATCCAGAACACTCGCTATCGAATCGACTACATCAAGATCAAACTCAGTCATCTCTCTCTCTAGCGGTGACTAACCTGCATGACTAGATTTACGACTCAACACATCAGCTACTACATTAGCTTTACCCGGATAATAACTGATGGTCAGATCGTAATCCTTCAACAATTCCAACCATCTTCGTTGTCTCATGTTCAACTCCTTATGTGTGAACAGATATTTCAGACTCTTGTGATCCGTAAAAACCTCGCACTTTGCTACGTATAGATAATTCTCCATATTTAAGTGCGAACACTACCGCTGCCAACTCAAGATCATGAGTCGGATAATTCTGCTCATATGGCTTTAACTGTCGAGAGGCATAAGCGATAACCTTGCCTTCTTGCATAAGTACACAACCTAGTCCATTTTTGGACGCATCACTATATATGACGAACACTTCAGACCCAGATGGTTGCGCCAATACTGGTGTTGTGGTCAGTCTCTTCTTCAACTCATTAAAACTCTTCTCGCAATCAGCAGTCCATTCAAATTTTGTCTTCTTCTGCGTCACTCTACTCAGCGGATCTGCTATTCTGGAAAACCCTTCTACAAACTTCCGGTAATAGCTTGCCAACCCAAGAAAACTTCTTACTTCTGTCACATTAGTTGGACGCGGCAACTCGGTAATTGCCTCAATTTTCTTTGGATCTACAGAAATTCCTTCCTCTGAGACAACATGACCCAGAAATGTCACGCTCTTCAGCCAAAATTTGCATTTGCTGAATTTAGCGTACAATTTCTTTTGTCTCAAGGTCTGCAGTACTTTTCTCAAATGTTCAGCATGATTCTCATCACTCGGAGAGTACACCAAAATATCATCAATGAAAATAACCACAAACTTGTCCAGCTGTTCTCTGAACACCGTATTCATCAAGTCCATGAATGCATCTGGTGCATTTGTCAATCCGAACGGCATCACTAGGAACTCGTAATGCCCGTATCGGGTACGGAATGCAGTCTTCTCCACATCCTCTGCCTTAACTCTCAACTGATGATAACCGGACCGCAAGTCAATCTTAGAAAACACTCTTGCACCCTTCAGCTGATCAAACAAATCTTCAATGCAAGGTAGAGGGTACTTTTTCTTTTTCGTGATCTTATTGATCTCACGATAATCGATGCACAGTCTCAGGCTTCCATCCTTCTTCTTGACAAACAATACCGGCGCTCCCCACGGTGAAACGCTCGGACGGATGAACTTTCGATCTAGAAGATCTTGCAACTACTCTTTCAATTCTTTCAACTCTGCCGGAGCCATGCGGTACGGTGTCTTTGAAATAGGCTCAGCTCCTGGAATGAGATTTATCTCAAACTTTACTTCACGACTCAGCGGCAAACCCGGCAACTCCTCTGGGAATACATCTTTGAATTCATTCACAACCGGAATCTAATCAATTATCGGCACCTCCTCCTTCGAATCCATAGCATATACCAGAAGTCCCTCTGCACCCTTCTGCAGCATCTGATGTGCCTGAGCTGCGGTCAGATATATTTTCTTCGGAACCTTCTTCAGCTTAAAATTCCCCTGAAACACCACTTCTTTTGCATCAGGACCTCTGATACTCACTTGCTTCTTACGACAATTTATATTTGCGTGATGCTCCGACAGCCAGTCCATCCCAAGAATGATATCAAAATCGCTTAATTGGATCGGAATGAGAGTAGCAGTGAACATTCGTTCTTCAATCTCCAGGTCACAACCCTTATATTGATGATGTGAAACTATCACCGTATCACCAGCCATTTGCACGCGATAAGGGATTTCCAACTGCTCCAGACATTGGTTTAGATACTGCACAAACCTCCGTGAAATAAATGAGTGACTAGCGTCACTATCGAATAATACATTCGCTCTTGTTAATAAGAATCGATCATATCGCAATTCAAAGGTTAACTAAATACGCACATATTTAACATATAATGAAGCATATATAACAATTATTTTACTGAATTATTTAAACGGTACCTGTCACAACATCGTTTGTCGCTTCCACCTCAGGGTCAATCATGACATGTACTCTGGCGTTCGTCTTCGGCCTCCCCTTCTGCTAACCACCTTGCAGCTGCTGTGGTGCTGCTTTCTGCTCAGGACACTCTCTGGCGTAGTGTCCAGTTTTTCCACACTTGTAGCAGCTATTATTCTTCCTCCACTACTCTCCTGGATGATTCTGGCCACAATAAGCACATGGAGCTGGTTGTCCTTCATTCCTTTGAGGCTGATTAAAGTTTCCCTGCGGCTGCTGGTACGGTAGCCTAAATTGTACCCCCGTCGACTGTCGTCGAGGTACCTTCACCCAGCGACCAGACTTACCTGATCCAAAGTCATCTCGCGGCCTCTTGCCACGATCCTCATGACTTACTCTTCTAAAGTCACCTTCCACTTCACGACATGCTTCGAGCAGCTCATCAAATGTTCGGGCCCTTGCATTCACAAGCCCAGTCTGAATCTCAGATCTCAGCTCGGTTTTGAACTTCAACATCTTCAATCTCTGATGAGTCATAGTCGACGGCACATACTGTCCCAAGGCATGAAACTTCTCCACATACTCCGCTATAGACATACTCCCTTGAGTCATAGCCTGAAATTCTGCCATTCGCTGCAAAACTATGCTGTCTGGCACATAATACCTCTTAAACTCTTCTCGGAACTATGCCCAAGTGATTGGTGCAGTCAACTGGACTTCCACGCTACGCCACTAGACCTCGGCGTCTCCTATCAGAAAAGGTACCATAACTTCCACCTTTAGGTCATCAGGAACCTGCAAAAGTCGATGGTGATCTGACATCTCCTTCAGCCATATCTCAGCTTCTTCTGGCTTTGATGTGCCCCTGAAGGTAGGAGCTCGGGCATTCTACATTTCCTTATAAAAGAACTTTAAACCCGGGGGTGGCAGTGGAGGCGGTACCTGTTGATTCAGCTGTTGTTGCTGTTGAGCAACGATATTTGTTAAAGTAACCAAGGCTTCAGCAATGTTGTTGCTCTGATTTTGAGCCTGACCTATTCCAGCACTTCCAGTTGGTCCATTTCTGTCTGCACTTCGCAATTTATTCAAATTCATAAAACAGTGGTATTTTGGTAATTTCCAAATTCTAGAAGTAAATCAGTAATCATTTAGCTAACGGTCCTCACACCCCTTAACCAGATCATAACTTAAGTCTAAAATCATCACTTACGTCTAAGTGATCTAGTTAATCCTATGTTTCTGAGGCGGATCTAGAGCCTGGGTTCTGATACCACCTGTAGCGCCCTGCTCCCGAACCCTAGAATCGGAAACGATGCACCCGCCGTAGTCTACTACGAGAGCTACAAGGCGTCGCTCAATTCTCTTGCACGTCAGCAGTGACGTAGAAACTTTCGCAGCGGAAACGAAATAAATATAATGAACATTCATTTTATTTTAGCATTTCAAATCCAACATCCAATAAGTACCGAGTCTAGGTTCATTATTACATCTTGACATAATGAAATAAAATGCAAATGTAAACATCTTTTGCCTCTAACTACCCCACTGTCTGAACTCAGCTCCGTCTTCTATGTATATGTAATCATACTCCTGCTCACCTGGGAAAAATAAAAGGGTGAGTGATATAGAAATATCACCCAGTAGGGTCCTACCTCTTTCGAACAATTTCATATATGGCCACAAATAGCATGTAGTACATGTATAAACATGAATAACTGTGTAGTAAATAAAAGCACAACACATTAGTTATGCGATGTCATGATGCATGCTTGTGTCACACGCAACGGTATCTCAACACTTGAATGTCTGTCTCTCTACCGTGAAATGCATGGACCTCGAGGTGATCCTACCACATTCCTTGTCAGGCCACACGCCCCGTCGGGCCACACGCCTTATAGGGCCACACGTCCCGCATGACCACACGCCTCATAGGGCCACACGTCCCATAGGACCACACACCACATAGAGCCACACGCCACATAGGGCCACACGTCCCGAGGGACAATGCACGTGCCATGAAATGCAATGTAATATGTCTCACAACACTTTTTTTTTCCTTTTTCTTATTTTCTTTACTCATTTCCACAAGTCAACAATTTTCCTCATTCCTCTTAGTTAAATTTAAATTATTACCTCTCTTTTATAGTAATACAAATTCATTTGCCTCATGGTGAGTTTGTTTAACTTAATTTTCGTTTCTCTAAATACCCTAAAATATTTTAACATTCTTGTTAATATTAACATTATTATTACATTTTTTTCCTTTTCACAATCTGATACTTTTTTTTTAAATTCTCCGTTTTTTCTTCTTTAATCTGAATTAACTTATTGTTATATATACATATATATACATATATATATATATACATACATCTTTTTAATTTAAGCACTATTTATTATTCTTTTAAAATAATACTTCCAGTAAATGTTTTTTTTCCTTTTATTCAGAACCCAAGCCAATTTAATCACTCCTCCCAGCCCTCCAGCCCCATCGCAGGCCCAGCCAAAACTGCCCTAAGCTTTTCTTTCTTTTTCCTTCTCTCCCACTTCTGCGGCCCAACCTGCTGACCTTCTTCTTTTTTTACTGTTCTCCTACCTGGCCCAAATCTTATCCAACACTTCACTCCTATTTCCAACCCAATCCACTAAACCTTCAAATTTTACATAATCTTCAAATCCAATTTGAAGTATATTGCAAATGTATTAATTAAATCCCCACTAAATAAGGTTCAGCCGAAAACATAATTTTTCTTTTATATAATTTTTATTCTTTCTTTTATACAACTTCAATGATGGCGTTATGTATATTTATCAAATTTTTGCCTATAATCGGTTCATACCAATCATATATATAACATTTACTTAAAACAAATTATATATATATATATGTATGTGTATACATATATATATATATACATATATATATATATGTGTATATATACATATATACACAGCCGAAACAAAAACAGAAAGTAAATGTTATCATATACAAATCACACATTTTTTTTATGCAACAATGAAAACAACTAAAGCATATATCACATAACATATACCAATTTGTATTGCAAACAAATGTAATGACAAAGTAATGCAAATAGCAAATAAAATAATATATGAAATTGGCTCAAAGAGAGAGAGGCCATTTACCTCTTGGTTGTAGTCTAAAGCTAATGGTAGTGATGTGGTGGTAGTGGTGGTGTGAGCTTCCTTCTTCCTCCTCCCTTCTCTTTCTCTTTTCTCTCCTTTTGGTTACTCACGGCACTTTGTGTTGTTTTTTTTCCTTGCTTTGGCCGTTTGGCCCTTTTAATTCTCCCCGATGTGGGAGTTTCAATTCTTTCAATTTCCCCCACTAAGCAATGTAACATAAAGTGGAGGTTAAGAGATATTAATGTAGTGGAGGATAATAGATATTAATGTAGGAGTTACATAATTAATATCTAATCTTTCTTTTTTTCCCGGTTGTTACAGTCAGGGTGTGTCTACTCTCTGCGACTAATACAATATTGTCAGCAAAAGCATACACCACGGAACTGCCTCCTGTATCGGCTTTGACAACTCATCAAGGATAACTGCAAAAAGAAATGGGCTCAACGCAGACCCTTGATGTAGGCATGCCTCCACCGGAAAGAAGTCCGTATTCCCCACAGGCGTACGAACGGTTGTTTTCATCCTAGCATACATATCTCTAATTATGTGTATATACTTCATAGGGATCCTTCTTGCATCCAGACTATCCCAGATCAGGCTACGTGGCACACTATCATACGCTTTTTCAAGATCGATGAAAACCATATGTAAATCACCCTTCTTCTCCCTATACTTCTCCATTAATCTTCTGAGAATGTGCATTGCTTCTGTAGTTGACCTTCCTGGCATAAAACCAAATTGGTTCACCGTAACTTGAGTTTCTCTCCTAATTCTAGTATCAATTACTCTCTTCCATAACTTCATGGTATGGCTTAGCAACTTAATCCCTCTATAGTTCCCACAACATTGTGTCTCCTTTGTTCTTATATAGGGCGGCCACGACACTCTTTATCCACTCATCTGGCATCTTTCCTGTTTCGTAATACGATTGAATAGAGTAGTTAGCCACTGAACCCCTTCCTCTCCTAAATACTTCCACGCCTCAATAGGTACGTTATCTAGGCTGACTGCTTTAGCTCTTCCCATCTTTTTCAGTGCTCTCATCACCTCTCCTTGTGTGATGTCCTGGCAGTCAGAGTTATTGTGTTGTCGTTGTTTGTTAGTGATACTTCTTCATTCTTCGTAGTCGACACTATCACCATTGAAAAGATTGTGAAAGTATGTTTGCCATTTCAACTTGATGTCTTGTGCTTTGACTAACACATGTCCATCTTCTCCTTTTATAAACTTCCCGCCTCCTAGGTCCTGCCTCTTTCGATCCCTAGCTTTGGCAATCTTGAACATATCGTGCTCTTCGTCTTTTGTTTCTACTCTTTCATACATCCTTTTATACGCTGCAGTCTTTGCCTCTGTCACTTCCTTTTTCGCCTCCTTCCTGGCGATTTTGTAATTCTCTTTCAATCTCACTTTCTCTTTCCCATTTGTGCAGCTTAACACCTCTCTAAAAATCCTTTGTTTGTCTTTTACTTTTTGTTGCACATCCTCGTTCCACCACCAGGTCTCTTTATGTCTGGACGTCCTTCCTGTTGTTACACCAAGCGTTTCTCTAGCAGTGTGAGTAATAGTGGTCGATATAGCCTCCCACATCTGATTTGTGCCATCACCCAGACAATCTAGTCTCGCGGAGATTACCTTGTCTCTGAATATATTAATTTTGTCGTCTTTCAAACTTCCTCATCGAATCCTGGGTGGGAATTTTCCAACCCCCTTACTCAGCTTTTGACTCAATGCTATAACTACACTAATAAATGGTGTTGTGTCACCGCTGTCTCCCCTGGTATAATCTTGTAGTCCCTCCACAACCATCGGTCTTCACGCCTCATCAGAAAATAGTCGATCTGCGTGTTACGTCCTCCGCTGCTAAAAGTGATCAAATGCGATTCTTTTTTCTTCAAAAACGAGTTTATAATGCCTAGGTCATGGGCCACTGCTAGGTCTAGCAGATCTCTACCCTGTTCGTTTCTATCTCCATAACCAAACCCGCCATGTGCCGACTGAAAACCATCGCTATCTTTTCTAATGTGTCCATTAAAATCACCTCCGATACAAATTCGTTCCTCCCTGGGTATTGACTTTAACACTACATCTAAGCAATCCCAAAAACCCTTTCTTCTCCTGTTCTCCTAGTCCCACTTGTAGTGCGTAGGCGGAAATTACTGCAACTACCTCCTTATTTAGTACTAACTTCAACACCATAATTCTATCATTATATCTAATTACATCAATCACGTTCGTATGTAATTCTAACTTTACTAGAAACCCTACCCCATTCTTGGTCACATCTGACCCCGAATACAACAACTTATACCCATTACACTCTTATTCTCTTTCCACCTTGTCTCTTGGAGGCATGCTACATCTATCTTACGTCTCTTAAGTGTATCTACAACCTCCAACAATGTACCACTTAAGGTTCCTACATTCCAAGAGGCTATCCTTAGACTATCTTTCTTTTCCTTCCCATTACCTACACCCCTCTTCCTTAGACATGGTCTCACGGAAAAATCATGACGTCTTCTATCAATTATTGCAACTAACACTAAAAATCCAAGGTATGCTAATGACGCCGAAAGTTTGAAACTAAATATAAACAATCAAAATTACTTCAATGAATCTCTAATGGTATAACAGCAGTAGCACTCAATCTTAAGCCCTAAGCACTTGTAAGAGAAAAATCAGGAAAATCGCAGTGAGGAAATAGTAGAGATAGCCTATCTAAGTTAATCTGACTAGATATTAGGACAGAGGGGACCAAATCGGTCTCAATCTGATTGTTCCGGACCAAAAAAAAGGGTTGCGGAGATAGTCGCCGGAGACCGTTGCGGCGAAGACCTGACAGAAACAGAGATGGCAACCAGATTTTCTCCAACAGCGCTAGTGATATAACCATCAAAAGCTCTGGGAAAGTAAATTACAACTTCAAAACAAGAGCTGTAAGGATCAATTGTTCACAGCCTAATTGTTCACAGGACTATCCAAACCCAGATGAAAACTCTAATGTCGACAAAACCCAGATTCAGAAATGAGAAAATTCCAAGAACACTTCAATGGTGGAATGACCAAATGTTTTCGAATCTTTTGATAAGTTTGTTTTTGAACGATTAATTCCACCAGTGAAGTAGCTCAACCAGATGCAAGTTAATTAATTTCTACCCCTTTTGACTATCTAAATGACTTGTACTTCTAATTTCTTTTCAGCTATTTTCTTAATTCATATTAGTTTGGACATATACCACAGAAACCTTGTGATTGATGGACATGGTTCAGCTAGTCAAGAAAGCTGCGAGAGCTTCCAAGGGAAAGGAAATCATAGTATGGCCGCTGCACGCCCCTTTGCCGCTTCACCATGGATTCTTGTTCAACTTCTTCATCCTCTTTTTTTGCTTGGTCTATTACTTCACTTTTGCTTGGGTCATAATTAACTTGTAAAAAGTCATAGAACTTCTCCTTCTTGCTTTCTGTCAAGTTTTTCCCAGTGAAATCCAACGTAATCAGTATGAGGAAAAGAGAAACAATACATTCAACTCGTTTCTTTACCAAAGCACATATTCAAATGATAAACGGCATACTAAGACACTGAAGTTTAGAGAAGTTAAACAGTTGTAAATATTATCCCATGTTGGCTACTTTAAAAATATATATATGTGTATATGATAATGGAGTAACAATATCTATTGCATTAAGGTTTTGAGTGGATAAGAGTAAACCTAAATTTCAACATAGTATCAGAGCGAATTTAAAAATGTAGACTCACAGTAATGCCTGACCCAAGGTTGGTCATTTATTTTCTCTCTCACACAAGTACAAATGTTCATGCCTGGCTTGTGGTTTGTGATTCCATTTATTGTGTCTCCTCACTCAAATACAGATGTTTATGCATGGCTTGTGTTTTGTGTTTGAGGGCGGGCTCTAAGGTGCGTGTGTATGTCAACTCACGTTAACACGTGATGGCGGATGTTGAAAATTTTGTGATTCCATTTATTGTGTCTCCTCAAATACAGATGTTTATGCATGGCTTGTGGTTTGTGTTTGAGGGCGGGCTCTAAGATGCGTGTGTATGTCAACTCACGTTACCACGTGATGGCAGATGTTGAAAATTTTGTGATTCCATTTATTGTGTCTCCTCACTCAAATACAGATGTTTATGCATGGCTTTTGGTTTGTGTTTGAGGGCGGGCTCTAAAGTGTGTGTGTATGTCAACTCACGTTACTACGTGATGGCGGATGTTGAAAATATTGTCCATATTGGCTACTTTAAGGAACATATGTAGGTTATATGAGAATGAATTAACATATGATATTGTGTTAATGTTTTGAATGAATATATATCTCACCTGTGTAAGCCTAAGTTTCATAAGTAACCGTCAAATTATCGCACCGTTTCAGTTTTGCATTCCAGTATTTCATAAGACTGTCCACTTCGCAAAATGAAACCGACCAAATGATTTTGAATTTCACAATCATTGTAGTAACTACAATATAAAAATAGAGCAAAAGGTCAAAACAAATATCGTTATTATTTTGAAATGTATTAAATATTACTTCTAAAATAATTTCGTGTTACCAGTTAAAGAAATCGAAGGGATCAAATTGAATAGAGGGCGCGGGAACTAATAATTCCAGTTTAGTAAAGCAAGAAAATGCACACACAAAAAAAATTTCTGCCTTTACCTTCTGTTGTATTGACACATGGAGCATGATTTTGAGATAAAATCTGAAACAGATAAGGTGAAGTGACAAAATCCGAAGGCCTCTGAAACATTGGAGAATAATCTTGAGTGAGGGCACCAAAACCACATTTCATCAAACTTGTTGTCAACCTATCATGAATCAAATCATTTGATAACAGTTCTTGCAGTGGTTCATGATTCACCCGCTGCTCATGATTTCTTGATCTTTGATCAAGAAGGGCTGTTTTGGCATATATTTTGGATTTCTCCCTGAATTTTCTGGCCATAATAACATGCCAATGGTTCTTGACTGCATTGTCCGTCCGCCCTGGGAAAAGCCGAGCAATTATAGCCCATCTGTTGCCATGAATCCGGTGAGAGGCCAGCAGCCTTTCTTCTTCCTCTTCTGTAAAAGGGCTACGATTGATCCTTGGATCCAACTGATTGAACCATCTCAACCGACAGCTCTTTCCTAATCAATACACCAACCTCAGAATTTAGTATTTGCGACTAGATATTTATCGACCATTATAAAATTTGAGTAAGTTAATAAGCAATTTAATTTCAAAACTCAAACTCAAGGAATTTCATAATATGTTGTTTAACTAAAGATGCTTTATTAGAATCCGCAGCTTTTTTCCTTCTGCATACACCGACCAATTATAGAGTATAAAAGATCTATGTCCGAATAAATTTTATTCATTATTTTCATTAAGAAAAATATTGTATCAGTAGCTAAATACTATAATATATATTTATCGATTCTTATATAAGTTTTGTCCTTATTAGAAAGAAAACTGGTGTTTTTATATTCTTTTTTTTCCAGCTGATATTCATCAAAGAAACCCTAACTATTTTGTTTATGGTAATACCAAAGAATACGGAACTCTATTCTCCCTTTTTTATTTAAAAATTCAGTGTAATATATTAAGGGTGAGACGGATCCTATTGTTTTCCTTCTGGTTTGCTTTTTCATGTATTACCGATTACTTGGTTGATGGTTTGAGGATGCTTGAGAATTAAGTTAGTGTGTGTGTGTATATGTATATTTATGTACCTGATCTTCCTTGTAGCTTTTCTGCTATAGCTTTCCAATTATGAGGTCCATATTTTTCCACCAGTTCTCTCAGCTTCTCGTCTTCAGCAGGCCTCCAATGCCCTCTGCTGCACATCTTCTTGTTTCTTCTTCTCCTATAATCACTTATCTACTAACAATGAATTCAAACTTATTCTGATACCCCAAAAAAAATGCTTGATCAAGATCCTTCTGTTCTGTTTCTCCTCTTCTTGTTTCAATAAATAAATAAAAATTCAAAAATTGTACCTGAAGCTTCTATATAGGAAAGGAGGAAAACTGGCAACTCATATGCAAAGTTTAAAGTCTAAGCAAGGTCATTTGTAGATATGGTGTCACAAGTAGAAATAGTGATTCAAGTTTTTCAGAATAAAGAAGAAGAGTGAGGAAGGAGGAGAGAAAGCAGAGGTCAAAGGAATATATAATCTACAATGGAGTTGAGAGGTCAGGAGAAAAGAAGATGAAATGGGATTTCTGTTAGGAGGTGGGAGAGTTTGGACGGACCTTTACCAGCGACTGATGCCGACATCTTGGCTAACCCCACATGCTCAAACTAATACTCCTACATAACTACCAAATGATTAATCTTAGCGTGTATAAATATATATACATACATATAAATATATATGTGTATATCTCCTTGTTAGATATGCTTTACATACCTCTCATTTTTTTTCCTCACTTGATTACTTATGTAGTCGAATATGATATGCTTATAAGAAAGACCAGTTGCCTAAGGAAAAAAGAGAAAAAGAATGGCTTGTTAAGATCTTCTATGTTTTTTAATGTGATTATTCTTATGCACATACTGTTCATGGTCGCAAGCCTCTATGGGATACTCTATCTTCCCTCTATCACAAACTTACAGACCCATGGGTAATAGGTGGAGATTTTAACACTTTGTTACAGTTGGAGGAACATTGTGGTCACACTTCTCCCACTCTTCGCTCCTTATTTGATTTCAACGGCTGTGTTAATAACTGCCATTTGCAGAAAATTCCCACAGTGGACTCTATATTTACCTGGGCAAGAGGGAGTGGTATTAATCACGTATAGCGCCGTCTTGATCGCATGCTTAATAATACTGCATTTGTCGATATTTTTGTTGACATAATGGTACGTACGTCATTTGCCGCGTGTTTCTTCGGATCATTCACCGCTCTTGTTATGCGGTGATTTGCAGATAGACAAACCTCCTGCACCATTTCGATTTTTAAATGCTTGGACTAGCCATTCGGATTTTATTGCTTTTGTTGTGTCCGTTTGGAAGCAATATCCAACCATTGGTGGAATGCATGGATTATATAATAAACTTCATCTTCTCAAATAAGATCTCCAACGTTGGAATAAAGATGTTTTTGGTAATATTTTTAGCCGTTGTGCGGAGGCTGAAAAGGATTTTTTGCGACAGGAGGCTGCATTTGAGTCTTCTCCTACGGCTGCAAATAGGACTGCCTTGAGCTTAGCGCAAGCTAACTTCGATCCAATTCTGAGCAAGTCGCATTTCGGGCACAGAAATCTCAAATCCGTTGGGCCATGGAGAGAGAGGCCAATATTGCTTACTATCATGCTCTAGTTAAGGATCGTTATCGTCGCTAGTGCATAAGACAAATCTCGGATGATAACGGTATAACATATACGGCTTACACTGATTTGGGCCGTGTGGTGGTGGAGTTTTACAAAAGTTGTTTACCATTGAGGATGTTCAGGATGTGGATGATTTTTTGCAGCACATTCCTTATTTTGTTTCACCAGCTGATAATGACAGTTTATTAGCCATTCCACATTTGGATGAGGTTAAACACGCCGTATGGAGCTTCAATCCCAAAAGTGCTGCTGGACCAGATGGATATAATGGCTATTTCTTTCGCACATGCTGGGATGTCTTGAAGACGAATGTTTTATGTGCGGTGCAAGAGTTTTTCTTGGGTGTCCTAGCACTACAATCTATGCTTTCATTGATTATCACTCTTTTGCCTAAGATTTCATAGCCTCAGACCTTTGCTGATTTCAGACCAACATGTCTCTCGTCGGTAAGGTTATTACACGATTGATTGCTACACGTCTCTCAAATATCTTATCAAATATAATTTCTGCTGAGCAAATTGGTTTTCTTAAGGGCCATGAAATAAGTGAGCATGTCCTTATGGCAAACAAAATGACACATTACATAAACAAAGACACTCGGGGTGTGCATGTGATAGTAAAACTTGACATGGTTAAGGCATTTGACAGGATAAATTGGTTTTATATGACTCGCTTGTTACATAAGTTTGGCTTTTCAGCTTTTTCATTCGTATCATTCTGAACACAATGACATATTCAAAACTCTCAGTCTCCCTTAAAGGCAGGATCTTTGGTTTCTTCTCCCCTTCCAGAGGTGTGAAACAGGGAGATCCATTATCTCCCATATTATTCATTTTATGCTCAGAAAATTTTACCCGGGGTATTAAACATCTCTTCCACGCTGGCACACTCTGTGGCTTTAATATGGGACACATACATAGGGTTTTGCATTTGGCGTACGCCGACGACTTACTTACTTTTCTTAATGGATCTTCACGTAATCTTCAAATATTTCAAGAGTTCCTACGCTCTTACCAACATAGGTCAGGACAATTGGTGAATTATAATAAAAGCCAATTTGTAGCTAGCTCTTATGTGTCCTGCCATTGTCGATTGGCTATAGCCCAAATCTTGGAAATGCACTCCAAGCACTTCACATCTCTGCCAATCAAGCATCTTGGTTCTTATCTGTGTCGGGGAGTTAATCAAGCACAATATTGTCAGTATTTACTACATCATTTTGATGCAAAATTGGTAGGCTGGGCAACTCATATACTTTCTCCAGGTGGTCGGTTGGTCCTCCTACAATCAATTTTGTTTTCCCTGCCATTACACATTATAGCTGCAGCAAGGCTTCCTAAGAGTGTCATTGATGCCATTCATCGAAAGCTGGCTTCTTTCTTTTGGAGAGAACATTATCATTGTATATCTTGGGTGCGTTTGTGACCTCCAGTGTAGGAAGGCGGACTGGGCATTTGACATTTAAGGTTGCTGCAACGATCGTATGATTGCAAATTATGGTGGAATTTCTACCACGGCAATTCCATTTGGGCTATCTATATGCGGGCTAGATATGGTTCTAGAAGTAGTTTTCCACCTTGTCTTTATGATTCTCTTGGCTGGAAGCGAATATGCTCTATTCACTCTTTTTGTTTGGCCTAAACATCTATTACTGAACACCTCACATGGCGCACTTCTCCATCGGGATTATTTACTTTGTGGCAGGCCTATGAGGATGTACGACACCATTGGATGACATTATTCTCGTATAGATACATTTGGTGGAAATCCTTACCCAAATCTGCTAGCATCTTTATGTGGCGCTTCTTACATGGAGCTCTTCCACTTGAAGATCACTTGTCTGTTTTTTTTTTTCAGAGTTGTCCATCTATTTGTCCTTTTTGTCGGAGTTTTCCCATCACCGTGTCACATGTCTTTCTCGAGTGTATTCATATCAAGACCATTTGGATTAGACTAGCCTTGCTTTTACAGGACCTGTTGCCAGCAGCTTCCACTATTCGGCCTTATTTACTAAATGATGGTTGTCTTCGTCCTTGCATTCGCTTTCTGGATAATACTGCATTGTAGCGCCCACATGCTTGTGTTGGTCAATATGGAAGGTCTACACAAATGTCATTTTTGGTCAGGCTAATCTCTCCTTTCGTAACATATATGCATTGACTCGACAATTATGTTATACTTGGGCATCCTCATTATGTGGAACGAAGCATGCAGAGAATCTTTCGCATCTAATTGAGTCTGGTTTCTCACTTATACTGAAGGTGTCTAGAGTCATGTTATAAAGTGGATGCTTCCTTCGTCTGGCAAACTCAAGCTTAATGTGGATGCATCGGCTAGTAGGCGATCGGCATCGGGATGAGCCATTGTATGCAATTCTCAAGGACGTATGCTTGGAGCTCTTTCCTTTGCGCTGCCTTGTTTGTCACCACTACTCGCTAAGCTACAAGTGGTCTTGTACAATCTCATTTTCTTTGGTACTAATCATCACAATATGCTGGTTGAAACCGATTGTCTTTCCATTACCCAGCCCACACAGGAAATCATGGTATCTCATTCGGAAGACTTCCAACGCATTTCATGTGTCTTACAGACAGTTCCTTGCACCATATTCATGGAGAAGCCAATATGGCAGCTCATCATTTAACATAGCAAAGCAGTATGTTCCCAATCACACAACATTATATCACACCCACTTCTCTGCATCCTGCAACTCGTGGCTTCTATTTAACTGATCAGATGACATCAGCTTTGCGCTTCTCATAATATGCGGGTTTCATACATTTTGTCTTTCTTGCTCTATATCCCTGGACGTTGTCTATATCCTATGGATATAGGCAATAGCGGTATGATGCTGTTAATATTTTTCATCACTTGTGATTATCATACATATGCGGCTTTCTTATGTTTATTCATTATTGGTTCATACTTTGTTTGCCAAGGTCACACGGATGCACAACTACTACATGCAGATTATGCAAACTATTCCTGCACTTTTCTTATCGTCGCCTGTATTCAATTTTTGAACGCAAACGTCTCCGGTATAATTTTGATTTTTGTGTTTCATCTTGCCTATTATTCTCTTTAGGAGATTCTTATGCAGTCTTCCTGCTTTACATTTCCTACTCATCAATCCGAGTGCATATATGGAATGACCTGTCACAGCTCACACAGGTGGTCCAACATCATGGAGGCACTGACATGTACAGATATTAGAATACATTCTTACCTTTCTATATTTCATGTTGCACATGTTATTTATACTTGTATGCTTTACTTTTCGTTGATTTGGGAGAGTCTTCCATAGATTGAGGCCTCTTATATAACCATGGTATTCCTCCGCCATAAGTGAGGGCTAAATATTAATAAAATACCTGACGGTACCGTCCGTTTTTCATAAAAGAAAAACAAAACATATGCATGTACACAGGCATAAGTACGTATATATGCCTATATATATGTGTGTATGTACATATGTGTATGTATACACATGTATATTCACACACGTATCTATATATGTATGTATATTTGTGTGGGTGTCTATAAATACACACCCCTATATATATGTGTATGTATGTATATGTATATGTATATATATGTTCGTATATGTCTATATAGAGGAAGCAGAAAAGTTACCTCCGACCATTATCGCTTAGTCGTCGCCTTCGAATCGGAAGCCTGCTGCAGAGAAGAATTCCCGTGGGAAATGGAGTCTTCCAGCCTATGCTTATCTGAATGTTGTATAGCTATGATTGATGGAATATCACAGGCCCTCTATTTATAGGCTAGACCAGGGACCCCTTTCCTTATTTGACTGTCAATTAATTTCTTCCATCAAGGAAACTTAATAATTGCCAATCAATCAAAATCAAATCTGACAATTAAAACAGTCAATAATTGCAACGTATCTAGCCAATATAACGTACAGGTACATTATACATGTGATCCACATTAGTGATTTACAAATAAATCACGAGATTCTTGCAATCAATTATATTAATTATAATTGATTCTTACATTCTCCCACTTGGATCACATGTCGAATGCTAGATAGCACAGCATAAGTGACAAAACAATATGGCCATAATTTATTGTCACTTGGATCTATTGACTACCAAACTTAGATTGAGAATACAACACACGAATCAAGACGGTCATGCTTTGATGTCAAGCACTTCCTTCCCAGAATTACAATGCATCATACACTCAATCGAACAAAATGAATGATTTACTATAAATCATCTCAAAATGGGTCCACGTCCATGGATCAAATAGATCCTACAACTTTAAATGCGCATAATCGTAGTCACAAATGTCTAGACAAAATAAGATCAAAGTACAACAAATCAAGGAGAATTAAGAAGTCCCATATTAGCAGCATTGATCCCTGAAAACTTTAACCGGTAATCCTTTAGTCATAGGATTAGCAACCATTGACTCCGTACTAATGTGTTCAATCTTTATTTCTCCTTGTTTAACATGATCTTTGACCTTCAAATACTTTATGTCGATATGTTTACTGTGACTCCCACTTTTGTTATTTTTCGCAAAGAACACAGCAACTAAATTGTCGCAGAAAATCATTGTGGGTCTATCAACAATATCGACAACTTTAAGACCACTGATGAAATTTCTCATCCATAAGGCCTGTGAAGTAGCTTCATAGCATGCAATGGTCTCGGCCTCCATTGACAATAGTTGACACACAATTCTGCATAGCAAATTTCTCAAGTGCCTTGATGATGTAGGCATTCTGAGAAAGACCAAGTATTTTACTTGTTCTATCTCTGTGAATCTCTATGCCAAGGACATAAGAAGCTTCACCCATATCCTTCATATCAAAGTTCAAAGCGAGAAATCGCTTAGTCTCATGCAATAACCCAAGATCACTGCTTGCCAGTAGAATATCATCCATATATAGGACTAAGAAAATGTATTTGCTCTCACTCGTCTTGAGGTATATACATTGATCAACAATGTTCTCTACGAAACCAAATAAAGAGATTACCTCATGAAACCTGATGTTCCATTGACATGAAGCCTGTTTAAGCCCATATATGGATTTATTCAATTTGCAAACTAGTTGATCATTATCAGAATTGACAAAGCCTTCAGATTGACGCATGTATACCTCTTCATCAAGAACCCCATTCAAAAACGCAGTTTTCACATCCATTTGATGTAGCTCAAGATCAAAATGAGCTACTAATGCCATGATTATCCGAAATGAATCCTTCTTTGAGACTGGAGAGAAGGTTTCATGGTAATCAATGCCTTCTTTCTGAGTGAAACCTTTGGCTACAAGTCTGGCTTTATATCGTTCAATGTTATCAAACGAGTCTCTTTTGGTCTTAAAGACCCATTTGCATCCCACCACTGAGTCTCTGTTTGGTAACGGAACAAGTTCCCAGACATTGTTTTTAGCCATTGATTCTATCTCCTCTTTCATGGCATCGTACCATAATGACGATTTGTCACAACTCATGGCTTGTGAAAACGAGATAGGGTCATGATTTAGTCCAATGTCATATTCGGACTCTTGAAGGTATACAACATAATCGCTAGAAATTGCTGGCCTTTTAGTTCTTGAGGATCTTCGTACTCCCACTGGTTCAGTAGATGTGGGATTAGTGGGTTCAGTTTGCTCTTGATGTGATTCTTCAATTTGAGGTTGTACAATTGGCGGCTCTTTATTGTGTTGAATAGCAACCGAATTGTCCACATATAGGGGTACAACTTGTGTATCCCTTACTTCCTCAAAATTGAATTCTCGGTTCGAATCACTCCCACTAACTTCATGATCCTCTAGAAACTTAGCATTTCTAGCTTCGACCACTTTTGGAGTATGTGAAGGACAGTAAAATCTATATCCTTTGGAGTTAACTGCATATCCAATAAAGTAACCACTTTTCGTTCGTTCGTCCAGTTTCTTTATGCTTGGGTTGTATACCCTAACTTCAACTGGACAACCCCATATGTGTAAATGTTTTAAACTTGGTTTCCAACCATTCTACAACTCGAAAGGTGTTTTAGGAACAACCTTAGATGGAACCCCATTTAAAACATACACATCGGTTTTTAGAGCTTCACTCCAAAAGGATATAGGCAAACTCGTTGTGCTAATCATGCTCCTGACCATGTCCATAAGAGTCCGATTCCTTCTTTCAGCAACACCATTTTGTTGTGGTGTGCCAGACATGGTGTATTGAGCAACAATACCCTCCTTTTGAAGAAATTCGTCAAATGGACCAATCATTTGTCATTTTTCTGTGTAACGTCCATAATATTCACCACCTCTATCGGATCGGACAATTTTAGTTGTCTTTTCCTTTTGTTTCTCTATTTCTAATTTGAAGATTTTGAACGCATCAAGTGCTTCAGATTTTTCAAATAGAAGATACAGATACATAAACCTTGAATAGTCGTCGATAAATAAAATAAAGTATTTCTGACCATTCAAGCAAGGTGTATGAAAAGGTCCACAGATATCCGTGTGTATGATTTCAAGAGGTTGAGAACTTCTTTTGGCACCCTTAATGGTCTTGTTGGTTTGCTTGCCCTTTATGCATCCCACACAAGTTCCTAAATTAGTGAAATCTAGAGTTTGCAAAACTCCTTCATTCACCAATCTTCTCATTCTTTCGATTGAGATATGTCCCAATCTTTTATGCCAAAGACTTGATGAGTTCTCATTGATAATACAATGCTTTGTACCAGTTTCTGTTAAAAGAGTATCCTCGTAAATGGGATCTAACTCAAGTTGAAACCAGTTTTTTCAAAATGAGCATATAAAATTCCACTCCTTCAACAGTAGAACGCATCTGGTTTCCAGAATAGATGCATTGCTCACTTTCATTTGGCTTCCTCGGGTTTAGAAAGCCTTGTATGGTTTTCGCAATGTGAATTGTAGAACCACAATCAATCCACCATGTATTATCAGAAACCTCAGTAAAATTAGATTCATGACAAACAAAGGAAAAATTACCTTTTTTCTCCAGCCATCCCTTATATTTTAGGCAATCTTTCTTCCAGTGTCCCTTTTTCTTGCAAAACCGACATGTGTCTTTATTGCCGGTTTTCTTCATTGGAACACCTTTGCCCTTCTTTGCATTTCTCTTAAAATGAGTCGCAAGATGCACAGACTCAATGGACTCATTCTTCAACCTCTGCTCCTCTTGAACACACATGGTCAGAAGTTCATTAATTGACCAGTTTTCTTTATGTGTGTTGTAAGAGATCTTAAATGGAGTGAACTCCGAAGGGAAAGAGTTGAGTATGAAATGCACCAGGAATGGCTCTGAGATTTTAAACCTTTAGGGAGCTTAATTTAGCAACAATGTCCCTCATCTCCATGATGTGCTCGTGCACACCATGGCTTCTGTCATGGGTCATGTTTGAAAGCTTCTTCATAAGGGTGCTGGCAACCGCCTTGTCAGAGCTTACGAATTGTTCATCAATGGCTTTCATGTAAGCTTTGACATTATCAAGATTAGGGATAGAACCCCTAATGCTTGGATTTATACGAGACTTGATGAGCATCATGCTGAGGCGATTAGATCGCTCTCAGCGTTCGTAACTAGACCTCTCGGATGGCGTACTTGATTCTGTAGGATTTGGTGGTTTTTCCTCACGGATTGCCAGGTCTAAGTCCATGCACCCAACGTCAAAAGGATATTATCCTTCCATTCAGTAAAATTGTCACCAGTCAGTATTGGAGTACTAGCAGAATGAAATAAAGCAGTAGTGGGAATAACTGCATAACCACATATCATGCTATAAACATGTATAACCAGAATGAATTAATCAAGTTAATTCAAATAATATATTCTAAACCTTCCTGTGGGCATACTTAAACGATATGAAAATTAAACCAAAATATTTCCGTACCTGTGGGCATTGGAAATGTTTATGTTTAATTTTCTTGATCAATAAAATAACCAATTCCCTGTGGGGCAAATTGATTACCTTATTAATCAAAACCATAGGTATGATGACATTTTATTTTCTTTATACCATATAATCTTAAGATGATGTGGCTAATCTTAAAATTAAGAAAATAATCCTCTATATGTCATCAACATGTTTATATAGTTATTCTTTAAAACGATATGAAAATTAAACAACCAAAATATTTCCGTACCTGTGGGCATAGGAAATGTTTATGTTTAATTTTCTTGATCAATAAAATAACCACTTCCCTGTGGGGCAGAGTGACTATTTTATTAATCAAAATCATAGGTATGATGACATTTTATTTTCTTTATACCGTACAATTTTAAGATGCTGTGCCTAATCTTAAAATTAAGAAAATAATTTTTTATATGTCATCAACTTTAAAATGCTTTATATGACATCAACAAAAGATGAAATCATAATGAAAATGTGAAATGAACCGATTCGGCAATACCCCAGGAAAGATCATGAATCAATTTCCTAGACAGGTATTACCATTCCACGTAAAGTCCCAGGCCGTGCGGTGGGGTCACAGACGGTCCCACTTAAGTACTGACTTTCTAGACAGAAATTACGTGTACGGTGTATTTATCACACTTTCAATAGTTCACCTTTTGCATTTGCGACAAATTTTCTCAGATGGATACACTTCCAAAAAAATTGTCCAAATGTCATCGCTAGTTACCTCACTGAACAAGCGAAACCTTTTTTTTTATAATTCCAAGTCATGTACTTGGCATTTTTCATATATCAGTGGTAAACAATTGCTTCATAGAAAATATAAACGGTTATAACTAGCCAAGCTACTTAGTGCCTAACATAATGGATAAAGTCAAATATCAGAACAAATAAGGATGCAATTATTATGTCTTAACATACGCGTTTTTCCTGCCGCGTATTTACAATTCATTTAGGAAATAGGATCTTCCATCAAAACATTAAAACAGAACATGCCAACCTCCAAATTATTATTTGAAACCTTTGTTTCTTTATGAGCGTCACTATCGAAGTAAACACCTCGCAGGCAAAGTTATAAATTGCATAAACCACTACTGTGAATGATATACTTTAATATGCAATTCTTTTTACCCATCATCAACACATGTCCTTTAGCCTTAAATGTGTCCAGAGAGAAGGGAACCAAGATTATAACACAACAAATTAAAAGGCAAGCAGCCAATGATCTTATGTTTCGCAGGTTTCTATGCACATTATGTAGCATAGACATTGACAACAATATCCCTCACGGAAAACACAAAACAGTTGAATTATGGTCAAATGGATTCAAACAAGAAGCTGAACATATTCAAAGTTCCCTAAAATTTGAAAGGACCATCACAGTTTTCATCCGATCACTATATTGAAAAAAAATAAATTTGACGCCTTTATCCCTTCGAATCGGAAGCCTGCTGCAGAGAAGAATTCCCGTGGGAAATGGAATCTTCCAGCCTATGCCTATCTGAATGCTGTATAGCTATGATTGATGGAATATCACAGGCCCTCTATTTATAGGCTAGACCAGGGACCCCTTTCCTTATTTGACTGTCAATTAATTCATTCCATCAAGGAAACTTAATAATTACCAATCAATCAAAATCAAATCTGACAATTAATGCAGTCAATAATTGCAACGTATACGTTATACATGTGATCCACATTAGTGATTTACAAATAAATCACGAGATTCTTGCAATCAATTATATTAATTATAATTGATTCTTACATGTATATGTATATGTATATATATGTTTGTATATGTCTATATATGTGAAAAAATATATATATACATATGTGTGTACGTGTATACGTGCTTGTTTTCTTTTTTATTCAACTTATAGGGGAAAGTGGAAGGTTTGCTTGGTGCGAAGAATTTAGTTCTGCTTGCAACATCTTTCCTGAAATTCTAACCTACAACGCCTACTTATAAGCCACCTAAGATATCTCTTTTGTATCCCACTTACGTGCGACCTACAAAGAGAATAGAGTAATGCTTTACAAGTGTCGTTTTATATCTTTATTTTATTGCATCTTACAGGACTATTCAAGAATCCTACCTAATAAAACTGTCTGATTAACTGAAAAACCGTAAAATTATCAGCAAAACAATAGAGTATTTTTTTCTTCTGTCTCAGTATTTGACCTTGAAATTGACGTAGTAACAGTGTTTGGTATTCTTGTTAGACTTTTGAAACAGAACGCTTGAAGATTTAGGTCCTAATCACTTTTCCAAACCTAACTAACAAACTTTCTATTGTAATCTCAGAATTGCATGCGGAGAATCGAATTAACTTTCGCAAGAAAATATTGAAGTCCTTTTAGGTTTGGCATCAGGTTGCTCAAAAGTTACATTTGAAGCTTTTTAGGCGCTTATTATTTTACTCTTCCCAAATGTGGAACCAAGATTAGGATTTTGAAAACATAATTGTCGGAGCACTTCTACCTTTTTCCTTTAGAGAGAATTATTTTTCGTTTCTTATTTACAAAAATAAGCATTGAATAAATTTTTGGTCAACCGCATTACCGAAACATATGACGCCTTAGTAATGGTAAGACACTGCAGGAAATTTAGAGTAGGCCAATATATTACCTAAAGGAAGTTTTTCTTTCAAGTACCCTTTTTAATCATCAAGGCTGAGAAGAACTTTTTATTAAACAAATTCAAGGATCTCTAGTGAGCAAGAAGTTTTTGGAATACTCGGGTATTAGATAGTTTTTGAAATTTTTGGTAGTGTACTATGTGCATGAGACCTATATTTATCTATAATTTTAAAGTAATTAGATGGTGATGTTGTCGGAATATGAAATGTTTTGATGATGTTAAAAGATGTTTTGAATGAGCTAAAGTAGAAATTCACACTTGGAGTTTGAAGCAAAATGATAAAAACACATTGTGTGACGTCAATCTTTCACATGGATTGATTGATGTATACATCAGTCCCTCAAGAAGGGACATGGATCGATCCATGTGGAAATTGTGCAAGTTTGAAACTTTCTGTCCCACATCGATCGCTCAGCCAGGAGGACATCGATTGATCGACGTCATGTGAGTCTCTCAGGAAGAGAGTCGATCGATCGACGAAAGACAGTGTCAAAACAAGAATATTTTTGGAAGACATCGATCCCTGAGGCTAGAGACATCGATCGATCGATGTACATCAGTCTCTCAAAGAAGAGACATCGATCGATCGATGTGCTACAGTTTCAAAAACTGCAGACTTTCTGGAGGTTGTCGATCTCTCAGCACAGGACATGGATCGATCGACGTCCCCAGAATTCAAAATTTTTTGAACGTTGGAACAAAATCCAAGAGAAATTTATGATGTTTTCTCTCTCCAATGTTGCTCAAAATTCTTGTAGACTTTACTCCAACATATGACATGCTTCCTTGACTATTCTATTCATGTCTAAGATTCTCTAGGGTGACTATTGAAGATCTAATCACTCCATAGGGTGACTAAAGCCTATTTTAAATTTTTCAAGACTTGGAGATTGACTTGAAGACATGGTGAAGGCTCCAAAACGCGGAGAACATCTTCTATAAATGGAAGAAGCTTGGATGAGGCAAAAACACACTTTAACCATTATCAAGCTTCATTATTCATTGTTGTATAGTTCTCTCATATGTGTAAAAATGCTTAAAGCTTGTTAAGCCTTTCTTTGTTCTTCATTTTTGTATATTCAGAGATAGAGAGTCTAACACAAGAGGAACCATAAATATTTGATCTCTTGTGTTTAGACTAGTAAGAAAGTGTGAACCCCACTATTTTCTTCAACCGACTGTGAAAAAGTTCTTGAGAGAACTTTGTTGAAATTGCAAGGTATCAAGAAGTTGTTCTTGCTTAGAGCTGTAGTTGTTGTTGTTGCAGAAGTATATTTTGTACAAGAAGTTATTATTGTGGTTGCATATACTAAGGTGTCAGTGTAAATGTTGTTGCGGTTGTTCTTATTATATTTAATAATAAGGGTAGTTGTTGAAAATCCACTTTGGCAACAAAGTGGTAGTGGAGTAGAATCATTTACGATTTGAACCACTCTATATCTGGTGTACTCATTTATTGTTTCTCATCTCCCATTCTTGCTTTGATTTTCAATTCCATTTGAGTTGAGCCACAAAAGAAAATTCCACAAAATTGCACAACACTCTATTCACCCCCCTCTAGAGTGTGTTACGGTCTAACAATTGGTATCAGAGCCTAACCTTGATTGCTTGGTCTATCTTTGCAAGTAGAAAGGTTAAAGATCATGGCAATGACAACCTCTTCATCTCACACCTCAACTTCCAAGCCTACTGCACTATTTTCAGGATCAAAGAAAGCACTTATGTTTGATGCCCAAAACTATTCTTTGTGGAAATTTCGAATGATCAATCATTTGAAAGGCTATGGATTGGATATATGGAGAGCCGTTGTCAAAGAAATCAAAGTTCCTATGATTACCAACTCAAAAGGAGAATCAATGTTCAAAGATGAGGATGACTACACCGACCAAGAGAAGATAAACTTCGCCATCAATGACAAAGCATTTGATATTCTCTTATGTGCTCTTACCACCACCAAGCTTATAAGACTTCAAGGTCTTGAAGCAGCTCATGAAGCATGGAAAAGGCTTGAAATGATACACGAAGGGACTGAGCAAGTAAGAATGACCAAAAGACTTAATCTCATGAAGGAATATGAAATGTTCGGGATGAAGAGCGGTGAAAAGATTAAGTAGACAATTGACTGATTCACACGAATAGTGAATAAAATCTCCATGGTGGACAAGAAAATCTCAAATGAAGACCTTGTCTCAAACCTCCTCAACTCTTTGCCAAGGGAATGGACACCTAAAGTCATCGCTATCACCGAATCAAAGAACCTTGAGGTAAATTCTAGTCCTTCTAATTAACAAGATGAAATAGGAGATTTGCAAGATGATTTTGAAAACTGAATTTAAAGTATAAACATTTGAAGAAAGAGTTCAAGAAGTGCATTTTAGAAAATAAGAGCTTGCATGATAAGAACATTTTGATGTTTCAAGCTCATGACATCATACTAACTATGCATAAAACCGTAGCTCTTGAAAATGAGGAAATTAGGAAAGAATTTGAGAAACTAAGGTTAAACTTACAAAGACTAACCAATGGTAAAAATAATCTAGATAAATTACTTGGAAGCGGTTTAGGATTTAATTCATCAAATTCTTCCATTAAGCCTAAGTCATTAAAGAAAAAGGCAAACAAGAGAAAAACATAACATGACTCATCATCTTATAAACCAAGTCATGTACCCACTTATTTTCATTGTAACAAAGTAGGACATGTGAAAAGTGCATGTAATGCTAGACTTGGTAGTATGTATGTTTGAAAGTCTAAAGGTCGACAAGCTAACCTTAAAGGACCCAACCATCAAAGGGTACCAATTGCATAAATCTCTTGGTTTTGTAGGCTCTCAAGGTAAATGGAGTAGCCAAAGAAGAAGGAACCAAATGTCTTATGGACAGCGGATGTTCAACGCATATGACCGGAGACAAAACGTTGTTCACCAAGCTCAAGCTCCAAGATGGTGGAACGATGCATTTTGGCAATGGGAGAGCCAAAATCCTTGGACATGGAGAAATTGGTAACTCTTCTTTCACTATTAACAATGTATTATATGTAGAAGGACTTAAATATAATTTGATAAGTGTTAGCCAACTATGTGATGCTAATTTTCAAGTCGAATTTGTGAAAAGAAAATGCATTGAGAAAAAGAAAGATAAGATTGTTTTTGAAGCTATAAGGAAAAATGATGTTTACAATTTTAGCACACGTGATTTGATATCACAAAATGTTTCTTGTCTATTGCCAAAAATGATTTAACTCAACTATGGCATAGACGACTTGGACATATTAGTTTTAAAAATTTCAAAGAGATTTGCAAAAATAAAAAGGTCCAAGGTCTTCCAAAATTGAATTTCGAAAACCATGGCTTATGTGACACTTGTCAAAAGGCAAAACTTGTTTAAAAAAGCTTCAAGCCCAAAAGTAAAATCTCCACCACAAAACCTCTACAATTGCTTCATATGGATTTGTATGGGGATATTGGTACGGCAAGTCTAGGTGGAAAACATTACACCTTTGTGGTGGTAGACGACTTCTCTAGGTACACTGGGTAATGTTTTTAGCAAAAAAGAATGATGGATGCCAAGAGTTTATAAAACTTTTTAGGAGATTAGAAAATCAAAAAGAAAGCACAATTAAAGAAATTAGAAGTGATAGAGTTGGTGAGTTTGATGGTGAGTTTCAAGAATTTTGTGTATCTAAATGGTATGGACACAAATTCTCGGCTCTAAGAACTCCTCAACAAAATGGTGTTGCGGAAAGGAAAAATAGAAAACTTCAAGAAATGAGTAGATCCATACTAAATGAATTTGGGCTATCCAAGTATTTTTGGGCCAAAGCGGTAAACACCGCTTGTCATGTGATCAATAGAGTTTATTTGAGACCTTCTCTTAAAAAGACTCCTTATGAGCTTTGGAAAGGTAGAGTACCAAATATTTGTAGAGAAAAAGGGGTTTGAGTGATTTCAAAATGCATGATTTAAATAACGTGTTACAAAAAAATACATGACATATTTTATGACATGACACGTTGTTGCATAAAACTTGCCTTATATATTTCATATATAATGTTGTCATACTAACGAGCCATGAATCTTTAAAGCTTACATCAAATGGCAATCATTTGTTGTGTTTGAACTATTTTCAGGTGCCATCATTAATGAACTAAACTAGTTCATTAAGTGAAGTACTTAGTTAATTAAACTAAGTAGTTCATTAAAGGAAGCTATATTTGGAAAAGGCACAAAGGCAACAAGTTGAAGAAAGGAAAGTTTCTACACCCCCTTTACACGCCATTTTCAACAAATATATATATATTTTCAGATTTTTTGAAAAAGGCACATACACATATATTCCAATGTAGTACCGACACGTTATATATTTTACATACGTACGTTAACGTCACACCACTATACTTAACTCATATTTATGAGTATATTCAGGTCTTATATCATATGATATAATTCATGGTGATGACAAATTTATTACCACACATTTAAAAGGTTCTAAACCGAAAATTGTCGTATCGGGCGAATATCGAAACTTCGCCAACGTGTCACGTACTTGCGATAAATAGATGGCCAGCCCCTACACTTCAAAAATGGCCACAAATTTCGTGGCTTACATGGTATGTACAGCCATAAAATCATTCCATGTTGGCACACACAAATCACCCTCAATTAAGGCCAAATTGTGGAGATTCCAATTTCAATTTTGTCACATGGTTAGGCGCCACTTTAATCAGCCTTATGAGATGAATATTAAAGTTTAATTTATGTATATTATGTGTAACATAATATATATAATATGTGCAAAAAGTTAGAATTCAATTAGAGAAAATCGGATAATCGATAAACGTCGAAAATTCTGTTTTCTACGTACACGACACATGGAACATTTTTGGCATGGCATATAACATGTATCTAGACACTTTTTTACATATTTCATACATCTCAAAGTGTTCTAGAAAATTCAATTAAGGGCTGATTGGAATATACCATGTGTATATAACTAAATGTGCACTATTTTACAAAGTTTGCAAAAATAAAATTCAGCACATGTATGATCATGTCACACGCCTATACCAGCCATGTTGGAGCATATGTGGAGCTTTGTTGGCATCTTGATTGGCCAAGAATTAAGCATGCAATGTTGGTGACTTAAAGAAAGGAACTACAAAAGGTAACATTTCAAACTTATGTCATATTTGTAACACATGCTGAAAATTTCAGCATGTGTGTAAAGAGCTGGCCGATTTTCTATCTTAATGAGACATATTTTATCATCTTGAATTAGGTGGATTAATTGGGAGATAGTATGGAAGTATTTTGAATATTTTATGGAATTAAAATGGTGATATCATTGAATATCACACATGCTGAAAATTTCAGCATGTGTGGGAATGTATATGGCCGATTTCTAGGCCTTATTGGTGACTAATTATTATTCCAAAAATGATAAGAGTGTCTTGTACTAAATGGTGTTTGATTTCTTGGATTAAATCAAAGTAAACTTGGCAATATTTTGAATGAAATGCAAATGTTACACATGCTAAAATTTCAGCATGTGCAAGAGATATTAATGGCCGATTTTTTTCATGCAAATTGGAGTTATTTGCCTAGCTAACTTTGTAGGATGATCTTGTGAATTATGGTAATAAGTTTATGGCTAATTGGCACATGATTTTTGAGGCTTAATTTCAGATTTATCTAGTCATCAAGTGATGACAACATTCATCCAATCAATGTTTGCCAAGTAAGCAAGAGCTTAATGATCATCCAATGAGGAGATGCCAAGTAAGCAAAGACATGTCACAATGATGCAATACACTCTTCCAAGGACTTAGAAGATAATTTTCAAGAGGAGGAGAATGCTATAGGGGGGCGGCCAACTTGATAAAAAGGAAGGAAGAGAGCAAAACAAAAACAAGAACAAGTCTTGTAATTTGAATCATCAAAAACGTTTCTAGCCTCTTCTCTCTACACTTCTTTCTTTCTTCTCTCTAAAAGCCTATTGTACTCATATTCATATACTTGAATAGGCTTCATATAGACCACCACATATTCTTTTCATTGTTGTAAAAGATTGATCAAAGTGTGATCAATCTTGCACTTGCAAGGTAGTGGTGTTCATGTTCTTTGTATTCTCATACAAGGTTTGTAAAGGGTTGGAGTTGGTGTGTAACTCCATCAACCCTGTGGTAAGGTGTTCTTTGTGTTGTGTGATTAGTTCTATTCGAGGAATGTGTCCTCGAAGACTGGAGTAGGTTGTTTATAACCGAACCAGTATAAAATTCCTGGTGTTATTTACTTTCAGCACTTACTTTCAGTTTCAGCACTGTTTATCGTTTTTAATCACGTTGGTAAAAATAGTAAACGAAGTTCAAAAATCATGAAACTTTCCAGAGTCATAACCTCACATCTTAAGGTTATTTTGGCGCAAGTTTCAACTCTTTTGGACAAGTATAAGTCATTCAAACGTCCAAAGTTCTGAGACTAGTGTAGTCTGATTTTCAGGCTTGCAAAGGTTGAGACTTTGATCATATTTGACTAAATTCCCAAAAGAATTTTTCAAAAATGTTTCATTCCATTTAAATACAACTAATAAGGGGTTAATAATTAAATTTTCAGAGCATTTTCAGTTAAGGACAAATAGGAATAAATTTTTCAAATCAGACTACCGGTTCTGGCAGATTTACGCAATCTGACCACTAACGATTTTTCAATGGGTTAGAGGTTGAATTTTAATCTGAAATTTTTAGGAGATACTCAGAACATCTGAGGCTAAATTCTCTCCAAATTTCAGAATTTTTGAAGACCTACAACCTAGTTTTCAAAACGTTTTAAAACTGGTCCTGAAAACAGAAACTGTTTTCAGAAGTTGAGTTCTTGGTTAAAACTATTTTAAAAACCACACTTTCCGCACCCACTATTCAACCCCCCTTCTAGTGGTGCCTTTCAGATCCTACATGTGGTATCAGAGCGCAGAAAGACTCATATCAAAAGGATCCAACGATCTAAGTGAGATGACAACCACAAGCTTAAAAACCGAGCAAGAAGGTATGTCTAGTCAAAGGCCTTCTCTCTTTGACGGTGAATCTTTCATTCAATGGAAGTTAAGAATGGAACTTTTCCTTATGGCAATTGATATTGATCTTTGGTCAATTATAGAAGATGGTCCTTTTGTTCCATCAAAATTATCCACTGTAGATGGAGTCACACTAGAGGTCGTCAAGCCTAGGCAAGAGTACACTAGCGAGGATAAAAAGAAACTGAGCATGAACGATTGGGCGATGCAATTACTTCTAAATGGACTAAGTAAAAGTGAATCTAGCTATGTTTCAAATTGTTCTAGTGCTCAAGAAATGTGGAAAATTCTTGAAATGAAACACGAAGGCACTAGTCAAGTAAAAGAGTCCAAGATCAACATGCTCATGTCCACACTCGAGTCATTTAAATTATTGCCAAATGAATTTATCGTTGATATGGATCTTCACTTGACTAACATTTACAATTCTCTTGAGTCTCTTGGCAAAGCCTTTACTATGCAGGAAAAGGTACAAAAGGTCTTGCGAAGCCTTCCATTCGAGTAGGACCCTAAAGTAACGGCAATAGAAGAGAGCAAAGAAACTAAGTCAATTAAGATGGAAGACTTAATTGGATCACTTAAGGTTTATGAGAACAAACTCACCATACGGAAATCGGAATCATAAAAACAAGGTAAGACCATTGCATTTAAATCAAATGAATACGTCTCTACTTCTTCCGATCACGTAGAAGATAGTGATTCTGAATCAGATAACGATGACTTAATTTTATTGGCTAAATGCTTAAGAAAATTCATGAGAAAGTCGTTTAGAAACAAAACTAAGGCTACTTCGACTAAAAGAAATAAGAACAAGACAAACGACAAGGATGTTAAATGTTATGAATGAGGTAAACTTGGACATCTATCATATGACTGCCCTAATAAGGACAAGCAAACAAACAAATACCCTGACAAGGATCGGAACAAGAATAAACTCGTCTCAGAACCTAAGCAAAGGAAACGAGCTCTCAAAACCTCCACTTGGAGTGATACATCGGATTCCAAGACTGAAACAGAAGAGGAGACTGCACAAGTATGCTTTGTGTCCAAAGCATCAACAAGGTATCATCTGACTCTGATTCTGACTCTGAGCATTCTTATGATGATCTTTTTAGTCAGTAATTAGAATTGCATAAATTCACTAAGACTCTCGCGAAAGAAAAGAAGCGATTAATTGAAGACAAGAAGCTGTTAGAATCTTCTAACGAGAATCTTGTCGCTCAATTAAACGATTCAAAAGAAGAGTCGTCATGCATCATTAATGCATTAAAGACAGAAATCTCATCATTGACCATGCAAAATAATGAAATGAAATTCGAGATTTCAAATTTGAAATCAAGGAATACGGACTTAGAGAAAATGATGAAACAGTTTGATACGGGATCTAACATGCTAGATCGTATTATTTTATCACAAAAGCATGATAGTGATAAAACAGGATTAGGATACATCGAAACAAATGAAGTATCCATTAAACCAACCAAGTTTGTAGTGTCTAAGAAAGTAGACACTCCAAAACCAAATACGGCGTCTAAGATGACGCAAAGACCCCCTCTTCCCTTATCTCGTCATACTTCTTCTTCATATCATGAGAAATACAATTTTGTGCCATATAGATATGAGAAGAAACAAGTGATGCATATATGGCATTCATTTCATCCATCTAGATCACGCACTACGCACACTAACACAAGGACATATCAAAAACGCCCTACATATAATGAGTATAAAGGAGTTCTTGGCCAAAGGCCCAAAGTGCACTCACCACATGTCTACTACATTGCACCTTCACCTACATTCTTGCCATTTGCTAGACCGAGAAGGATCGCCCAAGTATGGGTACCGAAAGGTACTTTTACCAAGAGGTGAATAACTAACTTGCAAGGACCCAAAATTAAAAGGGTACCTAAATCATTTTCGTACATTGCAGGGAACCCACACATCAAAAGATACATCAATCAAATGGTTCCTTGACAGTGGTTGCTCGAGGCACATAACGGATGACCGAGCCTATTCACGAAATTGAAGAAGGTAACAAAAGGAGGATCCGTGACCTTTGGAGACAACAATGAAGGCAAGATTATCGGAAAAGGTACAATTGGAAACCCAAGCACCCTTCAAATCTCCAACGTCTTTTTGGTAAGCAACTTATCTTATAATCTTCTTAGCATTTCACAATTTATTGATAATGGTTTTGATGTGTGCTTTACTCACCCATATTGTAATATAATAAATAAAAATGGAGAAACAGTTTTAAAAGGAAAACGGGAAGGAAACATCTCTACACTTTCTATGGATGATATGTTAGACGCTAAGGTTAAGTGCTTCATGTCAAATGAACCTAACGTAAATCTGTGGCATAGACGTTTAGGACATATTGGCATTTCTACACTAGAAAAACTCCAACGAAAGAACCTAATACGAGGATTGCCTACACTTGATTTAGGATACTTTCAGTTGTGTGAATCTTGCATAAGAGGCAAACAAATACGCGAGTCACTAAAACCTAAAAATAAAATCAGCACGACTAGAGTTTTAGAATTATTACACATTGATTTGTTTGGTCCTAGTCGCACTACGAGTCTTGGTGGAAGTCACTATGCTTGTGTGATTGTTGATGATTTTTCTCGTTATGCTTGGACTTTGTTTCTTGCACATAAGGATGATAGTGCCATTGAAATTGCGTAACTAATAAAACAACTTAAAAATCAATATGGTTTCAATTGAAAAGGATAAGAAGCGATAGAGGCGGTGAATTTAAAAACAAGGACATGATTTCATTTTGCGAGCAAAAAGGAATTAAACACGAGTTTTCGCCACCTAGAACTCCACAATTAAATGGAGTAGTAGAAAGAAAGAATAGGACATTACAAGAAATTGCTAGAACTATGTTGTGCTAGAATAAATTGCCTAGATTTTTGTGGGCGGAAGCCGTAAACTGTGCATGCTACATAGTAAATCGCTTGTCCATTAGAAAGAAAATAAATGAGACGCCTTATGAGATATTAAATGATCGCATGCATAAAATTGACTATTTTCGTGTGTTTGGTTGCAAATGCTTTGTTTTAAATACAAACGACAATTTAGATAAATTTGAATCTAAATCAATTGAATGCATCTTTGTTGGGTATTCTGTGAATTCAAAAGCATATAGGTGTTATGATCCTCTTACTAGACAAATTATAGAATCTATTCATGTGAAGTTTAATGAATTTGGTGAGATTGATAAAGATAAAGAATATGATGATGATTTTGAATTGAAACCCGTGTTGAATGATGATGATGGCACGTTTGATATGAATGATATGCATGATACACTAGAAACGCATGATCACTTAGAAATGCATGAGAACATAGAAAATAATCAACTAAGATGGCATAGAGATCACCCACATGATCTCATTATAGGTGATATCACTCACGGTATGTGACCACGTAGAAGAATAAATCCGGATGAAATAAATCAATTTCATGCTATGATTTCTGAAATTGAACCTAAAAATGTGCATGATGCTTTTAGTGGTTCTTCTTGGATCGATGCTATGCATGACAAACTTAATCAATTTGTTAGAAATGACGTATGGGATTTAATGCCACGACCACAAGATAAGACCATAATAGGCACAAAGTGGGTGTTTAGAAATAAAATGAATGAAGAAGGAAAATTTGTTAGAAATAAAGCTAGACTTGTAGCAGAAGGCTATAATCAAGAAGAAGGAATTGATTATGATGAAACATTTGCACCCGTAGCACGTTTGGAAGCTATACGACTTTTACTTGCCATTGCTTGCATGAAAGATTTTAAACTTTATCAAATGGACGTGAAAAGTGCATTCTTAAATGGATTTATACAAGAAGAGGTATGCGTGAAACAACCACCCGGTTTTGAAGATTTGAAACATCCCAATCACGTGTACAAACTAAAGAAGGCACTATACGGACTAAAGCAAGCACCTAGAGCATGGTATGATCGTTTTGCTACCTTTCTTTTAGAAAATGGTTTTAAAAGAGGCACTATAGATAGTACTTTATTTTTAAAACAAGATAAATCGGATTTACTTATTATTCAAATTTACGTTGATGACCTCATTTTTGGATCTACTTCTCATAAACTTGTTGAAGATTTTAAAAAATGCATGAAATCTGAATTTGAAATGTCTATGGTTGGCGAATTGAACTACTTTCTTGGCTTCAAGATTAAACAAACGAGTAAAAACATCCACATAAGTCAAGCTAAATATATAAACGATATGATTAAAAACTTCAATTTTGATAATTTAAAACCATCCCCCACCCCTATGAGTGTCACTACTAAATTAGATAAAGATGAACATGGTAAGGATTTTGATAATGCCTTATATATATCTATGATTGGTTCTTTACTATATCTTACTGCTAGTAGGCCTGATATCATGTTCAGTGTATGTATGTGTGCACGTTTTCAAAGTCAACCTAAGGTGTCTCACTTTAATGCGGTAAAAAGAATATTCCGCTATATTAAGCACACACCCACCTTAGGCATTTGGTATGATAAAGATTGTGAATTTAACTTACATACCTATACTGATGTAGATTACGGTGGCTGTAAAATAGATAGGAAAAGCACGAGTGGCACTTGACAAATTATAGGAAATTCACTCATTTCATGGTTTTCCAAAAACCAAGCAAGCGTAGCTTTATCCACTACTGAAGCTGAGTACATGGCACTTAGTCTTTGTTGCACACAATTACTATGGATAAAACAACAACTTTCGGACTTTGGAATTACCGTAAATAAAATTCCTATATATTGTGATAGTATGAGTGCAACTAACCTATCTAAGAATCCCATGTTACACTCTAAGGCCAAGCATATAGAAGTACGCTATCACTTTCTTCGTGGTCACGTAAATAATGGTGACATTGTCATAGATCACGTACACACAGAGGCACAAGTAGCGGATATCTTCATAAAGCCTTAAATCAAGCCACGTACGAAAATCTTCGTTCTAAATTAGGCGTGATTTCTGCTGATTTGATTTGATTATCTTTCCATATTTACATGCATTTTTGATTGACTTTCCAAAATAAAGGGGGAGAGAATGCATGATTATAAGGGGAGAGAGAAACTGATTGCATAAATCAAGGGGGAGCGAATTTGAAATTTGAAATTCAAAATTTGAATTTATGCACGATTGAAGGGGGAGTGATAAGATTTAAATCATGAATGTATGTTATTTTAAAAATCATCAAAAAGGGGAGATTGTAGAGAAAAAGGGGTTTAAGTGATTTCAAAATGCATGATTTAAATAACGTGTTACAAAGAAATGCATGACATTTTATGACATGACACGTTGTTGCATAAAACTTGCCTTATATAGTTCATATATAATATTGTCGTACTAACGAGCCATGAAGCTTTAAATCTTACATTAAATGGCAAGCATTTGTTGTGTTTGAACTATTTTCAGGTGCCATCATTAATGAACTAAACTAGTTCATTAAGTGAAGTACTTAGTTAATTAAATTAAGTAGTTCATTAAAGGAAGCTATATTTGGAAAAGGCACAAAGGCAACAAGTTGAAGAAAGGAAAGTTTCTACACCCCCTTTACATGCCATTTTCAACAAATATATATATATTTTCAGATTTTTTGAAAAAGGCACATACACATATATTCCAACGTACTACCGAGACGTTATATATTTTACATACGTACGTTAACGTCACACCACTATACTTAACTCATATTTATGAGTCTATTCAGGTCTTATATCATATGATATAAGTCATGGTGATGACAAATTTATTACGACACATTTAAAAGGTTCTAAACCGAAAATTGTCGTATCGGGCGAATACCGAAACTTTGCCAACGTGTCACGTACTTGCCATAAATAGATGGCCAGCCCCTAAACTTCAAAAATGGCCACAAATTTCGTGGCTTACATGGTATGTGCAGCTATAAAATCATTCCATGTTGGCACACACAAATCACCCTCAATTAAGACCAAATTGTGGATATTCCAATTTCAATTTTGTCACATGGTTAGGCGCCACTTTAATCAGCCTTATGAGCTGAATATTAAAGTTTAATTTATGTATATTATGTGTAACATAATATATATATAATATGTGCAAAAAGTTAGAATTCAATTAGAGAAAATCGGGTAATCGATAAACGTCGAAAATTCGATTTTCTACGTACACGACACATGAAACATTTTTGGCATGACATATAACATGTATCTAGACACTTTTTACATATTTCACACATCTCAATGTGTTCTAGAAAATTCAATTAAGGGCTGATTGGAATATACCATGTGTGTATAACTAAATGTGCACTATTTTACAAAGTTTGCAAAAATAAAATTCAGCACATGTATGATCATGTCACACGCCTATACCAGCCATGTTGGAGCATATGTGGAGCTATGTTGGCATCTTGATTGGCCAAGAATGAAGCATGAAATGTTGTTGACTTAAAGAAAGGAACTACAAAAGGTAACATTTCAAACTTATGTCATATTTGTAACACATGCTGAAAATTTCAGCATGTGTGTAAAGAGCTGGCCGATTTTCTATCTTAATGAGACATATTTTATCATCTTGAATTAGGTGGATTAATTAGGAGATAGTATGGAAGTATTTTGAATATTTTATGGAATTAAAATGGTGATATCTTTGAATATCACACATGTTGAAAATTTCAGCATATGTGGGAATGTATATGGCCGATTTCTAGGCCTTATTGGTGACTAATTTTTATTCCAAAAATGATAAAAATGTCTTGTACTAAATGGTGTTTGATTTCTTGGATTAAATCAAAGCAAACTTGGCAATATTTTGAATGAAATGCAAATGTTACACATGCTGAAATTTCAGCATGTGCAAGAGATGTTAATGGCCGATTTTTTCATGCAAATTGGAGTTATTTGCCTAGATAACTTTGTGGGATGATCTTGTGACTTATGGTAATAAGTTTATGGCTAATTGGCACATGATTTTTGAGGATTAATTTCAGATTTATCTAGTCATCAAGTGATGACAACATTCAGCCAATCAATGAGTGCCAAGTAAGCAAGAGCTTAATGATCATCCAATGAGGAGATGCCAAGTAAGCAAAGACATGTCACAATGATGCAATACACTCTTAAAAGGACTTAGAAGATAATTTTCAAGAGGATGAGAATACTATAGGGGGGCGGCCAACTTGATAAAAAGGAAGGAAGAGAGCAAAACAAAAACAAGAACAAGTCTTGTAATTTGAATCATCAAAAACATTTCTAGCCTCTTCTCTCTACACTTCTTTCTTTCTTCTCTCTAAAAGCCTATTGTACTCATATTCATATACTTGAATAGGCTTCATATAGACCACCACATATTCTTTTCATTGTTGTAAAAGATTGATCAAGGTGTGATCAATCTTGCACTTGCAAGGTGGTGGCGTTCGTGTTCTTTGTATTCTCATACAAGGTTTGTAAAGGGTTGGAGTTGGTGTGTAACTCCATCAACCCTGTGGTAAGGTGTTCTTTGTGTTGTGTGATTAGTGCTAACCGAGGAAGGTGTCCTCGAAGACTGGAGTTGGTTGCTTATAACCGAACCAGTATAAAATTCCTGGTGTTATTTACTTTCAGCACTTACTTTCAGTTTCAGCACTGTTTATCGTTTTTAATCACGTTGGTAAAAATAGTAAACGAAATTCAAAAATCACGAAACTTTCCAGAGTCATAACCTCACGTCTTAAGGTTATTTTGGTGCACGTTTCAACTCTTTTGGACAAGTATAAGTCATTCAAACGTCCAAAGTTCTGAGACTAATGTGGTCTGATTTTCAGGCTTGCAAACGTTGAGACTTTGATCGTATTTGACTAATTTCCCAAAAGCATTTTTCGAAACTGTTTCAACTAATTTAAATACAACTAATAAGGGGTTAATCATTAAATTTTCAGAGCATTTTCAGTTAAGGACAAATAGGAATAAATTTTTCAAATCAGACTACCGGTTCTGGCAGATTTATGCAATCTGACCACCAATGATTTTTTAAGGGGTTAGAGGTTGAATTTTAATCTGAAACTTTTGGAAGATACTCAGAACATCTGAGTCTAAGTTTTCTCAAAATTTCAGAATTTTTGAAGACCTACAACCTAATTTGCAAAACATTTTAAAACTGGTCCTGAAAACAGAAACTGTTTTCAGAAGTTGAGTTCTTGGTTTAAAACTATTTTAAAAACCACACTTTCCGCACCCACTATTCAACCCCCCTTCTAGTGGTGCCTTGCAGATCCTACAATATTGGTTACTTCAAGGTATTTGGTTTTAAGTGTTTTATACTTAACACCAAAGATAACTTGGATAAACTCGATTTCAAAGCGGATGAAGGAATCTTTTTGGGATATGCTCAAAATAGAAAGGCATTTAGAGTATATAATACAAGGAGTATAAAAGTTGAAGAGTCAATTCACGTCAAGTTTAGGAAACTCCTTGAGGATGAACCATGCATGAACGATGATGATGAGGAAATAATTGAAGTAAGTCATATAGAAAAATTTGATAATCCAAAAGGAAATATTGTCATTGACCTTAGGATTGATCCACTTGAACCTAAAATTGAAAATGAAGAAGTAGGATGAGACAATTCAAATTTACCGGATTCATATAAATATAAGAAAGATCACCCAAAAGAACTAATACTAGGTGAAACAAGCCAAGGCATAATGACAAGAAGAAAATTCAATGAAAATGCCTTCATCTCACAAGACGAGCCTAAAAATATAAAGAGGCAATAAATGATGAAGATTGGGTATTAGCCATGTAAGAAGAGCTAAATCAATTTTGAAAGAAGTGATGTTTGAGAATTAGTAGATAAACCTAGTGATCACCCCATAATTGGCACTAAATGGGTATTTAGAAACAAAATAGATGATAAAGAAAACATCACTAGAAACAAAGCTAGGTTAGTAGCTCAAGGATATAGACAAGAAGACGGCATAGACTATGATGAGACCTTTGCCCCTGCTGCTAGGTTAGAAGCTATTAGGATGCTATTAGCATATGCATGCTATAAGGATTTCAAACTATATCAAATGGATGTGAAATCTGCATTCTTGAATAGAATAATTCAAGAAGAGGTGTATGTAGCTCAACCACCAGGGTTTGAAAATCATGATTATCCAAATCATGTATTTAAACTCAAAAAGGCCCTTTATGGTCTTAAACAAGCTCCTAGGGCATGGTATGAAAGATTAAGTAACTTCCTTCTTGAAAATGAGTTTTCAAGAGGAAAAATCGTCACCACTCTTTTTATTTAAAGAACAAGGAAACCATCTATTGCTTGTTCAAATTGATATGGATGATATTATGTTTGGTGCTACTAATGATTCTCTTTATGAGCATTTTGCTAAATTGATGGAAGGAGAGTTTGAGATGAGCATGATGGGTGAACTCAACTACTTCCTTGGTCTTCAAATCAAGCAAACTCAAGATAGAATATATGTATCACAAACAAAGTACACAAAGGATTTACTCAAGAAGTACAAGTTTGAGGATGGAAGAAGTGTGAGCACACCAATGAGCACAAGTACAAAGCTTGACAAAGATGAAAAAGGAAAGCCGGTTGAGGTAACCAAATATAGGCGTATGATTGGTAGTTTACTTTATTTGACCGCTAGTGACCAGATATTTTGCATGCTGTGTGTTTATGTGCTAGATTTCAAAGTATGCCTAAGAAATCGCATCTAGTTGCTATTAAACGTATCTTTAGGTATTTGAAAGTAACCTTGAACTATGAGTTGTTTTATCCTAAAAATTGTTGTTTTGATTTAAGAGGGTATAGTGACTCCGACTATGCTGGAAATCTAGTCGATAGAAAAAGCACCTCCGGAACATGTCAATTCCTTGGACATTGTTTAGTTTCTTGGTTCTCCAAGAAACAAAATAGTGTGTCACTTTCAACGGCGGAATCCGAATATGTATCGGCCGCTTCGTGTTGTGCACAACTACTTTGGATGATCAACACCTTAAATGATTACAATGTTAAGTTTGATAAAGTCCCCATCTTATGTGACAACACATCAGCTATAATCATCTACTATGACACACACATAGTAGTGTCCACCTAGACTTCTTGTCCTACTTGGACCAAATAAGTCTAAGTGAAGCAATTCTAGTACATGACTAGTACTCACATCATGTTTCGGTTTTAAGGTTTCTTTAATGTGTTTTCCTTTAATACATGTTTCACACATTTGAAAATTATCTAAGTCTAACTTAGGCATTCCTCTAACTAAATTCTTCTTAGATAATTTCTTAATGGTTGAAATTCCTATATGGCCTAATCTTCTATGCCATAAATTCACATCTAAGTCATGTGATGTCAAACACTTAATCTTAGCATCTAGAATATTATCTAAGGTAAGAGTATAAATATTACCATCTCTTTTTTCCTTTTAAAACTATTTCTCCTTTTTCATTTATTATATCACAAGAATTGGGAAGAAAGGAGATATTATAACCACAATCTATAAGTTGAGAAATACTAAGTAAATTATAAGATAGATTGCTTACTAATAACACATTTCGTATTTGAAATGTGTTAGGGTCCCCAATTGTTCCTTTTCCAACAACTTGTCCTTTGTTGTTGTCACTGAACGTCACTTTTCCTCCATTTTTGATGTGTTCCAATTCAATGAATAGTTTGGGGTTCCCCGTCATATGCCTCGAACATCCACTATCTAAAAACCATTTGGTTTTTAGATTCTTTGACTTTGCCTCCTTCTTGCATTCCTTGCGTTTATCCTACAATGGAGACAAAGTTTTAGGTGCCCTTTATTTGGGTCCTTGAATGTTAGGGTCATTATTCTTGTTTAGATAACCTTTAGGTATCCAAACTTGAACATACCTTTTAGGCATATTTTTAGAATGGTTAAAGTAAGAAGGATAAGCATATAGATGATTATTCCACATAAGTGAAGATGCATTGTTGTACATGTTGTGCCATGGTTGATAATCATGATAGGATGGCCGAGATTTATAATGTGTATAAGGCATGTGAATTTGTTTCTTATATGGCGCTATATAAGTGTGTTTGTAGGCATTTCTATAAGACTTATAAGAGTGTTGCCTTCATAATAAGTTGTATGCATTTTATTCGGTCTATTTGCATTTGTATACATGTAGGCATAATTTCTAGGTTGTCTAGATGCAAAGTTTGGCCTAGATGTATGTTTATGCATGTGTATATTGGTGGGTGTATGTTGTATTTTTGCCTTGATATAAGTAGAAGAAGGTGTAGAAAAAGATGTAGCAGGAAAAGTTGATTTTGTATTGTATGGCAACTTTGTACTTGATGAAACAAACTTAGTCTTTTTATTCACTTTTTCATTTTATTCTTTATAGCCTAAGCCGGTTTTATCATTACCATACTTTTGTGATGATATGAGTGTGTCTAACATGTTTGTACCGGATTTAAATTGTTCAAACATTTTTTCTAAGTTAAGTTTAGACGACTAAAGTTGTATTATTTCATGTTCATAACTTTCTAACTTAGACTTTAACATCTTATTTTCCATTTTTATCTTATGTTCATCTTTCCTACATGATGCAATTTTTTTCTCTAAAGAATCAAGAGTATTAGTAGACTCTTGTTTAAGAGATTCTAGTTGATCAGAAAATTCCAAGTTGGACGTCTTCAACTTGTCATTTTCTTCAACTAGTTTCTTCTTTTCTTTAGAGAGCCTCTTACAGTGAGCATGCATTCTTAAGAATTCTTCATACATTTCATCAAATGTCATGTCACTATCAGAATCACTATCAGAAGAAGAACATACCTCGTTGGATACAAAGCAGACTTGAGCTTCCTCAATTTCGGATTCTGAGTCGGATGAGTCGCTCCATGTGCTCACCTTCATTGCTCGTTTCCCTTTCCTTGTCTTAGACTCCTTTGGCTTTGTCATTTGTGCCTCCTTGTCCTTGGCTTGTTTATTATTGTTGTTATTATTATTTTTTTCTTCGTTGGACCATCGTATGAAATATGTCCTTTTTGACCGCATTCATAACACTTTAATTCTTTATTATACCATTTATTCGTGTTATTTTTCCTAGGTTGAGAAGAATAAGAAGAAGAACGTTGTCTATTCCTACTAGGACGCTTGAAAAACTTCCTAAGTTTTCTAGCTATCAAGATCCAGTCATCGTCTAATTCAGTATCACTATTACTATTATCGTTACTAGCATGTGTTTCTGTTTTTTTGAAAGCTATTGACTTACCAGATGACTTAGACGATTCGGACTTTCGTTGGTTTAATTTAACCTCGTAGACTTTAAGAGACCCGATCAATTCATCCATCTTAGTGATTGACTTTGTCTCCTCGATTGCAGTCACCTTTGGATACCATTCAGCAGGAAGGCTTCGTAGCACCTTTTGAACCTTTTCACTATTCGAAAATGACTTCCCTAAAGCTTCAAAGGCATTTAAAATATTAGTAATCCTCAAATCCATAGATGTTATGGATTCGTTCGGCAACATTTTGAAAGTCTCTAATTCAGTCATAAGCATGTTTATTTTTGACTCTTTAACACCACTAGCACCTTCATGCTTTAATACAAGTGATTTCCACATGTCGTGTGCGCTTGTGCAAGTTGACAGATATCCTGCTTCAGAGGTTGTAAGTCCATTCAAAAGTAATTGCATAGCTTTAGCATTCATGGACATTTTCTTTTTATCTTCCGATGACCATTCACTTTTATACTTTTCAACCTATTGAGTAACTCCACTAACTTGTACAACTTTCATTGGAATGCACATCTTCAACTATAGACCATAAATCGATGTCTATAGCCATTAAGAATAGCCTCATTCTTAGTTTCCAATGAAAAAAATTATTGCCATAAAAAAGAGGAGGGCGTTGTGTAGACATACCTTCCAACTCACCTTTGTGAGAAACAATGGCCATTGTATATACCTTGGATTTGAGACAAGCAGTATATAATGAATTGTTGTTTCTTGGCCTTGTATTGTTCGTATGGTGTTGAATCTTGCTTCTTTTGAGTGGTGTTAGTCTAGCTCTGATACATATGTTGGACCGTGCACCTGCAATAAACACCACTAGAGGGGGGTGAATAGTAGTTAGCGGAAATTACACTACAACCTTTTGTTAAAATCCCCTTTGAAAACAGAATCTGAGACCACCTCAGATTCAGAACCCGTTTTTGAAAAATTCACAAATAATTGTACACAACTCCAAAAATTATGAAACATTCCAGAACTGAACTTCAATGAGTTAACAGGACTCTATCCAAAAATCAGACAAAAATAAGATCGTTTGACCCTTCAAACAAATAAAAAGATTCAGATGGTCAATCTGGACAGAATTGGACAGAATGTTGCTGATTTTGCAAAACGTGTTTCTCTTTGAATACTCAACCAAAAAGATTGATCTTTATATCAAAACACTCCTTAGTATGTGTAGATGAAGTTTCCAAAAGGTCCTGACCTTAAACAATTCTTGCAAAATACAGAATTTAAGTTTTCTCAAAACTGGTCAGATTGCAGCCAGATTGGAGCAGTTATCTTGCAAAGACTGAAAGACTAATTTTCCCTTGCTCAAATCAAGTGATCCTTGTTTTAAATGAAAGCTAACAGTCTGAAGTATAACTCCACCAAAAATTACGAATTTTGAAAATGTTTAGTTTTTTTTAATTGTGTGAAGTTATGTGAAATCTGCAGTAAAAACGGGCAGAAAACAGAAATAAAGAAACAAGAGAAGAACACCGAGGATTTATCCTGGTTCGGTCAATGTGACCTACTCCAGTCCCAAGAAACACCTTTCCTTGGATTTTACTATGAAATGAACACCTTACAATAAGAGCCAAGCTTGATCCTTGGGTTATACACCAACCCTACTCAAGACTTGGATAATCACCTTCTAAGCAACACTTAGTTGCAACTCCTCTAACACCTATTGATGTAGCCTTAGAAAGATGGCTAATCAATCTTACAAATGAAGCTCAAGAGGCTTGTAGCTCACCACAATACAACAAGAACACCTTTGCTACAATGAATAAAACAATAACAACAAGAAGATGAAGATGAAAGCTAGACAATTCAACAAATGCTTGTGAGCTTCAAGTATGTTTCATCTTCTTCACCATTGCCTCTATTTATAGTGTGATTTGAGCCTTGAAGATGAGAATGCACATGTGTCACCATCTTCATCATCAATTCAAAATGCCTTCTCATCATTGGTTGCCCTTGTACACTTGGCAAAATAAAACATCATGATTGGTCCACCTTGGATGTCACCTTGGCCGAAAATTTAACACCTTGGAATGTCTTGGAATTATCTTGAAAATGTAAAGATAATATCACCACAACAACTCCATCATCTTCTCAACTTTTAGGCACAATAATAGGCATGTGAGCATTGAAATTTTCAAATCAAAAAATCTGCCCAATTCAACATAGTAGCCGTTGGCTACCATCCACATTTTCCATAAGAATATTTTGATTTTTTTAATAAAATAAGAAAGGATAATACCACCAAATTATCCTCAACTTCAAGAACCATAATAGGACATGTGAGAGCTCCATTTGACTTCCAAAAATATGCTGAAAATTCACCAAGAAGGGCCATAGCCGTTGGCTAATTTTTGAAAAAGTCCAAGTTGGCAATTTTGCCAACTAGCTCCTTTTTGGTTGGTCCACTTGTCTCCAACTCATAAAATGACTTACACATCATATCCAACTGCCCATGCACGTTTTTAAACATATATATATGTGTAGCAACTCAGATTTTTGAAGAAGAAATAAATAGATAACAATTGACAAGATTATGTCAACGTGTAACACCGAAATTCCCCAATATTTCTTCTTATATGTCAAGAACATTTCAACACCTTTGACACCTTTAATATCTCTGAATAATGACGATAATTGTTCTCTTATAACATATATAAGAGGGTCTTCGAGAAAAATAGAATGTGACATCTCAAATCGTCACATATCCAGCTATAGTCAATAATATCATCGGTTGAGAGAATAAGATATAAGATTACCATATTATCTTCAAAATAATAATAACATAGCTCCAGAATGAAGATAATAATATGCTCAAGAGATTCCTTGAGTGAAAATACCAAAAATACTCTTGGGGGTGAAATGACCAAAATACCCCTGACCGGATGGTCATAAATACTCATGATATCACCTTTGTCATGATAAATAGGATGCGATTACATCCTTGAAATATTTTCATCATGTGATGTTCCTACAAAACTCAAAATACCAATTTTACCCTTTTTGGTAAGTTATAGAAACTTCCAAGGCACGTTAGTCACAAGACAATAATAATCACCAAAAACGCATAATAATCACATAATGAACATGTATAATTCATATACAAATGAAAGCAATCATTTTATCATATTTTAGAAAAAAATATTTCTAAAAATCCTAGACATCGATCGATCGAAGTGCCTCAGCTTCAGAGATCGATGTCTCACAGAAAGTTTCAGAGTTTGCCTCTGACCTACATCGATCGATCGAAGTGAGAGTTTGATGTACATCGATCGATCGATGTGTCTCAGGTTTAGAGATCGATGTTTCACAGAAAGGTCTCAAACTTTTCTGCCTTACATAGATCGATCGATGTGAGAGATCTATGTACATAGATCGATCGATGTGCAACAACCTGAGAGATTGATGTCAACTTTTTCAACTTTTTCAACTTTTAATCACATATAATACCATGTGTGACGTTTTTAAGTATTCACCACTTAAAATCTGAAAATTATCCAAACATATTTCTCAACATGCCAAACTAATGAATAGAAGAATAGACCAAGAGGTATAAAATAATGCATCAGCGTTGCCTGAGTCAATAATGACCGCAGGCAACAGAAAGAAAGCAATGTCAACACAATGTGAGACATGATCAAATACGCAAAGCAGGCAGCTGTAAATCCACCCGTATGGCCCCACGAACCTCAAAAGGAAGTTCTTGAAGAGTATCATAGCGTGCTATTCCAATCACACTATAACCCTATCGTGCTAGTCGATGAGCTGCAGTATTTGCCTCTCTGGGACAATATTGTATAGTGGATTGGTTGAGAGATAGAAATAATGTTGTTCTTCAAATATCATCCGCCAGAGCTCCTGTGATAGAAGAGCATTGGCCAGCATAGGAAGAAGAAGTTGACAATCCGTCTCAACTAAAATATGGTTATGATCTCTCGCATAATAAGCCAAAGCTAACATCAATGTCATCAATTCCGCCCGCAGCGGAGTAACCATAGGCAATGCAAACGAGATGGCTGAAACCAAGTGCCCCTGATCTGATCGCAGTATTGCTCCACCAGCAGCTGAAGATCTTCCTACCGTTGCATCCACATTTAATTTCATCTTACCTGTGGGAGGCAGCACCCAACATATAATGCGTAGTCGTCTGGATCGCAAAGGCAGAGAGAAGTGTAGCGCGACTAAGTGAGGGATATTAGAACCAAACTTTTTACCATTTACCGCCACACACCACGTATAAATGGACATTCTGCCTTTTTCAAACAGACGCAGATAAGCAAAGGATTCTGAGCCAAATTTCACCGCCGTATATTCCTTCCAAATAACCCACGCCACAATGGAGGGAACGATCGCACGCAACTGGCCCATCATAGACGACTGGGATAAGGTGCGCCACCAACGATTCTAATGTGCTTTAATTGTATTACTAGTGGGCAATGGTCCTGAAAATATATGAGATATTTCTATCCATATTCGCTTGATATTTGAGCAATGCAAAAAGACATGGTCCTGATCATCTGGAGATAGTCTACAAAACGCACATTGTGAAGGATAAACCGTAAGCCAAGCACGGAAATTATTCACTATAGGCAAAGAGTTGGACCACAACCTCAATAAGAAAAGCCTCGCGCTTGGGTGTAAGTTCTTCCACCAGACAAAGCGAAACACACTTTGAGCATTAAAGCCGGATGTTGCTCTAGTTGTGTAAGCCGATTTAATGGAGAACTTCCATTGGAATCCAGCAACCATTGAAAGGAAGTACCCCTCCATGTGGTATGGGCCGCCATAAATGCATCAATGTTACATAATCGCTTCCAAGTTGGAGAATCATATATGTGAGATTATAGGGAAGAACGATAACCATATTTGCACTTGCTAAAATCAGCCCATAAGGTGTTAGAATGATGATACTTCCACCATAATTGACAATCATAAGCCTTCTGAACATCCAAAATATTACGAATTCGCAAGCCTCCTTCAATTGATGGACGGAACATAGAGGACCATAAGCGCCATTGATGACGATCTTTCCAGAGAAAAGCTGCCATTTTGCGGGTAAGAACATCAACCACTCCCTTTGGCAATCGTGAACTCGCTATGACATGTATGGGCATGGAGCTTAAAACTTGCTTCAATAACACCAATCTTCCAGCCATTGATAAAAATTTATTGGACCAAAAAGTCAATTTCGCCTCAAAATGACTGATAAGAGAGGTATATTATCTTGCTCGATTGATGCCTTTATACAAGAAAGATCAAGATACTTGTGGGCAAGGACGTTAACTGCATCCCTAAAATTGACAAAGCGGCAGAACCAGAAATGCCACTACCAACCACAATCTGGCTTTTGTGGTAATTCACCAATTGTCCTGATGCATGCTGATATGATGTCAAAAAGAAATGGAATTTGGTCAAATTTATGTTGTTTCCATTTAGAAAAACCAAGAGATCATCTGCAAACCCTAAATGCGAGATGCATGGCACTCGTCCAGCAGTAAACCCTTTTATATCTCCTTCAGACATCAGTGCTTTTAAAGCCCTAGAGAAACCTTCTGATGATATGATAAACAATAAAGGGGATAGTGGATCTCCCTATTTAACATCGCATCCCACCAGAAAAGGACTTGTCTGGTTTCCATTTATAAGAATGGAACACCGAGTGAATCTCAAGTTGTTTATTATGATTCGAATTAAACACGAATCAAACCCCATGCAATGCATTAGCATGTCAAGATAATGCCAACTTACCCTATCAAAAGCTTTAGCCTTGTCCAGTTTAAGAATCAAATGCCCTCCCTGTGGACGCTTGTCCAACACATAGACCATTTCTTGAGCAAGTAGTATTTGCTGTGTAATACCTCGACCTTGCATAATCTCCGTCTGCTTCGGCGAAATAATCTCCGGTAATAGGCATCCCATACGAGTAGAGAGTAATCGTGTCAATACCTTTGAGATAAAATTTGTGAGACAGATAGGCCTGAAATCTGCAAATGTCCGTGGATTGAGAAGTTTGGGTATTAACACAATTGTTGCTGCCGCCACCTGCCGTGTCACCTGGACACCCAAATAAAACTCCTGCACCGCCTTTAGAACATCAGAGTGAATGTGGCGCCAGTATCTTCTATAAAATGAGCCCGGGTAACCATTTGGACCAGCTGCACTAGTTGGGCTAAGGTCCCACACTGCCTGCTTCACCTCTTCTTCCAATGGAATTGCTTGCAACATTGCATTATCCTCCTCCGTCAATAATGTCAGGATGTGTTGCAGAATGCGATCACAACCCGTCACTGGTTCAGCGGCAAACAACTCTGAAAAAATAACGAACTGCTTCGGCTTCAATATCAGTATCAAGTAGGCATTCTGTTCTGTCCGGACGCATTATTCGCATAATGGCTTGTTTCTGTCTTTTTTCCTTCACTGTGTTATGATAAAACGATGTGTTTGCATCCCCTTCCCTAAGCCATTTAACATTTGCTTTCTATTTCCAATAAAGGAACGCGCGTTTCAGAGCAAGTTGCAACTGAGCAACACTGTGATTATATGTTGTGCGCGTCATTTCATTAGGTTTTAAATCAAAGTCCCTTTTACAACGAGACGCGTGTAATTCAGCCTGTGTGACCCCATCGAATATATTTCCAAAAACCATGTTATTCTGTTGTTTTAATTCTTTTCTTAAACATTGCAGCTTATCAAATAATCCCCACATGCCGCCGTAGCCCAAACATCAAGATATCTGAAAGATGCAGGGCCCCGCTGTGTGGATGAATCACACATCAAAAATAAAGGCACATGATCTGAGGTTGCCCTTGTAAGACGCTGAACCTAAGCAACTGAAAACATATCCAAAAATGTCAAAGAACACAAGAATCTGTCTAGTCGATGCCATACACGGCCAAAACCACGACCATCACACCAAGTAAATAGAGATCCTTGAAAGGATATTCCTTGCAAGTCGCAGATTTGAACACAATCACTAAAATCCTGCAATGAACTCAAAGTGGGAGAACAGCGTCCCCGATGTTCCTCTAGTGTATGATATGTGTTAAAATCTCCACCAACCAACCATGGATTATTCAACGAAGCATGAAAAGATTGCAGATCAGTCTATAATAGGCGACATGCAACTATTGTATGATGCACATATACCGCAGTGAGCCAAAACCGCTTACCTATTGCCAGCTATTGATATTTAATAGAGAAATTCTGCTATCCAGACCGAATATCCTCTTGCGTCACTATTGATTCCTTCCAAAAAAAACTATATATGATCATTACATGATGACAAAGATTTTGAGAATCCTAATTGCAGCTGATACGATAATAATGAAGAAGAACGAAGCTTTTGTTCTATCACAACTAAAATATGTAACTGATGTCGTCGTACAAGAGCATGCACTCTATTAAGCGAGGTCTTTATGCCTCATACATTCCATATAATTATATTCATTAAGATAAGGCATGAAAAGAGTTAGTGAGGTGAGCAGCACATAACCTGGTAAGTCTAGGCGAAAGTGGTCGCTGCGATCGACGCAGTATTCTAGGTGACTCACTGGGTTGCAATATCTCAACTATGGCACTTTGCGGACTAGATGCTAATTCGTTTGCCTCAAATAAATTAGCTATACCTACATAAAGATCATTATCCTGCTCAGTCGATCGATACACTGCTAAAGGCAGGTTAATCTCAATATCCGAGTGAGTGGAGGTTTTTGCGTGCACTGTAACATCCCCAACCATACAATCGTCAATACCTCGCAAACATGATAACTCCTAAGTGTCTGTAATCCCATTTGTTACCCCCAGATAAGGCGATGGGGGTTGCTGAGGAAGCATGGGAAAGAGCACATCTTTTGATACCAATGGACATGATTTACTTAAGGTGTAGTCTCATGTAAAACAGTCTACGCTGGATTCTTTTTTGGCGTCCAACGTTGCCGTTTTCGTTGTTCCGTTGGCTTCTGTTCCTTATCCAATACTGTAGAGCGCTGAAGCCGTTGCTCATGATCGACGGCATCTGTGGATGGCTTACCACAATCTGCAGTGACATGACCTAATCTGTAACAATATGCACAGTATGATGGAAGATCCTCATATTCCGCAGATTGGGTTATAAATCTTGCAGAGGTCTGTATGTGTTCACGTTTTGGCAATTCCTTGGAGACATCCAACTCGACGCAAATACGTGCCACAGAGGGACGATTTATTGCTGCTGTTGCAGCGCCAAATTTAAGCGGTGTGCCAAGGATTTTTGCAATGTTAAAGAGCGCATCTTTGCGATGAAAATAAATAGGAGGACCAGGGAATGATACCCATATAGGAATGATTGGCACTTCAACGGCAGGGTCATAATCATGCGTGCACTTGGTGATGCGCATGTGTTTGCCGGAGATCATCCAACCCCAGCGTGAAAAACAACAATAATAGCCTTTTTCTTGATCGAATTGCAGCAAAACATGTGTGGCGTCCAACAAGCCAACCTTGACTGCCCCGGAAAATCCCACCCGATCGATGGTCGAGCGAATCGTGGCAAGAGGAGGACGCCCATGCTAGAATGTCCCCACCAATGTGAATCTATATGAGGCTTCCAATGAGTGTATCTCCTCCTTTGTAAATGTGATCATTGGATCACCCTCATATTTTTGGATAGGCTTGAATGCCATTGCGGTCGGAGAAGGCGAAAATAAGGAAGCATATGAACCTGGTGGGATCGCGATTGACGGCTGATCCGAGATTGGTGGAAACGGCTGATTAGGGTTGAGATCATTATTTGAATGCACGGTGAGACGAAGAAAAGATGTAACGGAAATAGCAACGCAGCCGGCTAGCGGCTACACCGCCAACCGCTGCAAATCGGAGTAGGGCAAAGAGAGGAGAGGCATTTTTTTATTATACATATATTATTTTTTTTATATATATATATACATATATATATATATGTATATATATATATGTATATATAGGTATATATATATATATATATATATATATATATATATATATATATATATATATTATTTTTTTAGTTGAAGGATGGGCGGTACCGTCTGGTGTTTTAATAATATTATAACGCTCACTTATGGCGGAAGAATACCGTGGTTACAATTGTATCTAATATCTACGAGAGACTCTCCCAAATAAAGAAAGAAAACATGTAAATTTGAGTCATTTATAGAAGTCATAAAAACTAGGTCTTCTGAATTGATGCATGAGAAACTCCTCCGAATCGGCGATAACCATCAGGCCAGCAGCAACCAGCGTCCCAGCATATCCAAACGAAGAAAGTGGGATTACCAAGGTGGATGTGTAATGCGAATAAGAAAGTAAAGAAAGAAGAGAAACATACCGCGTATGCCTGTATTTATCCAAATACAGGCGCTAAAAATACGTAGGTTGTAGTGTGTCAAAAAATCTGTTAGAAAACATTGTGAAAGTACTCCAGCGATCCTTCTCCAAAAGCAGTGTTGAATGGCCATTAATAAATAAAGAAAAGCATAAAGGCAATAAAATTAAATAAGAGGCATACCGCAGTTGCCTGTATACTGTGGATATAGGCAACGCAAAATCAGGGGCGTGTATGTGTATACAGACGAGATTGAGTCCGGTGTAATTGTACGCATGAAAGAATTTGTAGGTTCCATGAATTATGCTCGTGCCATGGTTTTTAAGAACAACACAGTAAGCAGAGCATTTATGTGTATAATATAAGAAACAGTCAGAGCACTAAAACCATGCCGATGTTGCCTGTATCAAAAAGATACAGGGAACAGCCGATTGTTGTTGACCAGGACAAGTCTCCTCCAAATTAATGTCGCATAGAATATGTTGTACAACCGGTGAGATAGAAACCACGGACAGTTGGAAGAAGAGAAGCAGTCAAATCATATAATGTTGTGACTGGAAATAACCAGGCATGCTGCGATAAATGATGTGCAACCAAGTTGAGTTCATGTGGAATGTGCTTGAGTTGGCTGCCACTTAAATGCAGAAAGAGCTTCAATCGGTTATATTCAATGAGAGAGAATAGTGGTGTATCATCCGTCTTGATCACCTTCAAACAATCTATTTCCACCAACAATTGGCGATAATACCTACCAAAAAATGTAATATTGTACAATATTGCATAAAGTTCTGCACGAATAGATGGGAGACATGGCAATATGAAAGAGATGCGGCCACGATGTGGCCAATGTGATCCCTGAGAATAGTGCCTGCTGAAGCCCAGTGTCTTCCTGCTGAGGCATCAACATTCAATTTTAGTTTTCCTGATGGTGGCAGCTCCTATTTCAATAATTGCACCGGTTTTATCCTTAGGCATGGGGAGAGTCCATGAGAAATAAGTGTAGGGGGGTTCACTGCAAGTTTGGTGCCCGACAATGTGAATGACCAATCATAACAAGATTGATGCGCCAGAGCATAAATACAGTGTGCCAAAAGGTCTACTGATCCGTACATGATATTGGTATATACCTTCCAAACTGACCAACAAATGAAAATTAGACCTACAATTCGAAAGTTTCCTAAAAGAGAGCTAGCTATTGAAGACAGCCACCAGTTTAAAAGGTATGGCCGAATTGATATTGAACTGGAAAACGGTCCATTTAAAGCTTGAGCGAACATTATCCAAGCATTCTTTACCAGTGAGCATTGAAGAAAGATATGGTGGATGCTGGCTGAGTGAGCATTACATAATGGGCAACGTGTAGGACATACTTGCATAAAGCGACAAAGGTTCTCTTGAAGGGGAAGCACAGAATGAAAGAGTCGCCATAGAAAGATACTCGCCAACTTAGGGAGTGACTTCCACCAAATAATACGATGGGAATAAAAAAGGAGGTGGGCGATGTGGATGTCTTCATATGCTTGACGGATAGTAAATTGCCCCGTTGCCGAATGTGTCCACTGTAGAATATCATCATTGTTAGAGTAAGTGGTACGGACAGAGTTGATAGAGCATATCCTCTTCCATCCCGGAGAATCATATATACCGGGCATAAAGTCAGAATGAGAGCCATATCATTGGTGCATATATGATGTCCAAAGAGTGGACTTGGTACAATAATTCCACCATAATTTGCAATCGTATGCCTTCTGTAATAACAGGAGACTTCGTATACCCAAACCTCCCTCTTTCTCTGGTTGACAATTGGTTGACCAAGAGACCCAATGATAATGGTAACCCAAAAGAAATTCAGCCATGCGTCGTTGAATCATTTTAATAACACTCTTAGGCAAACAAGCAGTTGCCATAAGATGTAACGGAAAAGCTAAGAGTATCGATGTAATCAACACTAAGCGGCCTCCCAGAGTGAGTAAGTGGCGTGCCCAACCCGTTAACTTAGCATCAAAGTGATTTAATAGTGGTTGGCAGTAAATTACACGATTGATCCTCCGATATAAGTAAAAACCAAGATATTTTATTGGCAAAGAGGATGGGCACATTCCCAGGACATTACTCATTGCCTGAAACAATCGTGGAGAGGCATATGAACTTGCCACAAATTGGCTTTTGTCATAATTACCCAATTGACACGAGGCTTGCTGATAAGGCCGAAGAAATGATTGAAAAACACATAAATTACTTGTAGAACCATTTAGGAAAATAAGCAGATCATCCGCACATGCCAAATGGGAGGCTCCCAAGACTCGGCCTGTACAAAAACCTTTGAGTGATCCCATGTTAAACAGATTATTTAGCCCACAACTAAAGCCCTCGGATCCAAGGATAAATAAAAGCGGAGAATGTGGGTCTCCCTATTTCACCCTGCGTGTAGGAGAAAAGAAACCATAGAGCTTACTATTAACCGCGATGGAGAGCATGGAGAAACACATGTTGTTAATGATAAGACATATAAATCGATCATGAAAACCAAACTTCTGAAGTGTCGTCGTGAGATAAAGCCAGTTCACCCGATAAAGGCTTTCGCCATATCAAGCTTGATCATTACATTAGCACCACGTGTCTTCTTATCTATCAAGTGCACCATTTCATTTGCCATAAGTACATGTTCATTGATATCATGTCCCTTTATAAAATCTATTTGTTTTGCTGAGATAAGATTTGGAAGTAATGATGATAACCGAGTAGCCAAAAGTCTAATAGTAACTTTGCTAATGAAATTAAAATGGCATATAGGGCGGAAGTCAACATATGTAGATGGTTGAGTTTTCTTAGGAAGCAGTGTGATCATAGAGGAAATCATAACTTCTGGTGCCGGAATTCCAAGGAAAAACTCTTGGACTGCACACATATCATCCACTTTAAGTATATCCCAACATATCTGAAAAAATTGACCATTATATCCATCCGGACCGGCTGCAATGTTTGGATTTAGACTCCCAACCGCGTTCTTAATCTATTCCATGTCTGGGATAGCCAGTAACATGTCATTATAAGCTGATTTAACCAAACAAGGAATAGCACTAAGGAAATCATCCATATCCACCACTGGCTCACTAGTAAATAATTTCTGGAAATAATCTATAGCAGCATTCACATGATCATCATAATTCTCAAAAATCGTACCATCTGAACCCGTTAGTAAACGAATACGCTGACGACGATATCTGTCCTTGACCACTGCATGGAAGTATGCAGTATTCACCTCACCCTCGGCTGCCCAATGAATGCAAGCTTTTTTATCCGAATAAGATACTTGTGCCCACTGCGCACGCAACAATTGCCCTTGTGCAAGAGAGTAAGCTTCTCGGTTTGCTGGGGTGGGATTAATATCAAATGCAGACTCCATGCGAAAGTAATTGTGTTCCGCTTCAGTGACCTTGCTAAAGATATTACCAAAGACGGCTTTGTTCCAACATCGGAGGTCATGCTTCAACAATTTTAACTTATTATATAATCCTCGCATACCTCCCACCATTGGATATTGCTTCCAATGGGCTTCAACATACTTATACAAATCCTCATGCAATGTCCATGAATTAAGAAATTTGAAAGGAACAAGGGCCTTGTGTAGGATCTGAAAGGCACCACTTGAAGGGAGGGGGGTTGAATAGTGGGTGCGGAAAATGTGGTTTTCAAAATTATTTTAGACCAAAAACCCAACTTCTGAAAACAGTTTCTGTTTTCAGGACGTATTTTGAAACGTTTTGAAAACTAGGTTACAGGTATTCAAAAATTCTGAAATTTGTAGAGATTTTAGTCTCAGATGTTCTGAGTATCTCCTAAAAATGTCATATTAAAATTCAACCTTTAACCCCTTCAAACATTGTTGGTGGTTAGATTGCGCAAATCTGCCAGAAACAGTAGTCTGATTTGAAAAATTAATTCCAATTAAACCGTGACTACAAAAGTCTGAAAATTTAATGTCTAACACCTTATTAGGTGTATTTAATTGGGTTGAAACAGTTTTGAAAAATTCTTTTGGAAAGTTAGTCAAATACGTTCAAAGTCTCAACCTTTGCAAGCCTGAAAATCAGACTGCACTAGTCTCAAAACTTTTGACGTTTGGATGACATATACTTGTCCAAAAGGGTTGAAACTTACACAAAAAGAACCTTAATATGTGCGGCTATGTTTTATGAAAGTTTCTTGATTTTTGAAGTTCGTTTACTATTTTTAAGAACGTGATAAAAATGATACACTGTGCTAGAAACTGAAAGTAAGTGCTGAAAAGTAAAGAACACAAGGAATTTTATACTGGTTCGGTTAAATCAACCTACTGCAATCTTCGAGGACACATTCCTCGGTTATCACTAATCACAAAACACAAATAACACCTTACCATACAGGGTTGATGGAGTTACACACCAACTCCAACCCTTTACAAACCTTGTAAGTGATTACAACGATTACGAACACCACCACCTAGCAGATGCAAGATTGATCACACCTTGTTCAATCTTTTAGAACAGTGTAGAGTATATGGTGGTATAGATGAAGCTTATTCAAGATGTATGAATATGAATACAATAGGCTTTTAGAGAGAAGAAAGAAAGAAGTGTATTAGGAGAAGGAGGTGTAAACGTTTTTGAGCTCTTGAAGTGCAAGACTTGTCTTGTGTTTTTGTTTGCTCTCTTCTTTCCTTTTTATCCACAATGTCCACCCCCTATACCTTCTTTCTTCTCCTTGGAAATTATCTTCTAACTCCTTGGAAGAGTATCTTGCATCATTGTGACATCCACTTGCTTACTTGGCAACTCCTCATTGGATGATCATTAAGCCTTTGCTTACTTGGCATTCATTGATTGGATGAAAGTTGTCATCATTTGATGACTAGATAAATCTGAAAAATATCACTTAAAACATGTGCCAATTAGCCATAAAAATGTTGCCATAAGTCTCATATCAATTCCACATAATTAGCAAGACAACTCGTCACCATTAAGCATTCAAAAATTCGGCCATCATGACTTCTACACATGCTGAAATTTTCAGCATGTGGTGATATTCACACAATATTCAAAACATTTTCTTGTAAGTATAGATTAATTCCTTGAAAATTGAAGAATCAAATATGTTGAATCTTATGACATAAAATCGGCCAAGTGCATTCCAACACATGCTGAAATTTTCAGCATGTGTGATATTTCAAGATATCATCACATTATTTCCATAATATTTTTAAAACATCGCCATATTATCTTTCAATCAATCCATACAATTCAAAGAAGTAAATATGGCACCATTTAGCTTGAAAATTCGGCCAGCCATAAGTCACACATGCTGAATTTTCAGCATGTGTTACAAATGTGACAAAGTTTGAAATGTTACCTTGTGTAACTTCTTCCTTTATGTCACCAACCTTGTACATTTCATTCTTGTCCAATCAAGATGCCAAAAAAGCTCCACATATGCTCTAAAAAGGCTGTAGTAGGTGTGTTACAATAGTTGTACATGTGCTGAATTTATTTTTGCAAACTTTGTAAAATAGTGCACAATAATTATACACACATGGTGTATTCCAATCAGCCCTTAATTGATTTTTCTAGAACACTTTAGAATGTATAGAGTATGTAAAAAGTGTCTAGATACATGTTATATGTCATGCCAAAAATGTTCCATGTGTCGTGTTCGTAGAAAACCGAATTTTCGACGTTTGTCGATTACCCGATTTTCTCCGATTAAATTCCAACTTTTTGCACATGTTATATATATTATGTTACACATAATATACATAAATTAAACTTTAATATTCAGCACTCATGGCTGATTTAAAGTGGCGCCTACATGTGACAAAAATTGAATTTGGAATCTCCACAATTTGGCCTTAATTCGGGGTGATTTGTGTGTGCCAACATGGAATGCTTTTATGGCTGTATATACCATGTAAGCCACGAAATTTGTGGCCATTTTTGAAGTGTAGGGGCTGGCCATCTATATATGGAAAGTACGTGACACGTTGGCGAAGTTTCAGTATTCACCCGATACGACAATTTTTGGTTTAGAACCTTTTAACGTGTCGTAATAATTTTGTTATCACCATGACTTATATCATATGATATAAGACCTGAATATACTAATAAATATGAGGTAAATATAGTGGTGCGACGTTAAGGTACGTTCGTAAAAAATATAACGTGTCGGTAGTACGTTAGAATATATGTGTGTAGTGCCTTTTAAAAAAATCTGAATATATATATATATATATATATATATATATATATTAAAGGCATGTATAATGAGAGGGAAGAAGACTTTCCATTCTTTAATTTGTTGCTTTTGTGCATTCTCCAAATATATCACCATTTAATGAACTACCTAGTTCATTTAACTAAGTACTTGACTTAGTGAACTAGTTTAGTTCATTAATGGTGGCACCTAAAAATAGTTCAGACACAAAAAATGTTTGCCATTTGATGTAAGCTTTAAAGCTTCATGGCTCGTTAGTATGACAACATTATATATGAACTATATAAGGCAGGTTTCACGGAAAAACGTGTCAAATCATAAAACGTGTCATGCATTTCTTTGTTACACGTTATTTAAATCATGTATTTTGTAATCACTCAAATCCCTTTTTCTTTGCACCTTTACCATCGAAAGACTACACTTTAATAATAATGGCGAATGATCCGAGGAAGCATGTGAGAGATGTTGTACAACTATATCCGCAAATAAATCAACAAAAGTAGTGTTGCACAACATACAATCGAGGCGACGTAGCACTCGGTTATGGCCATTACCCCTAGCCCATGTAAATGATGACCCCAAGGTAAGAAGTTCATGCAATTGACACTGATTCACGCAAGTATTGAAATCAACAAGAGAACGAAGTGGAGGAGAGGTGTGACTCCAATGTTCATCTAATCATAGAAATGTATTAAAATCACCACCTATAACCCAAGGATCTGTAATATGTTGGAAAGTAGAGACCAACGAATCCCATAATAATCTTTGTTCCATAATTGTGTGGAAACCATATACTACTATTCCATGGAATGACTATTGCATTGGACGCCATGTAAACCTTAAATTAGAAGGTTGGATACCATGATCAATATTATGAAACTGCAAACTTGCATTTTGCCAGAAAATCCTAATATTGCCATCACAAGTATCTAGCGCATGACAGAAAAGGAGTTTCAGCCGATAATATGTAAGCTTCGAAGATCGCTACTTAGGCTCAATAATGAAAAAAATCTCAATACGATAAGCGCGCCACAAGGTGAGTAAACGTGGTAAGGAGGTGTGTACAGACTTCCGACATTCCAAGTAAGAGCATTCATTAAGAAGTCGTATGAGAAAGACTAATATGAGTCGCACTACGAGTCAGAACAGTGGATGGAGGTCGTGGTGGCAATTCCTTCTTTGATCGTCGTCGCCGACGGGGTGGAACAAGGATTAATCCCTCAGAATCAGGATAGAAGAACCAATCAAAGTGTTCAAAAGACTATCATCATCAAAAGATACCAGATTAAAATCAAGACACTTACCAATAATGATGGAATCACTGCGCATTTGCTGACGAAAAGTGGCACGTGCCTGCGAATCAAAAGAAGGGGTCGAACCCACCTGAGGACCCACATCAGAATCAGAATATTGGCAATCTTCAAGATCATCTGCATTTTTGAAAGTAGTAAAACATCTTCTATGTCAGCACGTAGCAAGCTAATACCTTGCATGGGTGGAATTGATAAACGGTGATCAGCAAAATGAGTGACTGGTTCCACTTCCGAAGCAGGCTGAGGAGTAATTTCTAGAGCAGCTTCAATAACCGTAGGACGCATAAGCAAAGTAATATGATCTGAGTGATTTGAATTCTCCGTTGGTTGAGTTTTCTTTAGTGTCAAATGAGTCATAGGTTTTGACTGTTTAACCCTTGGTGGTGGCGGCGGAGCACCACAAGTGCCGACTAAATGGCCTAGTCGATGAAAATCCACACAAAATGAAGGCAAATCCTCATAAATAATTTGTTCTAGGAGCAATTTTTGCATACCCTGCAAATACATTTTCTTAGGAAGCTCATGGGAGACATCCGCTTCAACATAAACGTGCGCTACAGAGGGACGTAGGCCATCAGTGGTTGCAATATCAAGCTTTATCGGGTTACCCACAATGCGTGCTATTTCAGACAATGCAGCCTTATGATGAAAATAGATTGGTAATCATGGAAGAGCGATCCAAATTGGAACGATGGGAACATCGGCAGCAGGATCAAAATCAACGGTCCATTTGGTGATTCTCATATGGCAACCCGCTACTTGCCATGTCCGATGGTAAAACATCTGAAGTAATCGGGTTCATGAGTAAAATTCAACAAAATGTGAGATTGATCAAGCAACGTGATATGGACATCCGGCCGAAATCCAATAAGCTCGAAGACATCATGTATAACCTTAAGCGCCGACCACCCATTCCAAAATGTACTCATGATTGCCATTCAATAATGGGCAGCCAAGTTATCAATTTCCTCATCAGAGAATCCAATCATGGGAAGCCCTTTGTGTTTGGAAATGGATTTGGGGGAGATGGAGATATGCGGTGGAGCTGCACTGACGACGACGGTGAAAGATTTGCCGCCGCCGCCATGATCGCCGGGTGAGGAAGGGTGCATCTTAGGGTTTTTTATACATGGTATATATATATATATATATATATATATATATATATATATATATATAATATAATGTAATACAATGGCTTCGGCGCTCCCTTCAACCGAAGATCCCGGCGGCGACGGCTGGTCCTTTGCTGCTGTCGTCACTGCAACCTCATCCCCCTCTATTTTGATTTTAACGAAAATTATCACCAAACACAAAGGTCATCCCATGATTTTTTTACAGATGCCGAGATTGAAGCATTGGCCGAGCCTTACCGATTCACTCTTGTCGGCACTTTTTGGTTTGGCTGGCCACCACTCAAGATTATTCGCGATGTCTTTGAGCGAATTGGATTCCGATCGGACGTTGAGATCACGCTTCTTGATCAAATCTCATGTCCTGTGAATTTCCTTCATGAACATGATTATATACGATGTTTCTACCGCCGCACATGGAGCATAGCCGGATGTAATATGCATATCACCAAATGGACAGTGGATTTTGATCCTGCCATGGACGTCTTAACTGTGCCGATTTGGGTTGCTTTTCCAGGTTTGCCTCTCTACTTTAACTAAAAATCGGCATTGTTTGAAATTGCAAGAATAGTTGGTCATCCCATCAAATTGGATATAGCCACCGCCGACGGCCTCCGCCCGTCTGTAGCTCAGGTCTGTATCAAACTTGACATCTCTAAGGATTTGCCAAAGAAGATATTTTTGCAAGGAAAACAGAAGATTATTCAACAACAAATTGTATATGAAGATTTTCCTGGTTTTTGCGTGGAATGTCGCAGGTTGGGTCATGCGGTTAGCTCCTATGAGGATCAGCCGACATATCCTCCATCTAAGCCACAGAAACCTACCACATGACGGACTCCAAAAAAATGCAGCCAGAGAAGTCTCCTCCAACCAACCCTATCACGCTGCTTTCGCGTCCTTCATCAGCTCATGCAGCCGACAACCCTAATATTGACTCACTTCTAAATCAAGTTCCTGAACTTAAAGATAATACTCTTAATGTCCATTGAAGCAGGATATTGGCCGATTGCGCTCAGACCCTGAAGATGCTTTATTGCTAGGAAAGAACGCCGAATATCTAGATGTATATTAGTGTTCGGATTTTGATGTTCATCACCAGGTGAATCAGCAAATATCCCATGATGCAAATTCTGGGACAACCTTTACGCAAAAATGAGCGCCTCATCAGAACTTATTGGTAAGCGAATTTTAAATCGATTAGTATCCTTTGATGATGATGGACTTTTGCAGGCTCTTCTTGTCCCTGCTATACCAGATAGTGAGGATTTCATGCTAGTGGCGCCCCGACGCAGATGTAGGGCAAGGAAAGACTTACCTCTTTGACCACCTTCCACAGTCGTGACACGAAATGCAGCATGTGGTGAGCTTTTCACTTCAGATAGTTCTCAATGAATGTTCTCACTTGGAATGTTGGAGGTCTGCATACCTTTGTCAACCAATTAGTATCGTTGTTGCACCAACATCATGTTGATCTATTAATAATTATTGAACCTAAGCAGTGTGCGTCTAAGCTCGATTATTATAGGCTGAAGCTTGGATTTAATTATGCAATCGACACTTGTGAAGGCAACATTTGGGTTTTATGGCATTCTTCTAGTTTACAGTTTCATAGGGTCAAGCATGTGGAACAAACTTCACTATTTTGGTTCTATTGGCATCAAACTCAGCAGGCATTGTATTGGTCAGTTGTTTATGGAAGACATACGATTGTCGAAAGGAAACTATTGTGGGACTCTCTGATTAGAACATTTCAAGATATCTCAGATCCCTGGATCATTGGCGGCGATTTTAATACCTTGTTAACATTAGATGAACATCGAGGCAGAACCACACCAACACTTCGCTCGCTTGAGGATTTCAATGCCTGTTTCATCATTATCCGTTGTAGGACATTCCGACTTTGGAGTCTTCATTTACATGGGCCAGGGGACATGGTCAAGGCCGGGTTTTGCATCGTGTGGATAGGCTTCTGTGTAGTTCTTCGTTTGCAGATTTATTTATACATATTGTGGTTCATCACTTACCACGTGCTACATCGGATCACTCACTTTTGCTATTAAAATGTAGTCCCTCTCAGACAAGACCCACTGCTCAATTCAGGTATCTAAATGCTTGGGCCATGCATGATGATTTTCATTCATTTGTAGAGTCTCAGTGGAAGCAATACCCAATGATGGGGGGAATGCGAGGTCTCTATAGTAAGCTGCGTTTTTCAAAACGTGATATCAGAAAGGGGGATAAGGCTATCATTGGTAATATCTTTAGCAAAGCTGCTGAGGCGGAGCGAATTTATTCTAGAATGGAAGCTGCATTTCATAATGACCCTAGCTCGGACAATCGGGCATCATTTTTTTAGCCCAAGCTCAGCTATAAAAAGCGCATGAGGAGCAAGTCACATTTTGGTCATAGAAAGCTCACAATTGTTGGATGACTTAAGGGGAATCCAGTATAGCATACTTATATGCTTTGGTAAAGGAAAGATATCGACGTCAGCGCATAAGGAAATTACATGATTCTACTGGAGCCTTGATCGAGGATAATTAATCTCTTCGACGAGCTGCGGTGGACTTCTTCCAACAGTTGTTCACAAATGAACCCGTCGTTGAAGTGGATGATTTTCTGCAGCCAATTCCGTCTCTGGTTACCTCTGACGATAATGATATGTTAATGACCATTCTCGATATGGAAGAAGTTAAAAGTGTGGTATGGAGCCTAATGTTGTACCCAACAAAAAGTCATATTGTACTTAAAGACTTGTATAAGTGAATTGATGAACACTCTCTTGTTTTTATTGACGATGATGTTTTGAAAGAATGAAAGAAAGAACTTATCCTCATTTTGATCATGATGCATCGCATGTGCATACTCATGCCTGTTGCATTTAATGGTTCGTCGAATATTTTGTACGTTGTTACTTAGGCTAAGATGTTATGACTTGATAGCTCCTAAGTTATGATTTTTAATAAGTGATGAGCTTGTTACTTACGGATGTTGGATGGAAGGTCAGGTATGTTACTAAACCTAAACTTTTGGGGTTTGGTTCTTGTATGTACTTTTCATTTAATTCATGATTATTTATGGTTTACTTGTTGGTGACGTTGTCACTCACCCATTATTTTTCCTCCCAGAACCCGCAGGAAATAGTGGATCAAGGATGAGCCTAGGGTTCCCTATCCGTAGAAGAGCGAAAGAAGGACGACTTAAGGGTTTTTGCCATTATGGTCATGATTGATGAACTATCTATGAACTTGTGTTGAAAACATTGACTTTCGGATTTCCGCATTTGTGAGCATGTTTGTAAAACTTATGATGGATGTTTAGACGCTTATTCTGCCTCGGTTTCGCTTACTTGTTAATGTGTAAGCATGAAGGTTCACATATTTTGTGATGGACTAGGACATGTTATGGATTGACGCCTGGCACTCTCCGTAGTGAAGTACAGTGGGTGCACCATATCTGGCTAGGCCGGGGTGCGGAGCGCTACACCTAAGCCCAAATAGTGCGGCAGGAGCGGATGGATTCAATGGACATTTTTTCCACACGTGCTGGGATATTCTTAAAATCTATGTTTTATGTGCTGTTCAAGAATTCTTTTTAAGAGGCACACAGCGAAATTTACGACGTTTCCATGAATTCTTAACTCATTATGAAACGGCCTCGGGACAAAAGGTGAATTTCCAAAAAAGCAGTTTTATTCCATCGGCCCATGTATCATTAAGACAAAGACGAAACTTTGAGGCTTTGCTTGGCATGCGCAGTACTTGTTTGCCATTTCGATATCTAGGCTCTTATTTGCATAAAGGTATCAATCGTGCAAGATATTGTGCTTCATTATTGCAGCATATTGATGACCGTTTACAGGGCTGGCACTCTCGTTTGTTATCTTCCACAGGACGCATAGTCTTGCTTCGTTCAGTGATATCATCTCTGCCATTACATATTCTTGCGGCTGGCAGTTTGCCCAAGTCAGTTGCAAAGATAATTAGTCGAAAAATGACTACATTCTTTTGGGGCCGCAGACATCATTGGGTTGCTTGGTCATCAATAACCACTCCTCGAGAGGAAGGGGGTTTAGGCCTAAGAGATCTCAATTCTTTACAACAAGCTTATCACTGTCGCATTTGGTGGAACTATCAGAAAAACAATACATTATGGAGTCAGTACATGCACATAAAATATGGAGGACGCCATGATTATCTCCCGCGACTGCCTGACTCACCTGTTTGGCGGCTTATTTGCAGAATTCACCCTATCTGTCATACTCAGACTCAAGGACAGGGCTCCTTTCTTACCTGGACACCTTCGCCCTCCGGAGAATTCACATTGCATTCAGCCTATGACATTTGTCGCCATATGCACCCAACCCAACTCTCTGCTACATTTATTTGGTACAAACATCACACGCCAGTCATACAGTTATTCTTATGGAGGTTATTTCATTCTGCGTTGCCATTTGAGGACAACATAGGTAAATATATTTCGTCCCGTCCAACACAATGTCCATTTTGTAAGAACTCTTCGGCCACGGTGGATCACATCTTTATGCTCTGTGAAGGCGTCCGCCCGATATGGAATTTCTTTGCTATTGAGTTACATTGTCCTACACCGTCATCATTACACCTTCGACAATATCTACTATCTTGGTGGTATCGCTCTACATTTCATTCACTCTTTGAGGTTCTAAAAATCATCGTCCCGGCAATTATTTTATATCGCATCTGGCGCACATACACCTCCTTGGTTTATAGGGAGCAGCACAATTTTGATCTGAGTTCTCTTCGGTTCTCTGTTCAATCTGATATTAATATATGGAGCAAAACCCTCAATGGCACAAAATTAGTTGTACCTTCTATGCCACTACTGTCATGGTTACCTAAGCTACATTCCCCAAGGCCTCAATTAGTACGTTGGCGCACACCACCTTCAGGGCGCTTTAAGTTAAATGTTGACGCGGCAGTTGGCAGACATTATGCAGTAGGTGGGGCAATATTACGCGATTATTACGGATGCTGTGTGGGGGCTATCTCTTTTCGCTTACCACCAAGTACTCCTTTCACTGCAGAAATACAAGCAGCAGTCTCTGGCTTATTATATTTTCTTCCACTGTATCGCTCAATCGTTATAGAGACGGATTGTTTGCAGCTGATCAACCGACTATCGCAGCCTTGCCTAGTTCATGGCAATTACTATCTTCGCTTGCTACATACATTATCACATCTACATCGTCTGGACTTTCTACATATCTACAGAGAAGCAAATATGGCAGCCCATTATTTGGCACAACATGCAATGATGAATCCTCACACTCAGTATTACACTTCTCACTCGCTGCCTCCTCTAGTGCGAGCCGCCGTTTCACTAGATCTTTTCACATCTTACTTGCATGTTTAAAAATCAAGTCTTCCACATGGATTGGCACACAACTCATATTACTGCCTGTATCCTGTCGGATGCAGGCAGACTTGGTACGCTTTGTCTTCCATCCATGATAAAGATTTTCTTCTGCTCCATACTCACTTTTGCTACTGCTTTATTCCTCACATGTGCATGGATTGGGTGCTTCATCTGGCTGGCTTACATGTCTGCTATGGACGAGACGAACCGGTCCCTTTGCTTATCCTGGCGATTTTTAGTACGATCATCAAACTGTGACCGGCTGGACCATACATCCTGGTTGTTGTCTGTGTTTTCCAACACAGACAACACTGGTGCGTTTTCGATTTCTTCACTATTTATTCGTCATGTGTCATTCCTGATTATTGCTACATTTGCATCTCTTCGACTCACATATGCATTTCTTTTGATATGCTGCAATTCACTGCAAAAAATCTTCACGAGGGCAACATCATTAATCTTCAAGCGGATCCATGGCCTATCTCCACCTACTGCCGAAGTACATCACCAACATCATATGCACTTCCAAGCCATCAGGATACAATTGGTTTTTATTCATTACACGTTTCATTGTATTTAAAAGTCGATATCCTTATTATCTATGATAGACGTATAAATATGTACGCTTTTTCCTTCGCCAAGTTTTTATCCACAAGGGTGGTTTTTCTTGGCAAGGTTTTAATCCGGCATATCATATACGTCTGGAGATACACAATACTTAGTTTTTTATCTCATTTATTCGCATACGATGACGATTGTACTATGGCTTGCCTCCACCAAAAGCGAGGTTTTTATTAATCAAAGCTCCCTTTCGATAAAAAAATATATATTCTAAAAAGACGACAAGCTATATTTTTCTATCCCGACATTTCATCGACACGTCATCAACGTACATCAACGTCAAGCTACCACATGGACATTATCCTTTTGAGTATATACATATTCCAAGTCATATATTTCATGTCATCAAGCTTCCAAAAATATACCGACATGTCACAAGTTCGTAAACCTAAAGTCGCCACATCAAATGACTACCAAACCATCACCGACATGTAACATACTTACCGTACAAAGATGGCCAACCAATATACACTCCAAATACATAACGTTTTCGTGCACCGCATGCCAAATACAACCCAAGAGTCATACCATAATTACATATATCAATTACCTATCATTTGCCTTGATTTATTGAAAATTCAAATTAATACATCACATGGACGATTTTTTTGATACCTTTTGAATAAATTGGAGAAGAATCCTACAATTGGCGCAAGTCGAAAATTCGTTTTTCTACATTCTTATGGGAACTTTTTTTTCTACACTTTGTCACATGTATCTAGACATGTCTTACACATCCAAGGCGTATCTTGGAGTATTCTAGAAAACCAAGTTAAATGGTGATTAAAATTTACCATGTATATGAAGATACCACATCATTTCAAAAAAATTTTTAGCACATGCATACTGAAGTAGGCGGCTATTTTGAGCTGAGTTGGAGCCTAGGTGAGCTTATTTTGCACTATGATTGGTGGAGAATGATCCAAAAATGAATTCTAGTATTGATGGAGACCAAGACACATATGGTAAGCTTTCAAAATTCAAACAGATGCTGATGTTTTCAGCATATGTTAAATGGGCCAATTTTTTGCATGTCTTCAAGATCAAATTCATTCCAGAAATGAGGGGCAATTACACTTGTGATTTATTGGAAATCAAGACATTTGAATTTTCAATTATTTTCAGATTTTTCTTGGTATTTTCCATGTCATATATTATGTGCCAAGGTAGATAAATGAAGACCCTATCATAGAGTGACAACAAGGCGAAGACACATCACTTGTCCAATCACATTTCGCCAAGTAAGCAAAGATATGTCACAAAGCTATATAAGGTATCTTCCAAAGGGCATTAAAGACGTTCTCCAAGAAGAATTTCAGCCAAGAGGGATTGCCACACATTACAAAAGTGAGCAAGAAGTCAAACACAAGACAAGACTCATTTTCATATTCTATCAAGTAGAAAGCAAGACTTCTCTTCTTCTCCTATCTTTTTCTCTTGCACATAGCCTTAAGCCTATCAAATATACATTCCATAATTTGTATAGGCTTCATTGATACCACCTATATGTAGGACCTCAGGCGCTACCAACTCTTCCATAACCAATTGGTGATAGGAGATGCAAATACCCTAGCTTTATAGTGCATTCATTACACACAAGCGCCCACGACATTCGACTGTGACTTGGCCCATACGGCCTACGCACCACGGGACAATTGCTGCACCCAAAAATCTTCCCCTCAGCAATTGCTCCTGCTGGGAATCGAACTCGTGCCCTTGGCTCTCATACCCTTGTAGGACCTCAGGCGCTACCAACTCTCCCAAAACCAATTGGTGATAGGAGATGCATATACTCTAGCCTTATAGTGCATTTAGCACACACAAGCGCCCACGGCATTCGACTGTAACTTGGCCCACACTTCCTATGCGCCACGAAACAATTGCTGCTCCCAGCACTATACACCATCTTTTATTGTACAAGGTTGATCAAGGTGTGATCTGTTAGGTCTGAAACACACTCTAGAAGAGGGGGTGAATACAGTGTTTGGTACTTTTTGTGGAACTTTCTTGTTTGACTCAACTCAAAAGAAATTTAAAATCAAAGCAAGAATGGGAGGTGAGAAGCAATGAATGAATACACCGGATATAGAATGGTTCGAACCGTAAATGATTCTACTCCACTACCACTTTGTTGTCAAAGTGGATTTTCAACAACTACTCTTCTTATTATAGACAATAAGAACAACCACATCAACACTTACACTAACACCTTAGTGTAAGCAACAACAAAAACAACTTCTTGCACAAAATACACTTATGCAATTATAGCAACTACAGCTTTAGCAAGAACAACTTCTTGCTACCTCACAACTTCAACAAAGTTCCCTCAAGAACTTTCTCACAGTGGGTTGAAGGAAATAGTAAGGTTCACACTTTCTCACTAGTCTAAGCACAAGCAAGAGATCAAATATTTATGGTTCCTCTTGTGCTAGACTCTCTATCGCTCGATATACAACAATGAAGAGCAAAGAAAAGCCTAACAAGCTTTAAGAAATTTTACAAATGTGAGAGAACTATACAACAATGAATAATGAAGCTAGATGATGGTGAAAGTGTGTTTTTGTCTCATCCAAGCTTCTCCCACTTATAGCTGAAGTTCACCACGTTTTTGAGGTTTCCACCATGTCTTCAACTACACCAAATGTCAAGGTAATGCCCAAATAGTCTTTAGCCACCCTATGGAGTGATTTGATCCTCAATAGCCAACCTAGGAATGCTTAGACATAGATACAATAGTCAAGGAAGCATGTAGTATGTTGCAGTAATGTCTACAAGAAATTTGAGCAAGATGGGATAGAGAAAATACAATGAATCTCCCTTGGATTTTGTTCCAACATTCAAAAAATTTTAAATTCTGGGGGACATCGATCGATCGAAGTGCCTGGGGTGAGAGATCGATGTCCTCCAGAAACTTTGGAATTTTTGAAACTATTGACATCAATCGATAGAAGTCCTCCGTTTGAGAGACTAATGTCACGTCGATCGATTGATGTCCCCTGGACTGAGAGATCGATGTCGGACAGAAAGTATTCTGCCTGACATCGATCGATCGAAGTCTCCCTGGGGAGAGACTGAAGTGACTTTGATCGATGGATGTCCCCAGGTTGAGAGATCGATGTTGGACAGAAAGGTTTTTGCCTGACATCGATCGATCGATGTCCCCAGGTTGACAGATTGATGTTGGACAGAAAGGTTTATGCCTGACATCGATCGATCGAAGTCAGAGGCTGAAGTGACATTGATCGATCGATGTCCCCAATCTGAGAGATCGATGTTGGACAGTGAATTCCAATCTCAACCATTTTTGACATTGTGTAATTTTCTCATTTTGCATCAAGTCTCAAGCGTAAATTTAACTTATTTAAAACATCTTTTAATCATCAAAACAATCTACATCTTAACAATCTCCCCCTTTTTGATGATTTCAAAACCATGATTCAAAAGATATTTTTACTTGATACATTTACATCTAAACTTGATATTTTAGTTCATGCTCCCTCATCATATGAACACATCAAAAACTCCCCCTCAATATGTAATCTACGCAAAATCAATAAATATGATGTCAATACCAAAATGCTCCCCCTCAACCCATGCACCAAATTTCATATTTTCATCTTTTCAATATGTGAGATAGCATACCAAAGTAACAATGACTATCAATAATTTTACACAAGCTTATAATGTCAAGATCAAGAAACTTCATGCCAAATCCAAATTCTCAAAACAAGGTATGTTATGCAAAACCTAAACCATACCATCATCACCAACACATCAAGACAACTTAAACCAAAACCATATCATCAACACCAACATATCAAGAAACCAAAAAACCAAGAAACCAACCAAACCAACCAACTTCTCCCCTTTTTGAAAACATCAAAAAAAATGATAAAAAACACGAAAATAAAGAAGCAAAATATCATTAAGCAAATTACAATTTAATGAGATACATGAGTAATCTCAAAGCTTAAGCGAATCCTATTGCTACGAGGGGGATAGGGAGAACTAAGAAAATCTACTCTTCATCAGAAGAGAAGCGTCCAGAAAGGGCATCTTTGAGCTTCGTTTTCAGTTTTTGGTACTTGAATTTTTGAACGGTCATCTCCATTTGCAGTGTCGTGACTTGAGTATCAACTTTCGTCTCTAACGTTTTGACACGGTCCTGGAGTTTCTTATAGTCCTTCTCTAGATCATCTATGCGTATGGCCTCCTTGGTTAGATCTTCCCCCCATTGACCAAGAGTGTGATGTATGTCTTGAATCTCAGCCTCTATGTTGAATTCTTCCTCTGAGTCACTATATTCTGCCATTGGAAATTTCCCTTTGTCCACTCGGGAGGTAGGACTTTGAGGGTGAGATTGGGTTTCGGTGGGAGGGATAGGGTCTTCGGGAGGTATATGCTCAGCCTCTTCTTCCTCTGGCTCATTTTGACCTTCTCGTCTTTGCTCTTCCTTCCGTGACTTATGTATTTGTTGAATGTTTGCCTTTGTGTAATATTCCTTATTGGTAACGGACTCTTTATAGTCTTTATTCAACACTACATTGGCCTTTCATGATAATCTATAAATCATATTGCTATATGGAAGCGCTTTGGATTTCTTGGTGACTGCTTCCAATACATTTTCAAAGAAAACTTCTCCAAATTTTATTTGTTCCCTCATGGCAACGCGGTAGGTAATATAAAAATATAGGTTACTTGGGAGTTTTGCCGATTTACCAATTACACAGAAGGTGATAATGACAAGCAAGACTCGGTAAACTAAAGGCATATTGTTTGTGTTTCTGGTGGGATGGAAGACAAGAAAGGTTTTTACTTCATCCTCAGACACTTGGTACTTGTAATTGTCCCACTTCCAAGGGTCAAAATCTTGGATTACCTTATCAGGGACACCAAGAAGTTCATTAATAGTTTTGGTATCAAATGCAACTAGTTGACCATCAATAACCGAATTTAGAGAGAAAGGCATCCCATTGAGATATTCAACCCATACATTGGCATAAAACATTCGAGTATAACGAGTTGACATAGAGCTCATCTCAGAAGAGTCCCAAATAGGTCTCCATTTTTGATCATCCAACCAATTTATGATTGGTGTCAATTCCTCATTGCTCAAAATGTCTTGAATTTTGAGCAATTTCAACAGAATAGTAGACCTTTTATTGATTTCCCATTCTTCAAATAACAATTGAGCTCTAAGAGAGATATGAACAAATAAACATGAACCTAGTGGTGCTGCAAGCGCATTCTCAAATTCTCCAGTTTTAAGGCATGGGAAGTTCTTAATCATGAGTCTTTCTCTAGCCTCACGTAGCAGGTAGTTTGAGAGGTCTCAGTTTGCTTCCTCAGTCCTGCTGTCCGAGAACCCATTGGAATATGTGGTTGATTCCCTTCTTGCGAAGTTCTTTTCCTTTTTGGATGATTTTTAGTTCTTGGTGCCATTTGATATGTAGATGCGGAGGTTGTCAATATTAGGAAAATATTTTTTGATATTTGAGTAGAAATCAACTAGGATAGTTAGAAAATGATGTTTGGTTCAGAGATTTTGAAGTGATGATGTCGAATTTTGAAAAAACTGTGATTCTAGGGCAGAAAAGCGCAGGGTAGAAGATGAATAGTGGGAGAGATTCTGTTTCCTACAGGTTTTATAAACTTACTGTCCGACGACATCGATCGATCGATGTCTGAGACTTCGATCGATCAATGTCCTCAACTTCGATCGATCGATGTGCCTTTTACATCAGTCTCTCAGACAACTACATAGATCGATCGATGTATGCTGAAATTTCTCTTTTTGATAATTTTAACCCCCTAAACATTGTTTATCATCCCTAATCTTGTTCTAATTGATTCGAATGTTTCTGTGCGAAGGGATTTAGTAAAAATATCCGCTAGTTTGTCATTGGTTGGAACAAATTCAACACATACTAATCCATTTTGAATGCAATCCCTTATGAGGTGATGCCTCACTTCTATATGTTTGGTCCTACTATGGTGAACCGGGTTTCGCGCTATACTTATGGCTGATGTGTTGTCACATAGGATGGGAACTTTATCAAACTTAACATTATAATCGTTTAAGGTGTTGATCATCCAAAGTAGTTGTGCACAAAAAGAAGCGGCCGATACATATTCAGATTCCGCAGTTAAAAGTGACACACTATTTTGTTTCTTGGAGAACCAAGAAACTAAGCAATCTCCAAGGAATCTCCAAGAAACTAAGCAATACTACGGTGAACCGGGTTTTACATGTCCCGTAAGTGCTTTTTCTATCAACAAGATTTCCGGTATAGTCGGAGTCACTATACCCTCTTAAATCAAAACAACCATTTTTGGGATAAAACAATCCAAAGTTCAAGGTTCCTTTCAAATACCTAAAGATACGTTTAATGGCAACTGATGCGATTCCTTAGGCATACTTTGAAATCTAGCACATAAGCACATAGCATGCAAAATATCCGGTCTACTAGTGGTCAAATAAAGTAAACTACCAATCATGCCCCTATATTTGGTTACCTCAACCGGCTTTCCTTTTTTGTCTTTATCAAGCTTTGTACTTGTGCTCATTGGTGTGCTCACACTTCTTCCATCCTCAAACGTGTATTTTTTAAGTAAATCCTTTGCATACTTTGTTTGAGATATGTACACTCCATCTTGAGTTTGCTTGATTTAAAAACCAAGAAAGTAGTTGAGCTCACCCATCATGCTCATTTCAAATTCTAATGCTCACAAAGAGAATCATTAGTAGCACCAAATATAATATCATCCACATAAATTTGAAAAAGCAATTGATGGTTTCCTTGTTCTTTAATAAAAAGAGTAGTGTCGGCTTTTCCTCTTGAAAACTTATTTTCAAGAAGGAAGTTACTTAATGATGAGGATCAAGGGTCCGATGAGGATCAAGGGTCCCATCAAGAGGTCAAGGGCCCTATGAAAAGAAGGAGGGCAAGAGAACTTTGTCATCAAGTTGGAACCTTCTTTATAAGCATGTTCAAGATGAACCTAAGGTTCCATGAGTTCATTTCATTGAACCCATCCTTTGAGCGTTATGAGTGTGCGTTGTGTGTGTGTCCCTTTGAGTTTTGTCTTGTTTTCTTGTGATCTTTGTTTTATGTGTTTGCTTTGTAGGTAAAATAGGTACATGGAAGATCCAAATGAAATGGAGGCCCAAAAAAGAGCAAGATAGCCGTGTGTTACAAAAAGAGAGACAAAAGGAATGTTGTCTTGAAAAGAATGTTTGTCTCCAAAAAGACAAATTCAAATATGTCCAAGATGGAATCCTCTTTTCAAAATTGAACTCAAAATCATCTCCAAGGATCAAAAGAGGGCCAGCCATTCTTGAAGTAAAAGGATGATCAAATTGAATTTAAATTCAAAGCTAAACTTGAATTCAAATTCAACCATGATTTGAATTCAAGTTTGAACCAATTGGAGACTTAAATTTCAAGAAGATTTCAACCTATTTTTCCAGCCATAAACACGCCATCTTGGAAGATAAAAGAGGATAGATTCCAATTCAAATTGAATCCAAGTTTGAATTCAAATTCAAACTCAATTTGAATTCAAAGTTAAACCATCATTTGAATTCAATTCCAGGCATGTTATCATCATCAAATCAGGTTTTCCAAGACCACAACAGCATCATACATGGCTGGACAAAGGAAAGGATATGCAAGAACCAAATAAAAAGTGAACTCAAATTCAAACTCAACTTGAATTCAAATTCACCCAAATTTTTGAATTCAAGTTCAGCCCCATCCTACTCATCAAATCAGCTCCCCAATGCCTCATTTGCTGACCAAATACACGATTGGACAAAGGAAGGTTTCAACCGATTTTTAGCTAGGATTTTTCTAGTTATTTTTTGAATTCAAACAATTAGAAAATTCAAGTTTAATTCAAATGTCTTTCTAGCTATTTCTTCTAGATAATATCTGAATATTTTAAGTGTCTTAGGCATCTATAAATAGGCCCCTTTGGCAAATTTGTAAAGCAACCTTTGATGAAATAAAATTCTTGATATTTTCTTCACTTGTTGTGAGACTTTGTTTTCTTGGTTTTGCATTAAAAACCTAAGTTAAGATCCTTCAAAGTTGAGAATTTTGAAGGTGTTGCTATTGCTAAAAGGTGCCATCCAGGGGGGCCATGGTGGTTTGCCTGATCAACGACCATCTTGAAGTGTTGGTCTTGCTCATTTGATCCACACGTTTTTATCACTAAGGAAGCAAGGAGAAGTCTTCCTCCTTGCGTCTAACCCAATGTGAAGGACGTTTGGAAGGTGGAATTGTTAGAGCCCACGTCTTTTGCACGCATCAAATTGGTATCAGAGACAGGTTACTCTATTCCATCGTATTTTATCCTTTTTTTTCGTTTGAGTCTATTCATTTCAAGTTCAGTTGTGTCCTTCTTCTACCCCTCATTTTGCACGCCACTTGTCCATCATTCATATAAAAAACGTCCAGGTTGTTTTGAGTTCTTTGCATTTTGTTGAGTCTTGTTCTTCATCATTCTAGCATCTTTGTTGATTCTTGTTCCAGTGTCACGTTTATTCAACTTGTGCACCAAACATCTGAATTTTATCATCCAAACTTGAACAATTAGGGTTTGAGCATTTAGAGTACATTCAGCTCTTTTTTTTACTACAACCATCAGCCTATAACGCTACCTCGGTTTCAAATCATCTTGTTGCTACTGAAGCTTTTGGTTGGTGATGATTGTATGCATCTTGTGATTCACATTGTGATTGATTTCATGCTTTGAGTGAAGTTAGTCCTACGTGTGTTTTTCTTCACAAACCATCTTCAACACCAACAAAACCCTAATTCTATCCCCAAGCCCCACGGCCCAAAAAAACCACCCAAACCCGACCCTAAAACTCACCAAACAGATCACAAACTACCTCATTTACACTCTTAACAAAAAGCCCCAAACCAATTCTGCCAAACAAAATCAGAACCAAAAGTTCCCAACTCATTCAAAAAACTTTAACCCTAGAATTTGAATTTTGTTCAATTCTGTCCTACAACCATCCACTATCCAAATTGGCCACACAAATCCTCAATTACCAACCCAAACAGCCCATATACACCATGCATTCAGTTCCCAAAACGCAAATCCCACCCATACCCAAACACGCCCTAAAACCTTAAATTGGAACACTAACCCTAACCCTTATTCTTTCCAACCCCAATTTCCCTCAATTTCCAAGGTTAGTTTGTTGCAATTCAATGTTACAAACTGCAATTTAAAGTCATTGCACTATTCTGCCCAAAAACAAAAGTTCTGCGTACAAAACGCATGAAATTCCAGCTCTGCCCTAGTCAAAAAAAAGAAGAATCTGAACCTTGCTCACATTGAAATAGCAAGGAAGGGAAGAAAAACAGAAAAGCAAGAGAAAAAGAAAAAGGGCAAAACGTTTGTGCATTACTTAAAAACTATTTTTGGTGCAATTTGAAAATCTTGGATACCGTATTTTGTTTTTGCTACATACTGCCGTCTTCCCACATCTTATTTTCCTTATCTTGATCTTCTTGAACCAATCACACGCTTGATTGCTAGATTATTGCATGACTTGAACTATTTTGTGGATAGTAAGTGCATAGAATCAAAATTAACTAAAGATTGCCCACGACAACCCTTATTTCATCTTTGGTTCAGCCTTATACATCAATTTTGGTTGCTTATTTTCTTTGAATCTTAGTAGAAAGTTCAAGTTTGTGTCCATTTCACTTGATTCTATTTTGCTACTATTTGGTGCAACTTGAAAGCAAAAGGGAGAAACAAGTGGAGATCGTTGTGACTTGGAAAAGCATTGGCAACACACTTTCTTAATTGATCACTTTGAGCCTTCTTAACTTCAGGTTATCCAAGAAGCAAAGTGGTAAGAGAGTGGAAAGAAGAGAAAGAGGAGTGTTCATAGCTTGTTTTTACTAATCACTTAACGTTTTTTTGTCTTTGTGTTAGTTTGCTTCTTTCTTTTTTCTTTTTTTTACGTTCCTTAGGTAAAATGTATAGCAGCACTCATTCCGCTTCTAGCAAATCAAAGGAAGCCGAGACTTTGGACAACACGCAAAAACAAATGTTGGAGATGCTCAAGAAACTAACGCACGACAATGAGGTAATCAAACACAACCAAGAAGGTACGCTCCAAGAAGGTACAATGATGATTACATTTCATTTGAGCATGATGATTATGACTTTGATGACCACCCTCACCGTGGTTACCAAAAAATGCCAAAATCCCCTTTTCTCACAAGATGACGATTTTCTCAAAACCAAAATAAATATTCCCACATTTTATGGTAACAGTAATGTGGAAGAATATTTGGAATGGGAAACAAAAGTGGACCTAATATTTTCATGTACCAATTACAGTGAATTACAAAAAGTGAGGTACGCTTCTATTGAGTTTTCTGGTTATGCACTAAATTGGTAGACAAATTTGTGTTGAAATAGAACTAAGACAAGACAACCGCCAATTGCCACTTGGGAAGAAATGAAGTTTTAAATGAGACAACGTTTTATCCCAAACAATTATGAGAGTTCTATTTTCACGAGTTTGCAAAACTTACGACAAGGTTCCAAAAGTGTAGACGAGTATTACAAAGAGTTAGAAATTTTGTTGGAAAGGTCTAGCCTGCATGAACACGAAGAAGCCACCAAGGCTCGTTTCTTACATTGTTTAAATAGGGAGATTGCGCAAAGGGTTGACCTTCAACCTTATCTCGACCTCACAACCATGGTCCATATAGATGAAAACATTGAACGCCAACTAAAGGTACGTAGTTGCTCCAATTTCAATTCCACTTATCGTACTAATCAGTCTTCATTAAGATTTTCCAGAAAGCCTTCAGGAACGGGAAGCTCACGGCCTACAGGAGGCCAAATACGTGACCAAGGTGTGTCACAAAGGATGGACAATCGTGTGCATTCCACACAAAGGCGAGATGACCGCGGCCAACAAAAAGCTCCTACCGGAAATTCTTCTGATCTCTCAAACAGGTTTAGGGACATTAAATGCTATAAATGTGAAGGACGTGGTCTCATAGGAAAAGAGTGTCCTAATGCAAAACAAATCATGTTAATTGAGGAAACAAATGAATATGTGTCTGAGTCCGAGCATGAAAATGAATCTGAGCTTGATAATGAAATTGAACCTGAAGAGGATCTAGGCGCATTAGATGATTTTGACACTAAGGAGTTTCTTGTTGTACGTAGAGCTTTAAATGCATATCTGAAATTAGATGATCACGAACAACATCGAGAAAACATTTTCCATATTCATTGCATGATTAATGACAAAGTGTGCACCATGATCATTGATTCCGGTTCTTGTGCAAATGTGGCTAGCATCAAATTAGTAAGAAAACTGAATTTGCCTATGACTAATCATCCGCATCCTTACAAACTTGCATGGTTAAATGATTGCGGTGAAGTTAGCGTAAGTAGACAAGTTTTGATTTCTCTTAGCATTGGTAGTTACAAAGATGATGTTTTATGTGATGTTGCACCAATGCATGCTAGTCATATCTTACTTGGTAGGCCATGGCAATTTGATCGGCATGTGATATATGATGGATATGTGAATCGTTATTCTTTCAAGTTGAATGGAAAACTTTACAAACTGCATGCACTTCCACCCGACAAAGTCCAAGAGGATCATCAACGCATGTCTAAGTCTAGGGTCGATCCTAAGGAAAAAGAAGCTGAGAGAAAATTCGTGGAATGCATGATAAGTGAGAACAAAAAACAAGAGAGCAAGGGAAAAGAGGTAGTACCCATAGGAGTCACCAAGTCCAAAAGGAAGTGTGGATATTTTGCAAAGAAAAAAGAGGTCACACGAGCCCTTTACAGCAACCAGACCGTCTCATTCTTATCCCTAAGGCGTGTCACCTTTCCCTAGAAGAACTCCCACCAAACTTACCTACCTCAATTGCGTCCCTTATCCAAGAGTACAAAGTTCTATTTCCCTCTGAGACACCATCCAGATTACCACCTATTAGAGGAATAGAACACCAAATCGATTTTGTCCCAGGAGCCGTGTTACCGAATCGCCCAGCCTATCGAGCCAACCCCGAAGAAACCAAAGAAATCCAAAGGCAAGCAGAGGAGCTCCTAGCAAATGGACAAGTCAGAGAGAGCCTAAGCCCATCAGCCATCCCTGTCATTTTAGTACCCAAAAAGGATAGAACTTGGAGAATGTGTACTGATTGCCGTGCCATAAACAAAATTACCGTCAAATATAGGTACCCCATACCTAGGCTGGATGATATGTTGGATATGTTGCACGGATCCAAATTCTTCACCAAAATCGACCTTAAGCAGGGGTACTTCCAGGTACGCATTAGAGAAGGGGATGAATGGAAGACTGCTCATTTGATCCACACGTTTTCATCACTAAAGAAGCAAGGGGATGTCTTCTTCCTTGTGCCTAATCCTTTGTGAAGGACGTTTGAAAGGTGGAATTGTTGGAGACTATGTCTTGCATGCATCAAAAAGTTCGGTGAATTTGAATTCAAGTTGAGTGTGAATTTGAGTTCACTTTGAATTTAGTTCTTGCATATCCTTTCCTTTGCCCAACCATGTATGATGTTGTTGTGGTCTTGGAAAACCTGATTTGATGATGATAACATGTCTGGAATTGAATTCAAATGATGGTTGAAGTTTGAATTCAAATTGTGTTTGAATTTGAATTCAAACTTGGATTCAATTTGAATTGGAATCTATCCTCTTTTATCTTCCAAGATGGCGTGTTTATGGCTGTCCTCACCCTTTTCACTGATGACCTTTTGGATTCAAGGACGAATCCTTTTGAGGATGGGGGATTGATGAGGATCATTAGTCCGATGAGGATCAAGGGTCCCATCAAGAGGTCAAGGGTCCTAAGACAAGAAGGAGGGCAAGAGAATTTTGTCATGAAGTTGGAACCTTCTTGTATAATCATGTTCAAGATGAACCTAAGGTTCCATGGGTTCATTTCATTGAACCCACCCTTTGAGCGTTATGAGTGTGCGTTGTGCGTGTGTCCCTTACTTTGAATTTTGTCTTGTTTTCTTGTGATCTTTGTTTTATGTGTTTGCTTTGTAGGTAAAATAGGTACATGGAAGATCCAAATGAAATGGATGCCCAAAAAAGAGCAAGATAGCCGTGTGTTACAAAAAGAGAGACAAAAGGAATGTTGCCTTGAAGAGAATGTTTGTCTCCACAAGGACAAATTCAAATATGTCCAAGATGGAATTCTCTTTTCAAAATTGAACTCAAAATCATCTCCAAGGATCAAAAGAGGGCCGGCCATTCTTGAAGTAAAAGGATGATCAAATTGAATTTAAATTCAAAGCTAAAGTTGAATTTAAATTCAACCATGATTTGAATTCAAGTTTCAACCAATTGGAGACTTAAATTTCAAGAAGATTTCAGCCTATTTTTCGAGCCATAAACACGCCATCTTGGAAGATAAAAGAGGATAGATTCCAATTCAAATTGAATCCAAGTTTGAATTCAAATTCAAACTCAATTTGAATTCAAACTTCAACCACCATTTGAATTCAATTCCAGGCATGTTACCATCATCAAATCAGGTTTTCCAACACCACAACAACATCATACACGGATGGACAAAGGAAAGGATATGCAAGAACCAAATTCAAAGTGAACTCAAATTCAAATTCAACTTGAATTCAAATTCACCCCACTTTTTGAATTCAAGTTCAGCCCCATCCTACTCATCAAATCAGCTCCCCAATGCCTCATTTGCTGACCAAATACACGGCTAGACAAAGGAAGGTTTCAACCGATTTTTAGCCAGGATTTTTCTAGTTATTTTTTGAATTCAAACAATTAGAAAATTCAAGTTCAATTCAAATGTCTTTCTAGCTATTTCTTTTAGATAATATCTGAATATTTTAAATGTCTTAGGCATCTATAAATAGGCCCCTTTGGCCGATTTGTAAAGCAACCTTTGATGAAATAAAATTCTTGATATTTTCTTCACTTGTTGTGAGACTTTGTTATCTTTGTTTTGCATTAAAAACCTAAGTTAAGATCCTTCAAAGTTGAGCATTTTGAAGGTGTTGCTATTGCTAAAAGGTGCCGTCCAGGGGGGCCATGTTGGTTTGCCTGATCAACGACCATCTTGAAGTGTTGGTCTTGCTCATTTGATCCACACGTTTTTATCACTAAGGAAGCAAGGGGAAGTCTTCCTCCTTGCGTCTAACCCAATGTGAATGACGTTTGGAAGGTGGAATTGTTGGAGCCCACGTCTTGCACACATCGCTTAATCTATCATACCATGATCTAGAAGCTTGTTTAAGTCCATAAAGGGCCTTTTTGAGTTTAAACACATGATTTGGATAATCATGATTTTCAAACCCCGGAGGTTGAGCTACATACACCTCTTCTTGGATTATACAATTCAAGAATGTGGATTTCACATCCATTTGATATAGTTTGAAATCCTTATAGCATGCATACGCTAATAGCATCCCAATAGCTTCTAACCTAGCTACAGGGGCAAAGGTCTCATCATAGTCTATGCCTTCCTCTTGTCTATATCCTTGAGCTATTAACCTAGCCTTGTTTCTAGTGATGTTTTCTTTATCATCCATTTTGTTTCTAAATACCCATTTAGTGCCTACAGGAGGATCACTAGGTTTAGCTACTAATTCCCAAACATCACTCTTTTCAAATTTATTTAATTCTTCTTGCATGGCTAATACCGAATCTTCATCACTTATAGCCTCTTTTATATTTTTAGGCTCAACTTGTTAAATGAAGACATTTTCATTAAATTTCCTCCTAGTCATTATACCTTGACTAGTTTCACCTAATATTAATTCTTTAGGATGATCTTTCTTATACTTATATGAATCTGGTAAATTTGAGGTATCTCCTCCTACTTCTTCATCTTCAACCTTAGGTTCAAGGGGATCAATCCTAAGGTCAATGACAATATTACCTTTTGGATTCTCAAATTTCTCTATATGACTTACTTCAATTATTTCATCATCATCATTATTAGTATTTGGTTCATCCTCAATGAGTTCACTAAACTTGGCATGAATTGATTCTTCAACATTCATGCTCCTTTTATTATATACTCTAAATGCCTTGATATTTTGAGCATATCCCATGAAGATTCCTTCATCCGCTTTGAAATCAAGTTTATCCAAGTTATCTTTGGTGTTAAGTATAAAACACTTATAACCAAATACCTTGTAATAACCAATATTTGGTACTCTACCTTTCCAAAGCTCATAAGGAGTCTTTTTGAGAGATGGTCTCAAATAAACTCTATTGATCACATGACAAGCTGTGTTTACCGCTTCGGCCCAAAAATACTTAGGTAGCTCAAATTCATTTAGCATGGCTCTACTCATTTCGTGAAGTGTTCTATTTTTCCTTTCCGTAACACAATTTTGTTGAGGAGTTCTTGGAGCCGAGAAATTGTGTCCATACCCTTTGGATACACAAAATTCTTGAAACTCTCCATCAAACTCACCACCTCTATCACTTCTAATTTCCTTAATTGTGTCTTCTCTTTGATTTTCTAGTCTCCTACAAAGCTTTATAAACTCTTGGCATGCATCGTTCTTTTTAGCTAAGAACATTACCCAAGTGTACCTAGAAAAGTCATCTACCACCACAAAGGTGTAATGTTTTCCACCTAGACTTTCTGTACCAATATCCCCATACAAATCCATATGAAGTAATTGTAGGGGTTTGGTGGTGGAGATTTCACTTTTGGGCTTGAAGCTTGTTTTAACAAGCTTTGCCTTTTCACAAGTGTCACATAAGCCACGGTTTTCAAAATTCAATTTTGTAAGACCTTGGACCTTTTCATTTTTGCAAATCTTTTTGAAATTTTTAAAACTAATATGTCCAAGTCGTCTATGCCATAGTTGAGTCAAATCATTTTTAGCAACTAAGGAAGAAACATTTTGTTATATCAAATCATGTGTGCTAAATTTGTAAACATCTTTTTTTTATTATAGCCTCAAAAACAATCTTATCATTCTTTTTCACAATGCATTTTCTCTTCACAAATTCAACTTGAAAATTAGCATCACATAGTTGGCTAACACTTATCAAATTATATTTAAGCCCTTCTACATATAGTACATTATTAATAGTAAAAGAAGATTTACCAATTTCTCCATGTCGAAGGATTTTGGCTCTCCCATTGCCAAAATGCATTGTTCCACCATCTTGGAGCTTGAGCTTGGTAAACAATGCTTTGTCTCCGGTCATGTGCGTTGAATATCCACTGTCCATAAGCCATTTGGTTCCTACTTCTTTGGTTACTCCATTTATCTTGAGAGCCTACAAAACAAAGAGATTTATGCATTGGTATCCTTTGATGGTTGGGTCCTTTAGGGTTAGTTTTCAACCCTTAGACTTCCAAACATACATGCTTCCAAATATAGCTCTAGATTCATTCTTCACATGTCCTACTTTGTTGCAATGAAAACAAGTGGGTACATGCCTTGGTTTAGAAGGTGATGAGTTATGTTGTGTTTTTCTCTTGTTTGCCTTTTTCTTTAATGACTTAGGCTTAATGGAAGAATGTGATGAATTAAATCCTAAACTTGATTTATCATTTCTAATTCTTTGATTTCCAAGTAGTTTGTCTAGATTATTTTTATCATTGATTAGTCTTTGTAAATCTAACCTTAGTTTCTCACATTCTTTCCTAATTTCTACATTTTCAAGAGCTACGGTTTTATGCATGGTGAGTATGATGTCATGCTCTTGAAATATCAAAATGTTCTTATCATGCAAGCTCTTATTTTCTAGGATGCACTTCCTGAACTCTTTCTTCAAATATTTATATTTTAAATTCAATTTCTCAAAATCATCTTGAAAATCTCCTATTTCATCTTGCAAATTAGAAGGATTAGATTTACCTCAAGGTCATCTTCAATTGCCATGAGACAAGTATGTTGAGCCTTTAGATTTTCGACTATTGCAACAAGTCCAACATCTTGATCTTCACTTTCTTTTTCTTCCGATTAGGAGAGGAGATCATCACACGTGGTTACCTCTGCATTGAGAGCTTTCTTATTTTGAGGAAAACCCTTCTTTTCTTGTTTTTGCGGCTCCTTGACGTGGCAATCGGCAATAAAGTGACCGGGTCGACAACATCTATAGCAATTTCTTGTTTCTTTTTCTTTGAGTGGTCTCTTGAAAAACTTTCTTGCTTGAGCTTTATTTCTTGTTGCCATTCTTCTAAATTTTCTTACTAGAAGAGCAACTTTCTCATCTGATTCATCGGATTCTACCACCAATCCTTTGTGTGATGTTTGTGTGGGCTTGATAGGATTCATCGTATTTTGTTCATCAATAAGAATTTCATGAGTAAGAAGATTACCAGATTGTTCATCAAGGGTAAGAGTCTTGAGATTCTTTGACTCGGTGACGGCGGTGACTTTCGGTGTCCATTCTCTTGGCAAAGAGTTTTGAGAAGTTTTGAGACAAGGTCTTCATTTGAAATTTTCTTGTCCACCATGGAAAGTTGATTCACTATTCGTGTGAATCGGTCGATTGTTTCCTCAATCTTCTCACCGCTATTCATTCCGAACATCTCATATTCCTTCATGAGCATGAGTCTTTTGGCCATTCTTACTTGCTCAGTCCCTTCGTGTATCATTTCAAGCCTTTTCCATGCCTTATGAGATGTTTCAAGACCTTGAAGTCTTATGAGCTCGGTGGTGGTAAGAGCACTTGAGAGAATATCAAATGCTTTGCCATTGATGGCGAATTTCATCTTCTCTTCGTCGATGTAGTAATCCTCATCTTTGAACATTGATTCTCCTTTTGAGTTGGTAATCATATGAACTTCAATTCCTTTTGCAACGGCTCTCCATATATCAAATCTACAGCCTTTCAAATGATTGATCATTCAAAATTTCAACAAGGAATAATTTTGGGCATCAAACATAGGTGCTTTAGTATTTGATCCTGAAAATAGTGCATTAGGCTTGGGAGTTGAAGTGTGAGATGAAGAGGTTGAGGTTGTCATTGCCATGATCTTTAACCTTACTACTTGCAAATATAGGCCAATCAATCAAGGTTATGCTCTGATACCAATTGTTAGGTCCGAAACACACTCTAAAGGGGGGGCTTGAATAGAGTGTTTGGTAATTTCTGCAGAATTTTCTTGTTTGACTCAACTCAAAAGAAATTCAAAATCAAAGAAAGAATGGGAGGTGAAAAGCAATGAATGAATACACCGGATATAGAGTTCGAATCGTAAATGATTCTACTCCACTACCACTTTGTTGCCAAAGTGGACTTTCAACAACTACTCTTCTTATTAGAGACAATAAGAACAACCACAACAACACTTACACTAACACCTTAGTGTAAGCAACAACAACAACAACTTCTTGCACAAAATACACTTGTGCAATTACAGCAACTAAAGATTTAGCAAGAACAACTTCTTGCTACCTCACAACTTCAACAAAGTTCCCTCAAGAACTTTTTCACAGTGGGTTGAAGGAAATAGTAAGGTTCACACTTTCTCACTGGTCTAAGCACAAGCAAGAGATCAAATATTTATGGTTCCTCTTGTGCTGACTATCTATCGCTCAATATACAACAATGAATAGCAAAGAAAAGCTTAACAAGCTTTAAGCAATTTTACAAATGTGAGAGAACTATACAACAATGAATAATGGAGCTAGATGATGGTGAAAGTGTGTTTTTGCCTCATCCAAGCTTCTCCCATTTATAGCTGAAGTTCACCACGATTTTGAGGTCTCCACCATGTCTTCAACTACACCAAATGTCAAGATAATGCCCAAATAGTCTTTAGCCACCCTATGGAGTGATTTGATCCTCAATAGCCAACCTAGGAATGCTTAGACATATATACAATAGTCAGGGAAGCATGTAGTATGTTGCAGTAAAGTCTACAAGAAATTTGAGCAAGATTGGATAGAGAAAATACCATGAATCTCCCTTGAATTTTGTTCCAATGTTCAAAACATTTTTAATTCTGGGAGACATCGATCGACCGAAGTGTCTGGGGTGAGAGATCGATGTCCTCCAGAAACTTTGCAATTTTTGAAACTGCTGACATCGATCGATCGAAGTCCCAACATTTGAGAGACGGATGTCACTTCGATCGATCGATGTCCCTTGGACTGAGAGATCGATGTTGGACAGAAAGTATTCTGCCTGACGTCGATCGATCAAAGTCTCCCTGGAGAGAGATTGATGTGACATCGATCGATCGATTTCCCCAGGTTGAGACATCAATGTTGGACAGAAAGGTTTCTGCCTGACATCGATCGATCGATGTCCCCAGGTTGAGAGATCGATGTTGGACAGAAAGGTTTCTACCTGACATCGATCGATTGAAGTCAGAGGCTGAAGTGACATCAATCGATCGATGTCCCCAGTCTGAGAGATCGATATTAGACAGTGAGTTTCAATCTCAACCATTTTTGACATTGTGTAATTTTCTCATTTTGCATCAAGTCTCAAGCATAAATTTAACTTATTTAAAACATCTTTTCATCATCAAAACAATCTATATCTTAACATGATCAAACCTTCATTAGTGAGGTGATGGTGTTTTTGTTGATTGTCGTTGTTGTTCTTTGTAAATGGGGTGGACATTAAAGGAGTTGGTGTATAACTCCAGACACCCTTATTCTAAGGTGTTTTTGGTGATTACTGAATACTGAAGAAGATGTCCTCGAAGACTGGAGTAGGTCAGGTTGACCAAACCAGTTTAAAAATCTTTATGTTCTTACTTTCAGCACTTTTACTTTCCATTTCTGTTTTTGTAACGTTTTCAGCGCAACTGAAAAACAGCAAAAGATTTTCAAAAATCATCCATGCAGAGACATAGATAAAGGTCTTAGGTTTCATTTAAGACAAGTTTCATCAAATTTTGATAAGTATAAGTCATCCAAACGTTCAAAGTAATGAGACTAGTGCAATATGATTTTCAGATCTGCAAAGGTTGAGAACATCAACGTGGTTGATATGCTTTCCAAAAGAATTTTGAAAAACTATTTCAACCTATTAAACTAGACATCTTAAGGGATATCTCATAAACTTTTCAGGTCTTTTGGAGTTTTCATTGATTAAGAATAAATATTTCTTTCTATGGGAAGGTTTTTCACAGATTGGCAGAGGTCCAATCAAAAAACTTTTTTTAGGGCCTTACTTTTTGAGTTTTAATCTGAAATCTGTATGATATATAGATTACATCTTAGAGTCCATTGTCACAAAATTTCACAAATTTTGGAGGTCCAGAACCTGGTCATTCAGGTAATCGAAACTGGGATCTTAAAACATAATCTGTTTTCAGAAGTGAGTAATTGGTTACTAAAATTTTTTTAAAACCAATTTTTTTCGCACTCACTATTCAACCCATGTTCCTCTCTTTCTCTTTTATGTTTACTGTTGTATCATTATTCTTTTATGTTCTTTTTATCATTGAGCCACAACAGCCAGTTACTCTCCTAGAGCATGAAAAAATTCAGTTGGGTTTCCCTTTTGGTATGTCTTTATGTGATAATCGCGCTTGGTGCTTCTGGTGTGGGGAGGTGCTGGAGATTGTGGAATCTCGGTTCGGGGAGCAAGTTGCGCATTTACATATGCATTTACTCTCTTTTAATATTTCGTTTTAGCATTCTTGTGGGTATGGGAGGCATACTGTCGTAGGGCGTCGTGAATTATGGGAGGATATGAGATTGTTTGGTTCTTCTCTACACGAATCATAGGTATTCTTGGGAGATTTTAATACATTTTTATCTCTGTCGGATCATGAAGGGGTTGCTAGACCAGCATTATCCACCTTATCCGAATTCAATTCTGTGGTTGATTCTTGTGCGTGGCATCTTCTCCATTATGTCGGTACAAGATTTACGTGGCCTAGGAGAAGAGGATTAGGCCAAGTCTGGTGTCGGCTAGATTGGGTTTTCTGAAATGATGGTTTCTATGAAATCTTTCCGGCGATCAGGCTTACACCCTTAAGTCGAACTACTTCGGATCACTGTCCTTTGTTGTTAGAGTGTGGTTTACCTAGGGCTTCTAGTCCTCGAAAATTTTTATTATTATCTGTGTGGACTTCGCATCTAGATTTCCATTCTTATATGTGTGAGAAATTGTCCTCCTATCTTGTCACTGGGGGTATGTGGCTTTTGTGTCTTAAGTTGCATTTACTTAAACGGGATATATCCAAATGGAATGAGGAGGTGTTTGGAAATATTTTTGGAAGGGTGGAACATGCTGAATGACTAATACGAGGAGCAGAGTGCTGAGAAAAAGAGTTTGAGTGATTTACGAATACATGATTTAAATACAACGTGTTTAAGAAATGCATGACAAAATTCGTTACTTGACACGTGTTTGTGACAAACTTGCCTTATATACTTTATATATAATGTTGCCGTACTAACAAGTCATGAAGCTTTAAAAGCTTACATCAAATGACAAACATTTGTTGTGTTTAAACTATTTTCAGGTGCCACCATTAATGAACTAAACTAGTTCATTAAATGAAGTACTTAATTTAATGAACAAACTAGTTCATTAAATGGAGATATATTTGGAGAAGGCGTGATGCAACAAATTGAAACATGGAAAGTCTCCTCTCCACTTGGTTACACACGTTTTTATATATACATATTATATATATTCAGATTTTTTTATAAAAATGTTCAACACACATATATTCCGACGTACTACCGACACGTTACATATATTACAAACATACGTCAACGTCACACCACTATACATACCTCATATTTATGAGTATATTCAGGTCTTATATCATATGACATAAGTCATGGTGATGAAAAAATTATTACGACACGTTACAAGATTGTAAAACAAAAATTGTCGTATCGGGTGACTACCGAAACTTCACCAACGTGTCACGTACTTGCCATATATAGATGGCCAACCCATATACTCTAAAAAGAGCCAAACCTTTCGTAGCTCACATGGTATATTCAGCCATAAAATCATTCCATGTTGGCACACACAAATCACCCCCAATTGAGGCCAAATTGTGGAGATTTCAAATTCAATTTTTTGTCACATTGGGCGCCACTTTAGCACAGCCAATAGAGCTGAATATTTACTAGATTTTATGTATATTCTGTGTGACATCATATATATAACATGTGCAAAAAGTTTGATTTTAATCGGAGAAAAATTGTGTAATCGACAAAAGTCGAAAATTCGGTTTTCTACAAACACAACATATGGAACGTTTTTGGCATGACATGTAACATGTATCTAGACACTTTTTACATATTCAAGACATGTTAAAGTGTACTAGAATATCTAAATTAGGGCTGATTGGATGTAGCGCCCCGCACTCGGACCTCGTTCGAATACGTTGTACCCGCCGTACTTCACTAACGAGAGTACAAAGCATCATGCGTAACATGCGAAAATCCATCACTTAAGTCATGGACTCCCATGCTAACATATAACATGGTATTGAAATTTAGGCAGAATTAAAACTTTAAAATAAAGATGTATTCCGGAATATTGAGTCCCCAAAATAGTAGTCCAACAAAACAAGATAAACCGAAATCCCAAAGGCCCAACATAGTTCATAGTACAACAACATATCAGCACAAAAGTCCTTAGGCATGATCTTCTCCTGTCTCCTTGACTACGGATACGGCACTCTTGGCTCATCCTCGATCCATTCAACCTTAGCATTCACTGGCTCTGGGGGAAAAATAAAGGTATGAGTGATAAAAATCACCCAGCAAGCATACAATAAACTACCATGAAATAAATAAAGAATCATAACATGAATGGAAAACCCCAAGAACCTCAAATGTTAATTCATACCTGATCTTTAATCCTTGATCTGCTTGAAGATATAGACTAATCGTAATTTTAAGTAATACCATACTGATAATATCATATTTCCTACTAACTGAATCCTACTAACATGCAAAGTGCATATGAGTTATGAAAGATGCAATGCATGATATCATGTCGTGTCAAAATCTTCATTTGGTCCCATAAAGTAACATATCAGAAAATAGAGTGTCAGATCAATTAACCCCAGATCTAAACGGGTCCAGAACATGTCATCAGACCAATTAACCCTGGGTCTGGGACGGGTCCAGAACATAACATCAGGCTGATTAACCCCGGGCCTGGATTGGGTCCAGAACGTATCATCGGACCAATTAACCCTGGGTCCGGAACGGGTCCAGAACTTATCATGTCATCATATCTATTAACCCCGGGTCTGGAGTCGGGTTATAAGCATGCTTAGCCGGCAAGGAAATCATAAAACCTTTCTTTTGAAAATCATGGGACCATAAACAACTTACATGCATAACGACAACTTGCTTGTTTGAAAAGAGCTTGTGTGCATACAGAAAACTTAGAAAATCATATTCATGATGCACGCGATCATGCGTGATACATGGGATGAAATGCGATGCAAGTGGTGGCATAAATCATCTTAAATTTACATAGAACATGACATAGACATAATTCCCATGAGCTGGAAATTTTCCAGGATTTACGTTCTGTTCATGAGTCCTCCAATATAACAAATCAGGCCCATTTTTATAATATTTTGCCTTACACATGAATAATGGGGTCCTATCTACATGCCATAAAATTTTTGTGACATTTAAAGATGAATAAAACCCTTAAATCGTTAAATTGCTAAAAAGTGTACTGCTGAATCCAGCAGTACAGTACCCATCTTTTCCTTAATTTCCAAGACCATAAAATCTTAATTAAGTTGGGCCAATACCTGGGAGACACAGTAAACACATCAAGGATTAATATTCATGGGCCCAAACCGTTCATATAAGTCAAAATCCACAAGATTAAGGCCTCTTAACTAATTCCATAATTCTGTCCAGTTTTTTAGTTTTGTAAGGTCAATTTCAATTCAGTAGTTACCCATCAAAACGATAATTCCAAGTTGATTAATTTACATGGACATTCTCATCTATGTCCTAAGTGATTACCATAAAAATTCCAGAGCAATCCAACAACTTTAAAGGGGTCATTTAACTACTTTCCCGAAATTGGTCACATGCTGATTCTGGAGTGACCAGCTTTACTAAAAATTTTATTGTAGAAAAACCATAATTACTTTTTCCAATATTCCAACTCACAGACGTCATGGACATGAAGGGCTAGCATCCTGCAAAAAATCAGCTAATTTTCACGTTCCTAAGGTCCATTTTCAGGTCACACAATACGCTACAATAAACTGCCCTGTTCCAGTAGTTTGGTCTTTTGTCACCTTTTCATGTCAAATGTTTACCAACTAACCTTATTCTTATAAAATAACTTATTAGCCACTAAATACACCCCTTTAGCATGAATATTCCAGATTTCATAACTTTTGTTAAGTCACATATGTATAACCCCAAAACAGTTTGTAACTCACACATAACATTCATCACTCTTGCTCATTTTGTATTTTATAAAGTCTACCCTTGGTACAACTAATGCATGCATCACCTAGCTACCCTAATAGCCCGTACCAAAAAGGAGTCATGTCACCTTTCAATATGAGTACAAGTATACTTATGTAACAAATCATACAAGCATGCCAAAGCAACTTTGTAAAATCACATATAGCCCACACGCCATTTCATACTCCTCATGCTTAACACAAAATCGATTCCTTGCCAAGAATCAATTTGCTAGTCCATACATCATCCTAAAACAGCCCTCATATCATATTGCATATAGTCAAAGAACTCATCATTAGAAGTATTATTCACAAGCAAGTCATTTTTCTTAAGGAATCACTAAGGTCTCATGCTTAACACTTAGTACCTTCAACTAAAATTTATATCTTAGAAATAACTAGCCATTCAGGTCACTAACTCCTTAACTAAATCATGAGAGTCTAAAGTATACTTTCCTCTTCAAGCTAGAACCTTTTCTTAGCTTGGATATTGGATGAAATGAGTTGAAATTTTCCTCCACTACATCCATGAAGCACACGGTTTTGAGGGAGGAAAAGGAAAATGTTAGCTACCATTTTAAATGAAAAATAGAGCTAACTTGATGCTAGATTTACTTACCAAGATGAGGTTTTGAATGGAGATTGAGAGGAACTCAAACTGTCAAGAGATTGCACCACTTAAAAAAAAAGTTGAAAAACATGTACCTAGTGACTATGGAGGTCACGGGTTTGGGGTAGGGAAAAAAGAACCAAGTGAGCTTCATTCTTTGAAATAGAGAATCCACTTAAGAAACTTGGAAGGAGACTTACCCAGATGCTTCTTGAGCTTCAAAATGGAAGTTGGGTTGAATTTCCTAGCTCCAAAAAGGGGGGCCGTGCAGTAGGGGGTTGAAGGAGAAGAAAATAGTCTAACTATTTTCTTTGCTTGGGGGACTTCTTGAGAGAGTACAAGATGAAGATGGATGGAAGCTTCTAGATAATTTAAAGAGGACTTAATGTTGTGAAGGGGGAGGGAGCCGGCGCATGGAAGGGGAAAGAGACAAGGGTTTCATGAAAAATGAGAAAGTAGTCTTGAACTTGTGAAGGGGTAGCTTTTGCCTCCCACGCTTGCTTCACTTTTTAATATTTAATTATTTTCTCTCTTGCATGCTTGTTTTACTTTTTATTATTTAATTATAGTCTAACTAAATATTTTAAATAGTAGAAGTGGACTAGAATAATGGAGAGGGTTCTAGAAACCCCTTGGGTTTGGACAAAATCTTAGGGCCTTGGGAAGGGTATTTTTTGTCTTTTCACATTTTTCATAACTCATACTTATATAATTATACTATTATTTATATTATCTAATTTCTTGTATATTATTTTAGGTTTGCTTTTGTGAATACCATTTAGGTTAGTCTTCTTATTATAAAAAGGAAAATATTCTAAGGCCCTTCAATGTCTTGTGGCCGAAATCCCTAGGCTTTGGAGGGGCAAAATGGTCATTTCACATACTTTATGACATCCACTTGTATAATTATATAGTATCTATCTTAAAAGAATTTAAGTAAAGAAGCACTAATATAAATTTAATAAACTGTACTTGGAAGAATTGATATTTCATTATGCCACATCATCATTGTTTCAAGTACAGTACGGTTGGGGTACAACAGCTTTTGTGTGCTGAATGCACTATAAGGCTAGGGTATGCGCATCTCCTATCACCAATTTGTTTTGGGAGAGTTGGTAGCGCCTGAGGTCCTACAAGTGGTATCTGAACCAAGGTCACGGGTTCGATTCCCAGCGGGAGCAATTGCTGAGGGGGAGATTGTTAGGTGCAACAATTGTCCCGTGGCGCGTAGGCCGTGTGGGCCAAGTCACAGTCGAATGTCGTGGGCGCTTGTGTGTGCTGAATGCATTATAAGTCTAGGGTATGCGCATCTCCTATCACGGAGCCTTGGTGGAACCTATGTGGAGCCTAATTGGCATCTTGATTGGTGAGGAACATGCCACACAAGGTTAATAACATAAAGGAGGGAGCTACACAAGGTAACAATTCAAACATTTGGCAAATTTAACACATGCTGAAAATTCAGCATGTGACAACATTGAGCTGGCCAATTTTTGTCTAGAATATGTGACTAATTTACAACCAAAATTGAAGGGATTAATTGTTAATTATTTGGAAACATTTTAAACTTTATTTGACATATGTTTTTACACTTTAATCCCAGATTTTACAGCTACTAAATGGTGACAAGATTCATCCAATCAAAGAGTGCCAAGTAAGCAAAGCCAAGACATTCATCCAATCATGTTGTGCCAACTAAGCAAGATGGTGTCACCTCTACAAAAGGTAATCTTCCAAGGACATTAAAGAGAATTCTCATGGTGATGGAAGACCCTGGGGGGACAAGATTGAATAAAAAGAAGAGAAGAGAGCAACCCAAGTCAGGACAACTCTCATATTCTATCAAGTGCAAAGAAGCCTCTACTCTCTTCTTCTACATTTCTTTCTTCTTCTTCTTCTCTCAAGCCTACTGTTCTTATATTCAATATATTGAATACGCTTTGATTAGACCATCATACATGTTTCAATTGTAAAAGGTTGATCAAGGTGTGATCAAACCTGCATCCGTTTGGTGGTGGTGTTCGTGATCGTGTGATAGCTTGTAACGTTTGTTTAAGGGCGGAGTTGATGTGTAACTACAGAAACCCTTGTGGTAAGGTGTTATTTTGTGTTTAGTGATAACCGAAGAAGGTGTCCTCAAATACTGGAGTAGGTTGATTTAACCGAACCAGTATAAAATCCTTGGTGTCTTTACTTTCAACACTTTACTTTCAGTTTTCAGTTTCTGCGTTGATTTTGTTACAATCGTAAAAATAGTAAAAGACTTTCAAAAATTATAAAACATTGCGGAAACATAGCCACACGTCTGAAGTTTCGTTTGGTTCAAGTTTCAATCCATTTGGACAAGTATGAGTCAATAAACCGTTAATAGTTCTGAGACTAGTGCAATCTGATTTTCAGACTTGCAACGGTTGAGAACATCAACGTATTTGACATACTTCCCAAAAAACAATTTCAAAACTGTTTCAACCCATTATAATGAATATCTTAAGGGGTTTGTCATTAAATTTTCAGATCATTTGGATTTATGAATTAATCGAAATAAAATTTTCAAATCTGAATATTGTTTCTGGCAGATTCAAGCAATCTGACAAGGTTAGAGGTTGAATTTTAATATGAAATTTTTAGGAGATACTCAGAACATCTGAGGGTAGAATCTCTCCAAATTTTAAAATTTTTGAAGGACTATAACTAGGTCTTTCAAATGTTTCAATTCAGGATCTGAAAACAGAAACTGTTTTCAGAAGTTAGGTTTTTGGGTCAAAATTTTTCAAAAACCAAATTTTCCGCACCTACTATTCAACCGCCCTCTGGTGGTGCCTTACAGGTCCTACAAGTGGTATCAGAGTGCAGGCACACTAACGACAAGAAGATCCAACGATCTTAGTAAGATGGAAACCACTAGCTTCAAAACCGAGCAAGAAGTTATGTCGAGTCAAAGGCCTCCTCTTTTTGATGGTGAGTCCTTTATCCAATGCAAACTTAGAATGAAACATTTTCTTATGACTATTGATATTGATTTGTGGTCTATTATAGAAGATGGTCCATTCGTTCCATCTAAGTTATCTAATGTTGATGGAGTCACACTAGAAGTTATAAAACCAAAACAAGAATACACTAGTGATGACAAAAAGAGACTAAGTATGAATGCTAGAGCCATGCAACTACTGTTAAACGGGCTAAGTAAGAGTGAATCAAGTTACATGTCTAATTGCTCTAGTGCTCAAGAGATGTGGAGAATTCTTGAGATGAAACATGAAGGGACTGACAAAGTTAAGGAGTCTAAAATAAACATGCTTATGTCCACTCTTGAATCTTTTAAATTATTGCCAAATGAATCTATTATTGATATGGATTTACGATTGACTAACATCTACAGTTCTCTTGAGTCTCTTGGCAAAGCTTTCTCTACGCAGGAAAAGGTCCAAAAGGTATTAAGAAGTCTCCCATCCAAATGGGACCCTAAAGTCACGAAAATTGAGGAGAGTAAAGAAACAAAATCAATAAAAATGGAGGAACTAATTGGATCACTAAAGGTATACGAAAACAAACTTACATTAAGGAAATCGGAATCAACGTCAAAACAAGGTAAGACTATTGCTTTTAAATCAAATGAATATGTCTTTACTTCTTCCGATCACGTAGATGATAGTGATACCGAATAAGATAATGATGATCTAATACTGTTGGCTAAAGGTTTGAGAAAAAAACCTAAGGCTACTTTGACCAAAAGAAATAAAAATAAAATTAATGACAAGGACGTTAAGTGCTATGAATGTGGGAAACTTGGACACTTGTCATATGACTGCCCTAACAAGGACAAACAAATGAACAAACACAATGACAAGGATCGGATGAAAACTGGACTCGTCTCAGAACCTAAACAAAGGAGAAGAGCCTCAAAGCCTTCACTTGGAGTGATTAATCCAACTTTGAGACTGATGATACGGAAGAAGAAACGGCACAAGTATGCTTTGCATCCAAATCATCAAACGAGGTATCTTCTGATTCTGACTCTGATTCTGAACCTTCATATGATGATTTATTTAGTCAATATTTAGAATTGCATAAATTCACAAAGACTCCCGTAAAAGAAAAGAAACAATTAATTGAAGACAAGAATTTGTTAGAATTGTCTAACACAAGCCTTGTTGCTCAATTAAACGATTCAAAAGAAGAGTCGTCCAGCATAATTAACACATTAAAATCAGATGTCACATCATTAACAACACAAAATCATGTAATGAAATCCGAGATTTCAAACTTGAAATCAAGGAATATGGATCTAGAAAAAATGATGAAACAATTTGACATAGGTACAAACATGCTAGATCGCATCATTTCTTCTCAAAAGCATGATAGTGACACAATCGGATTAGGATACATTGAGAAAAATGAGAAATTAAATAAATCAACCAAATTCATTGTCTAAAAAAATAGATGCAACTACGACATATGTGGCGCCTAAGAAGACGCCTAGATCCCCCTATGACATCTCATTGTGCTTCATCTTCATATCATACGAGATATAATTATGTGCCATACAAATATGAAAAGAAACCATTAATGCATACACGACATTCATTTACATCTAGATCACACTCCATGCACACCAACACAAGAACATATCAAAAACGACAACCATACAATATTCATAAGGGACTTCTCGGCCAAAGGCCAAATGTATTCTCACCTCATGTCTACTATATTGCTTCTTCATCTACATTCTCACCATTTGTTAGACCGTGAAAGGTCACCCAAGTATTGGTACCGAAGGATACTTTTACAAAGAGGTGAAGAACTAACTCGTAAGGACCCAAAATAAAAGGGTACCTAAATCGTTGTTACACTTTGCAGGGTACACATGCATCAATCAAGTGGTTCCTCGACAGTGGATGCTCGAGTCACATGACAAGTGAGCCGAGGCTATTTTCGAAGTCGAAGAGGGTCACAAAAGGTGGATCTGTGACTTTTGGAGATAACAATGAAGGAAAAATCATCAGAAAAGATACAATTGGAAGCCCAAGTACCCTTCAAATCTCCAACGCTTTCTTGGTAAGTAATCTTTCATATAACTTGCTTAGCATCTCACAGTTTGTTGACAATGACTTTGATATGTGTTTCACTCACCCATATTGCAACATAGTAAACAAAAATGGAGAAACGATGTTAAAAGGAAAAAGAGAAGGAAATATTTTAACACTTTCTATGGATGACATGTTAGATGCTAAAGTTAAATGCTTTATGTCAAATGAACCTAACGTAAATTTGTGGCATAGGCGATTAGGACACATTGGCATCTCATGGCTTGAAAAACTTCAACGAAAGAATCTAATACGAGTATTGCCTAAACTTGATTTAGACAACTTTCAGTTGTGTGAATCTTGTATTAAAGGCAAACAAACACGTGAGTCACTTAAATCTAAAAATGAAATTAGCACGTCTAGAGTCTTAGAATTATTACACATTGATTTTTTTTGTCCTAGTCGTACTAAGAGTCATGGTAAACGCCACTATGCTTGTGTAATCGTTGACGATTTTTCTCGCTATACATGGACTTTTTTTCTTGCGAATAAAGATGATAGTGCCGTTGAGATTGCTATATTAATAAAACCACTTGAAAACGAATATGGTTTGAATGTGAAAAAGATTAGGACCGATAGAGGCTGTGAATTTAAAAATAAAGACATGATTGTTTTTTGCAAAGAAAAAGGTATTAAACACGAGTTTTCGCCACCTAGGACACCACAATTAAATGGAGTAGTAGAAAGAAAGAATAGCACACTACAAGAAATCGCTAGAACCATGTTGTGTGAAAATAAGTTGCCTAGATTTTTATGGGCGGAAGCCGTAAATTGTGCATGCTGTATAGTTAATCACTTGTCGACTAGAAAGAAAATAAATAAAACTCCTTATGAAATAGTAAATGATCGCATGCCTAAAATTGATTACTTTCGTGTGTTTGGGTATAAATTCTTTTTTTAATACAAAGATAATCTAGATAAATTTGAATCTAAATCAATTGTGTTGTACCCAACAGAAATCATTCTGTATCTCTGACTCTTATGAGGTGGTTTAATAAAATATCAATCCTTCCAAGTGCATTTTATTAAATTTCATTATTTCTTTTTAAATTAAATTTCCTTAAAGTAAATATTATAAGAAATTATATAATTATATAAGTATGTCCCATGAAGCAAGTGCAATGACAATTATACCCTCCCAACCCTTTTATAGAAATCGACATACATACAGTCTTGGAGACTCTAGAACCATCTTTATTCCTAATGCCCAACTAACTATTTTATTAGCTCTATTAAAACCATCTTAAACATGGATTAAATAGCCTAACAAAGTAAATATCCCTTCATGATTTTGCCTCAAAGTTCTTGAAGAGTCTCCTTCCTTTTTTTTAAATCAGCCGATGTACCCCATGGTGTATTCCATGGAACCTCCCTCAAGACTATACTAGAAACCCCATTTCATTTCCTCTCTCTCAAAATACTCTCAAGGATTCACCCAAGCAACTCCCTAAAGGTCCCTTGCATACCTCGGCAGATTTAGAGACCCTGGGATATCTCAGCACTCCATTCGGCAAGCTTAGAACAAAGGAGATTCAAGATCATCATCCTCATAAGCTCAAAAACTCATCTAGGTAAGTTGTATTCTAAATTCCAAAGTGAATTCCAAGTTGCATTTGTGAAGCTTACCTTGTGCCCTTTTTCCCTCTATTAAAACCTTGACCTTCTAATGGTCACTAGGTGAAGATTTTTCAATCCATTAGGTGATTCTAGCATCTTGGTGGGTTGGACCTCATTCAACCTCCATTAAAGTGCTATTTTGGTAAGGAAACATAGCTTCAATCTAGCTTTTGTGTTCATTAAAATAGTAGCTAATGTTCACCCTTCTTCTCCTCACCAAAACGTATGCCTCTTTGGTGAAGTTGGAGGAAACTTCAATCCATTTCAACCCAAGGCTCAAGCTAGGAAGAATTGCTAAGCTCAAAAAAGGCAAGTATACTCTAGACACTCTTGATTTGTTTGTGAAATTGTATTCTTAAATGTCTAGTTGTTTTAAGTTATGAACATTAGATGGAGTACTAAGTGCAAAGCATGAGAAATTGGATGTTTTATAAGACAAATTGTTGGCATATTGAGTGATTCTCCCTATGGATACGTTATGTGCCTAATTTAAGCATGATATGAGACCTATTCTTCACTTTAAGGGGCTGTTTTGATGATTAGTTGAATGGTGAAATAGTTCTTGTTAGGAAGAGACTTTATGAGGCATAAAATGTATAGAAATGCCTGATTAGTGGACTGTTTGGTATGTACTGTTGGACAGCCCTAAAATGCCCCTTTTGTATGTCAACTTATGCTAAAAATGGAGTATTTGTTCCCTTAATAAGTTGGTTATATGGACCTTTAAGGAACATTATTGATATAGGAGTCAAGCATGTTAAAATTTAAGGAATTGGGAGCTTGGTAATTTTGGCTTTCTTAAGGAGTAGGGGAATGATTGAACCTTGCTTCCCATTAATTTAATATATGTTTGGAACTGAAGATTTCATGATACATGGTTGGAAATTTGGGTTAAATGCTTATGATGGTTGTTTCACTTAATGAAAGGATGCTTGGTATCTTTATGAAAATGTCATGTTCTACGTGTAGTTTATGGGCTGTTTGGCTTGGGGGTAGTATGTAGCTTAAAGGATACCATGAGACCTGAAAGATTCACGTTAAAATCTGTACTTGGTGGTGAGTAAGTTAATTTAGGGTTGGAGTTGGTTTGGGAGATGTTTGAAGTGTAATAGTGTTGATATGTAAGGTTCTCAGAAACATGATTGTTTTGGTAGCAACTTGTTTGGCCTGAAAATGAACCTTAGAAATGTTTAATTGGGCTAAATTTTGGTGCTCTGGTAGCTTGATATATGTATTGAGTTTGTGTGGTGGAAATTATGCAAAAGAGCTTGTGTTTTGGCCTCAATGGAATTTTTAGTGAGGGTGGCTCACTTCAGATTCTGTAGGTACCTAGGCTGAGAAAAATAATTATTTGACCCCTTTAAACATGTCGGATTGCTTTGAAATTTTTATGGTATTTACCTAACGTATATATGCACACGTCCATGTAAAGAAATTGGCTTGAAACCTCTGTGTTTAAGGGCTAACAACTGAGATAAAGTTCGTGGTACAAAACCGGAAAACAGGGCAGTTTGATGTTGTGCATTGTGAGGCCTTGATCTTATTTATTTTGACTTAGATGTGATGTTTGTGCATATGGATATTGTTCATTAGTATGTTGGCTATGTCTTCTAGGTAATAGTCTTAATTGAATGCTGTTTTATGGCCCTTGGAATTGAGATGAGGCGGGTATTGCGCTGCAGTATTCTGCAGTACCTCTTGATGGTAATTTAATGTTTTGAGGACCTTAGACATCTCGAAATGTTACGAAATTTTTATAGCATGTATATAAGATTCCATTATGCATGTTTGTGGCAAAAGGTTCGGGAAATAGGCTCTGGATTGGTGATTTTGAGGTCGTGTGAACAGGGCATTGCTGCTGGACTATTTTTCTAGCTTAAGAGACAAGTTTGTATATGTTTTTTATGATGTATTTAGTCATGAATTTCATGTTGCGTATCATGCATTGCATTGTCCATGTTCATGTGATTTATGAAACTGATTTTATGCCAATGAATTATAAGAAAGTTCTCTTTTGTGAAGACAAGTTTTCTGTTTTTGAAAGAAAAGTTCCTATGGTACCATTACTTCCTGGCCAGCACAACCAGCTCCAGATCAAGGGTGAATTGATCTGAGGATGATGATTGATGGCCGTCCATGCCCGGAGATAATAGACCTGAGGATGATATTTTATGAACGTCCATGCCCGGAGATAATAGACCTGATGATGATGATTTATGACCGTCCAGGTCTGGAGATAATAGACCTGATGATGATGATTTGTGACCGTCTAGGTCTGGAGATAACAGACCTATGATGGTTATTGATTGTATGACCGTTTTCAAATCTGGAACTAATAGATCTTAAGGGAATGGTATGACCGTTTCAGATCCAGAGACAATAGATCTGAACCCTTTCTACTCCTTGTTTTATGACGATTATATTTTGAAAGTAAGAATGATCGAAATTGGTTTTCATCATATCATGTTCCATTGCATTTTCATATTCATACGCATTTTATATGATTGTGAGTAGAATGCTTAGCCTATTGTTGCCTAAGTTATGATCATGTTACCATTGCGGCTATTGGGCTGAAGATCAGGTATGCCGGAAAAGTTGAGGTTCTTGGGATTTGGTTCTTGTGTACAGTTTCAAATTTTTTATGATTATTTATGGTATACTTTCTAATGACTTTTTCACTCACCCTTTTATTTTTCCCCCCAGAGCCTGCAGGGAATGGTGTAGAGTGGATTGATGATGAGCCTCGAGTTCCGTATCCGTAGTCATGAGAGTGGATTGCAGCTTAAGGACTTTTATGATGGGCTTATGTTTTGTGGAGTTATTTTGGGAACTTTGATTTCGGATTTGTCTTTATTTTGGGAACTTGGTTTGTAAACTCTATGTCGGTTGTTCGATAATGTTTTCTTTGAAAGTTTTCTAATTTTGCAAAAATATTGCTTACATGTTAAGATGATGACATTGTAGTCTATGATTTTGTCATGGACTGTGACATGTTATGCATTAACGCCTTGTACTTTTCGTAGCGAAGTACGACGGGTGCACCGTATGCGGGTTGGCTAAGTACGGGGCACTACAGGTGGTATCAGAGCCCAGTCTCTAGATTCGGGCAAACGTAGAACTAAGTTATGATCCTAGAAATCTAAGTTTGCTCTTAGACCTAAGTCATGATCTTAGAAGAGTGTCGTCTTTAGACTGGGATGACTTAGACTAAAGTTAGGACCTTAACCTTATAATTTAATCCTAGTCGGTAAAATCCTAAATGACTCAAAATCTAATACGAATCTTATGTCCTTTCCTCCTTGTTTAAGCTTCCTTTAACTTATGATTTTATTTCTGTCAAGTATCATGATTTTTTTCAACTCTAAATGAATTCCGACGCTCCGTAGTGCAGATGGCTTGACCTCGTGGCAGACCTGCTAGAGTCCGACCAGCTGCACATGAGCCGGTCCCTCCGCAGCCTCAAGAACTTATTACCCCTCCACCTGCTCAGGTCCCTCCGCCATCCACGACCGCAAGATCAAAATCCACCTCCTGCTCAGAACAATCCTCCACCCCAGCGGCCCTTACCTCAGATGATTCCCAATATCCATGCTTTTCAAAATTTCTGTCAGACCGTGACTCAGATTGGCAAGGTTCTGATGCAACAGAACGCCCCTCCTCAGCCGCATGAGCCAGTTAGAGATGCGCAATTTTATTTTGAAAAACTAAAGAGAGCTAATGTGCCACCATTTGAAGGAAAATCAGATCCCAATATTGCAGAAAAGTGGCTCGATGAAGTGGAGAACTGCTTTGAATTGATCCGTGCACCTGAAGAAATGAAAACATAGGCTGTTAAACTGTTTTTGCTTGAAGAAGAAAATAAGTGGTGGAAAGCTAATCTGCAATCTTTGCTAAGACCGATACCGTGGGAGAGATTCTTGCAAGAGTTCAATAAGTTCTACATTCCCCCTTCAGTTAAGCTGTAAAAGAGACATGAGTTTGAGTCATTAAAGTAAGAGCCAGGGATGACCGTTACTGATTATGCAAATAATTTTATAGCATTGGGGAGATTTCAGCCGTCGACGATCAATGATGAAGAGACAAAGATGTTGAAATTCAAAAGGGGGTTAAATCCGAGGATAAGAACTTGGCTTGGTAATGCAAATCCCGCAAATTTTGGAGCATTGCTTGATGCCTGCAACAGGATTGAGAGAGGCATCATCCGACGTGATGAGATTGGTCAGAAGAGGGGAAGATAAGCATCCAGTAGCGAGGGATCTCGTAAGGTAGCAAGGCAAAATTTCAGGGACCCGGTTGTCAGGGAAGGACTCAGAATTAGAATCAGAATCGCTTTTAGCACCGCCCACAACAATAGAATTTTCAGCAAAGGAATCAGCCAAGAAATCAGTGTCAATAGCAACAACAGCTACCTATTCCAGTCTGTCCTCATTACCAAAAGAACCATGCGTGCGAATGTTTTATTCAGGCAGGGAAATGTTTTGGTTGTGGTAAGCTGGGTCATGTGCTTAAGGATTGTCCAGACAAGGGAACTGCGTGTTTTAGTTGTGGAAAATTCGGCCATTTGATCAAAGATTGTCCAGAAAGAGGAGCCCAGCAGCAGCAGCACCAAGAAACCAGCGTCAGCATGGAAATACAAGGGTCCACGTTATGACAGATGCTGCTGTTGATGAAGCCACTGATGTTGTGACTGGTATGTTTTAAGATTTATGCAATGTCTATATTTTGCAAGATATTGTTGTTTTGTTGTTGCTTAGTCAATCTTGCATGATTCAGAAGCTATCTTAGTATGTAGTGTTCTTGCAAATGTATTGTTTGATAGTGGCGATAGCCACTCATTTGTCTCAAGGAAGTTTGCAAAGAATATTTATCATAGCCCTGTCTGGCTTGGGAGGCCATATAGAGTTCAAGCAGCTGGTGATCAGGTGCTTGTTTCTCACCATTTGTACAAGAGCTGTGAGATTAAGTTTGATGAGCATTGGTTTGCAGCAGATTTGATTCCAATAACTATGAGCGACTTCGACATAATTCTTGGAGTGGATTGGCTCTCCAAGAATCACGCTCACATTGATTGTCATGAGAGGTGGGTTACCATTAAGGACCCAGCACGTGAAGAAGTAACTTTTCATGGAGGCTCAAAGTTAAAGACATTCCCCAAGAATGTCTATGTGAATGCGGCCTATGCTCGTCATGTGTTGAAGAAAGGACATGAAGGGTTCTTAGATTATGCTTTAAGTACCGATCAAGCGCCATCTGATCTTTCTCAAGTTCTGGTAGTTCAGGAGTTTCCAGATGTTTTTTCAGAGTAATTGGCAGGCCTTCCTCCAGATCGAGAGATTGCATTTGAAATCAATATAATTCTAGGAGCCGAGCCTATATCAAAGGCACCCCACCGAATGGCGCCTACTGAATTGAAAGAACTAAAAGAGCAGTTGCATGGGCTATTAGGGTAGAAACTTATCTGCCCAAGCGTCTCGCCTTGGGGTGTTCTCGTGTTATTGGTAAAGAAAAAGGATGGAGACATGCGTCTGTGCATAGAGTATAGAGAGCTCAATAAGATCAGGATAAAGAATAAGTACCCGCTGCCTAGGATCGATGATCTATTTGACCAGCTTCGGGGAGCACGAGTTTTCAGTGAAGTTGATTTGCGCTCAGGATATTTTCAGTTGAAGATCAAAGCCGAGAATATTCCGAAAACTATGTTCAGACGTGTTATGGGCGTTACAAATTCCTTGTGATGCCATTCGGACTGAAAAACGCCCCTGCTGCATTTATGGACCTTATAAATCGAGTATTTCAGGAGCAGCTAGATAAATTCGTGTGTTTTTTATTTATGATATCTTGATCTATTCGCCAGATGAAGAATCTCATGCAGCCCATTTGAGGATCGTTCTTGATATCTTATGGAAGAAGCAGTTATGCGCCAAATTTAGTAAATGCGAATTTTGGCTGCACAGCGTATCATTTCTTGGCCACGTCATATCTGAGGATGGGATATTAGTGGATCCCAAAAAGATTGAAGCTATTACGGAGTGGCCAAGGCCAACGAATGTCACGGAGGTGCGAGCTTTCTTGGTCTCGCTGGCTATTATCGCAAATTCGTTAAAGGATTTTCCAGAATTGTTGTGCCTCTCACCCGACTGACGCAGAAAAAGACAATGTTCGAATGGAATTCTGACTGCGAAAGGAGCTTTGCAGAGTTGAAAGAGAAGTTGACATCTGCTCCAGTTTTGTCTCAACCTTTCCCTGGTGAGAGTTTTGTGGTATATAGCGATGCCTCGAAAAAGGGTCTCGGATGTGTATTAATGCAGAAAGATCGTGTGATTGCATATGCATCTCGTCAGCTAAAGCTGTTTGAATAGAATTATCAAGTCCATGACCTTGAGCTTGCAGCCGTGGTTTTCGCTCTAAAGATATGGAGGCATGATCTATACGGTGAAAAGTGTGAAGTCTTTACCGATCAAAAAAGCCCTAAGTACCTTTTCACCCAGAAAGAGCTAAATATGCGGCAACGCCGATTGCTAAAGCTGATAAAAGATTATGATCTCTCGATCCAGTACCATCCAGGAAAAGCTAATAGGGTTGCCGTTGCTTTGAGTCGAAAAATAAACCATCTTTGTCAACCGCCTTTGCAGCAGGATATGGAAGAGTTTGATCTTGAAGTGGTTGATTCCATTGATGATGTTCTTGCTAAGTTGGTCTTGATTCCTTCATTAATTGATAAAATTAAAGAGGCTCAAGGAAAGGATGAAGCTTTGAAGAAGATCAAGGATAAGTTGGAATGATGCCATCTAAAGATTTTGAGGCGCGCGGTGATGACAACATATAGTTCAGGGGTCGGTTATGCGTACCCAATGATGATGTCATAAAGAGTGAAGTCCTTCAGGAAGCTCATAGTTCCCGCCTAACTATTCATCCAGGAGCCAACAAGATATATCAAGACTTAAAGCAGAAGTTCTGGTGGCATGACATGAAGAATCAAATTGCTGAATTTGTGGAGAAATGTCTTATTTGTCAAAGGGTGAAAGTGGAGCATCAAAGACCAGCAGGATTGTTGCAGCCCCTTGAAGTTCCTGAGTGGAAGTGGGATCACGTCACTATAGACTTCGTGACTAACCTATCAAAGACAAGGAATGGATATGATGCTATTTGGGTTGTGGTTGATCGTCTGACGAAGTCCGTCCATTTCATGGCCATGTCAATCAAAGCTTCTATGGAGAAATTGGCTTCCATGTATATTGACCAGATTATATGCTTGCACGGAGTACCCATGAGTATAGTTTGTGACCGTGACCCTCGCTTCACTTCTAGATTTTAGATAGCCTTCCAGGAAGCGATGGGCACTGAAATTCGGATGAGTTCAGCATTTCATCCTCAAACTGATGGTCAATCGGAAAGAACAATCCAAACGCTGGAGGACATGTTACGTTCTTGTATCCTTGATTTTGGAGGATGTTGGGACAAAAGTCTTAAGTTGGTTGAGTTTTCCTACAATAATAGCTATCACCGATCCATTGGAATGGCCCGTTATGAAGCGATGTATGGAAGAAAGTGCCGAGCTCCACTTTATTGGGATGAAATTGGAGACAAGATTTTTGCAGGATCCAACCTAGTGGAGCAAACACGAGAGAAAGTGATGATTGTCAAGGAAAGGTTGAAGGCGGCTCAAGGCAGAAGCAAAGTTTAGGCCGACGAAAGGCGTCGACCATCGGAATTCCAGGCTGGTGAGAAATTGTTTTTGAAGGTCTCGCCATCGAAGGAGAAGTTGCCTACCGATTAGCACTACTGCCATTACTGTCTCAGCTGCACGATGTATTTCATGTGTCCCAGCTTTGCTGGTACGTACACAAACCCAGCCATATCATCAAGGAGCAACCATTATTGAAGCCGATGTATCTTATGAAGAAGAGCCTGAGAGAATTATTGATCGGAAGGAAAAGGCCCCAAGAAAGCGATCTATTCCAATGGTTAAGGTGCAATGGAAGTATCACTCTAATGATGAAGCCACTTGGGAGACTAAGGAAAGCATGTGGAGCTCATACCCACATCTCTTTGACTAGTACTAATAAGTTTCAAGGACGAAACTTGTGATAAGGGGGGGGAGGATGTTGTGCCAACAGAAATCATTCTGTATCTCCGACTCTTATGAGGTGGTTTAATGAAATATCAGTCCTTCCAAGTGAATTTTATTAAATTTCATTATTTCTTCTTCAATTAATTTCCTCAAAGTAAATGTTATAAGAAATTATATAATTATATAAGTATATCCCACGAAGCAAGTGCAATGACAATTATACCCTCCCAACCCTTTTATAGAAATCGGCATACATAGAGTCTTGGAGACTCTAGAACCATCTTTGTTCTTAATGCCCAACTAACTATTTTATTAGCTCTCTTAAAACCATCCTCAAAAGTTTAAACATGGAGTAAATAGCCAAACAAAGTAAATATCCCTTCATGATTATGCCTCAAGTTCTTGAAGGGTCTCCTTCCTTTTTTTTTTTGAAATCAGTCGATGTACCCCATGGCGTATTCCATGGAACCTCCCTCAAGGCTATACTAGAAACCTCATTTCATTTCCTCTATTGCAAAATACTCTCAAGGATTCACCCAAGCAACTCCCTAAAGGTCCCTTGCATACCTCCGCAGATTGAGAGACCCTGGGGTATCTCAGCACTCCATTCGGCAAGCTTAGAACTAAGGAGATTAAACACCATCATCCTCATAAGCTCAAAAATGCATCTAGGTAAGTTGTATTCTAAATTCCAAAGTGAATTCCAAGTTGTATTTGTGAATCTTACCTTATGCCCTTTTTCTCTCTATAAACTGTGACCTTCTAATGGTCAATATGTGAAGATTTTTCAAGCCATTAGGTGGTGCTAGCATCTTGGTGGGTTAGACCTCATTCAACCTCCATTTAAGCTCTATTTTGGTAAGGAAATATAGCCTCAATCTAGCTTTCTTGTTCATTAAAATAGTAGCTAATGTTCACCCTTCTTCTCCTCACCAAAACCGTATGCCTCTTTGGTGAAGTTGGAGGAAACTTCAATCCATTTCAACCCAAGGCTCAAGCTAGGAAGAATCACTAAGCTCAAAAGAGGCAAGTAAACTCTAAACACTCTTGATTTATTTGTGAAATTGTATGCTTGAATGTCTGGTTGTTTTAAGTTATGAACATTAGATGGAGTACTAAGTGCAAAGCATTAGAAATTGGATGTTTTATAAGAGAAATTGTTGGCATGTTGAGTGATTCTCCCTATGGATATGTTATGTGACTAATTTAAGCATCATATGAGACCTATTCTTCACTTAAAGGGGCTGTTTTGACGATTAGTTGAATGGTGAAATGGTTATTGTTAGGAAAAGACTTTATGAGGCATAAAATGTATAGAAATGCATGAATAGTGGACTGTTTGGTAGGTAGTGTTGGACAGCCCTAAAATGCCCCTTTTGTATCTCAACCCATGCTAAAAAATGGAGTATTTGTTCCCTTAATATGTTGGTTATATGGACCTTTCAGAAACATTATTGATATAAGAGTCAAGCATGTTAAAATTGAAGGAATTCAGAGCTTGGTAATTTCGGCTTTCTTAGAAAGTAGTGGAATGATTGAACCTTGATTTCCATTACTTTAATATATGTTTGGAACTAAAGATTTCATGATACATAGTTGGAAATTTGGGTAAATATTGCTTATGATGGTTATGTGACTTAATATAAGGATGCTTGGTATCTTTATGGAAATGCCATGTTCTACGTGTAGTGTATGGGGCTGTTTGGCTTGGGGTTAGTGTGTAGCTTAAAGGATACCATGAGACCTGAAAGATTCATGTTAAAATGTGTACTTGGTGGTTAGTAAGTTAATTTAGGGTTGGAGTTGGTTTGGGAGATGCTTGAATAGTAATAGTGCTGATATGTAAGGTTCTTAGAAATAGGACTGTTTTGGTAGAAACTTGCTTGGCCTGAAAATGAATCTTAGAAATATGTAATTGGGCTAAAATTTGGTGTGCTGGTAGCTTGATATGTGTATAGAGTTTGTGTGGTGGAAATTCTGCAAAAGAGCTTGTGGTTTGGCCTCAATGGAATTTTTAGTAAGGGCAGGTCACTGCAGATTCTGCAGGTACCCAGGCTGAGACAAATAATTATTTGACCACTTTAAACATGCCGGATTGCTTTGAAAGTTTTATGGTATTCACCTAAGACATAGATGCACACGTCCATGTAAAGAAATTCGCTTGAAACCTCTGTGTTTAAGGGCTAACAACTGAGATAAAGGTCGTGGCACATACTAGAAAATTGGGCAGTTTGATGTTGTGCATTGTGAGGCCTTGATCTTATTTATTTAGACTTAGATGTGATGTTTGGGGATACAGATATTGTTCCTTAGTATGTTGGCTATGTCTTCCAGGCAATAGTCTTAATTGAATGCTGTTTTATGGCCCTGGGAACTGAGATGAGGTGGGTACTGCGCTGTAGAATTCTGCAGTACCCCTTGATGGTAATTTAATGTTTTGAAGACCTTAGACTTCTCGAAATGTTACGAAATTTTTATGGCATGTATCTAAGATTCCATTATGCATGTTTGTGGCATAAGTTGTGGGAAACAGGCTCTGGATTGGTGATTTTGAGGCTGTGTGAAAAGGGCATTACCGCTGGACTGTTTTTCCATCTTAAGAGACAAGTCCGTATATGTTTTGTATGATGTATTTAGTCATGAATTTCATGTTGCATATCATGCATTGAATTTTATGTGATTTATGAAACTGATTTTATGCCAAAGAATTGTAAGAAAGTTCTCTTTTGTGAAGACGTGTTTTCTGTTTTTGAAAGAAAATTTCCTATGTTACCATTACTTCCTGGCCAGCACAACCCGCTCCAGATCCGGGGTTAATTGATCTGAGGATGATGATTGATGACCGTCCAGGCCTGGAGATGATAGACCTGATGATGATGATTTATGATCGTCCATGCCCGGAGATAATAGACCGGATGATGATGATTTATGACAATCCAGGTCCGGAGATAATAGACCTGATGATGATTTATGACCGTCCAGGTCTCGAGATAATAGACCTGATGATGATGATTGATTGTATGACCGTTTTCAGATCCGGAAATAATACATCTGAAGGGAATGGTATGACCATTTCAGATCTAGAGATAGTAGATCTGAACCCTTTATACTCCTTGTTTTATGGCGATTATGTTTTGAAAATAGGAATGATCGAAATTTGTTTTCATCATATCGTGTTGCATTGCATTTGCATATTCATACGCCTTGCATATGATTGTGAGTAGAATGCTTAGCCTATTGTTGCCTAAGTTACGATCATGTTACCATTGCGGCTATGGGGTTGAAGGTCAAGTATGTCTGAAAAGTTGAGGTTCTTGGGATTTGGTTCTTGTGTACAGTTTCCATTTATTTCATGATTGTTTATGGTATACTTGCTGGTGACTTTTTCACTCACTCTTTTATTTTCCCCCCAGAGCTTGTAGGGAATGGTGTAGAGTGTATTGATATGAGCCTCGATTTCTGTATCCGTAGTCATGAGAGTGGATTGCAGCTGAAGGACTTTTACGCTGGGCTTATGTTTTGTTGACTTATTTTGGGAACTTTGATTTTGGATTTGTCTTTATTTTGTGAACTTGGTTTGTAAACTCTATGTCAGACGTTCAATAATGTTTTCTTTGAAAGTTTTTTTATTCTGCCAAAATTTTGCTTACATGTTAAGATGATGACATTTTAGTCCATGATTTTGTCAGGACTGTGACATGTTATGCATTGATGCCTTGTACATTCCGTAGCGAAGTACAGCGGGTGCACCGTACGCGGGTTGGCCAAGTACGGGGCGCTACAAATTGAATGTATCTTTGTTGGATATTCTGTGAATTCTAAAGCATATAGATGTTATGATCCTATCACTAGACAACTTGTAGAATCTATTCATGTGAAGTTTAATGAGTTTGGAGAGTTTGAAAAAGATAAAGAATGTGACGATGATTTCGAACTAAAGCCCGTGTTAGATGATATAGAAGAGAATATTGTACATGATGAATCCAACACGCTAGAAATGCGTGATCACTTAAAAATCCATGAAAACTTAGAGAATAATCAACCAAAATAGCATATGAATCACTCACACGCTCTCATCATAGGCGACATAACTCAAGGTGTCGGACCACGTAGAAGAATAAATCTAGAGGAAATAAACCAATTTCATGCCATGATATCCGAAATTGAACTTAAGAACATTTTTGATGCCTTGAATGATTCTTCTTGGATTGATGCTATGCATGATAAATTAAATCAATTCACAAGAAATGGTGTATGGGATTTAGTGCCACGACCACAAGATAAGACAATCATAGGCACAAAGTGGGTATTTAGAAATAAAATGAATGAAGAAGGTAAAGTTGTTAGAAACAAGGCGAGACTTGTAGCACAAGGATATAATCAAGAAGAAGAAATAGACTACGACGAAACATTTGCACCCATAGCACATTTAGAAGCCACACGATTATTACTTGCTATTGCTTGCATGAAAGATTTTAAACTCTATCAAATGGACGTAAAATGTGCTTTTTTTAAACGGCTTTATACAAGAAGAAGTATACGTGAAGCAACCACCCGGTTTTGAAGATTTGCAATATCCCGATCAAGTGTACAAATTAAAGAAGGCACTATATGGTTTAACACAAGCACATAGGGCTTGGTATGATCGTTTTGCTACTCTTCTTTTAAAACATTGATTTAAAAGAGGCACCATAGATAGCACGTTATTCATGAAACAAGATAAATCGGATTTACTAATTATTCAAATTTATGTTGATGACATCATTTTCGGATCTACATCTCATAAACTTGTTGAAGAATTTGAAATTTGCATGAAATCTGAGTTTGAAATGTCTATGGTTGGTCAATTGAATTACTTTCTTGGCTTGCAAATTAAACGAACTGGTAAATTCATCCACATAAGTCAAGTTAAATATGTGAATGACATGATTAAAAAGTTCAATTTTGAGAGTCTGAAACTATCTCCCACCCCTATGAGTGTCACCACTAAACTAGATAAAGATGAAAATAGAAAAGACTTTGATAATGGTTTGCATAGGTCTATGATTGGCTCTTTGCTTTATCTTACTGCCAGTAGACCCAATATCATGTTTAGTGTATATATGTGTGCAAGTTTTCAAAACCAACCTAAAGTATCTCACTATAATACTGTAAAAAGAATTTTTCGATACATTAAGCACACTCCCACTATAGGAATTTGGTATGATAAGGATTGTGAATTTGATTTACATGCATATACTGATGCGGATTATGGCGGATGCAAAATAGGTAGAAAAAGCACAAGTGGCACTTGTCAATTCATTAATATCATGATTTTCGAAAAAGCAAGCG